>JAIGNY010001647.1:702500-720000 GCA_020152595.1 Chiridota heheva | reverse complement strand
ATGAGTAACATAATCAACTATGCTGTACTAAGAAAGACGTTGATGACTACTTTTTATAACAAATATCTTAATTTCCACACATTTTTGCAACCTTGTACATAATCTTCAGAGGTTTTGAAAGCGATTAACAAAAGAATAGCTTCCCATCTCCCTGCAAAAGATCCCTGCGTTAAACGCTGACAGTAATTAAAACTTGAAATACATACCTATGTATTACAAAACCTAAAATAACTGGTTTGTTATATACATACATACATTCAAATAAATCAACATTTTAGTTTCTGAAAGTGATTAACGAAAGTATAGCTTCCAATCTCCCTGCAAAAGTATCACTGCTTTAAATGCTGACAGTAATTAAAATTTTGCCATGCATGTATTACAAATTCTAAAATAATCGTTTTGACAGACCACTAAACATTTGACAAATTTTCTATTCACTGTTGCTAACATTTTTAGAAATACTAGCAATCATCTCCTAAATGATCCAATCTGTCAGAAATTGTCAAAATTTAAGCCAGAATTACACCTAATTATACCACTTTAGCTAACCAGCAGGGCTTTGTCAAATTAGTAACTGTCATACATGGAGATATGATATTACATTGAGATGTTGCTAGGAGTCTTTGAGGCATATCAAGGATGAGTAACATATTCAACTATGCTGTTCTAATAAAGACATTGATGAATCCTTTTAATAACAAATTCTTCATTTCTGCACATTTTTGCCAGAGCATGGTTTTAAAAAAATAGGGCAAAAGCGTTTAGAAAACACACTTTTGTTCATTTTTGTTGTGCTTGTAGATTTTTTCAAATCTGCATCGGCAATTTCCCAAAAACTATTTTAAATGTCACTTAGCCGAAATACATGTGTCCAGGTTTTCTCATTTTATATTTGTTTATGTAAAGCGCATTGAGACCGTTTGGTATAATGCACTATATAAAAATGTATTATTATTATTATGATTATAATGAATCAATTGTATACTGAGGGAATCTTATTAACTAATGAAATACTGGGGGGATCTTGGCCTTATGCACAATTCAGGAACGGTATGGGACCAAGCATATGGAAAAAATGTTTTCACGTGCATATATCATAGTGCATTATACATGAAAGTAATGCGCACATGTTGCTGCTTACAATTTTTTCCTCAAAACTGCAACTGATTAGGAGTGAAACAAACTTGGTTTGAAAAGGTCTATAGTATGTTAACAACTAAAATGATTTTTTCTTTTGTTTCCCTTTAAATACAGTAGAGCATAAAACAGTACAAAACAGTCCTTAGCTTTTGGAACCAGCATATTAAGTTTTTTTGAGGATTTTTTAACTTATCAAACTTTTTGGCATATTAACAGAAAGACAACTATTTATGTAATTTTGCATACATAATGTATAAATGCTTAAAAGATTTGCAGAAATTCCCATTGAATCCAATGTCTTATCTACTCAAGAGACCTGTATGGTTGATGAATATTATTACAAGTCAGATCAGCTGGCCAGACAGCAGCTGGCCGGACAGCAGCTGGCCGGACAGCAGCTGGCCGGACAGCAGCTGGCCGACAGCAGCTGGCGGACAGCAGCTGGTCGGACAGCAGCTGGCCGGACAGCAGCTGGCCGGACAGCAGCTGGCGGACAGCAGCTGGCCGGACAGCAGCTGGCCGGACAGCAGCTGGCCGGACAGCAGCTGGCGGACAGCAGCTGGCCGACAGCAGCTGGCCGACAGCAGCTGGCCGACAGCAGCTGGCGGACAGCAGCTGGCCGGACAGCAGCTGCAGCTGGCCGGACAGCAGCTGGCGGACAGCAGCTGGCCGACAGCAGCTGGCGGACAGCAGCTGGCGGACAGCAGCTGGCGGACAGCAGCTGGCCGGACAGCAGCTGGCCGGACAGCAGCTGGCCGGACAGCAGCTGAGCATAAACAATGCTTCTATTTATGCGATACGTAGTAACTCAAAGTCAAAGCTTGCTAGCTAGCGCAAAGGGGATATTGGGTGTCGCAAGGTGGAAGACGAAAGTTATTTGAGCCAACTTGATCGACCCGTGGACCTAATGTTTTCTCGGATAACCCTTATGCAAATCTTTTTAAACGATTTATATGATTATAATGATTTCCGAAAACAGTCAAAATCTTAAAAACTCGAAAGAAAAAGTCGCAATTTTGAGACAAAAAAGTCAAAATCTCAAAAACTCAAATTTCCATCACTGTATGTAAATCAACAATTTAGAGTTTCTGAAAAGGATGAACCAAATTATTAATAGCTTCCGATCTCCCTGCAAAATTTTTGATAATCTACAAAACAAGTCTTAAATTGTGAAAATAGCATATTCAGTTTTTCAGAGTTTTTTTTTAATTTGATCTTAGTTTGAGGATTTTTTTAACTTGAACAGATTTGTTTGTTTGGTGAGGTTTAACGTCACCATGACAACGATGGTCAAATTGTGCCCGAGAGATTAGATTATGTCAGAGATGAAAAAAGAAAAGTTGGGTAGAGGGCAGTAAGTAAGGAAAAGTCCGGAGAAGGTTATAAGTTAGATAATAGTAGCAGGTATGGTGAAGGAAAGAGATGATTTTTTCTAGGGAATTTTTGCAGAAGAGCTTGGCAATGGAGTTGAAGGGAATGAGGGACGCTCTGGGGTTGGTGAAGAGAGGACGGTCAATGAGGATATGTTTGACTGTAAGGAGATCGTGGCAGTTATTGCAGAGAGGCAGGGAGGGGGGGTGTCAGTAAGGAGGTGTGAATGTGTGAGGAGGGTGTGTCCTATTCTGAGGCGAGTGAAGTTCACTTGGTCTTTAATAGGGAGGTTGTGGAAAGTGTGGTTGGTGGGAATGGTAGGCTGAATGTTTTCAGCAAGGGTGTTCCAATTGTTCTTATTCTTCAACAGGAAGTTAAATCTTTATGTATATTACGCCCAACCCTTGCTACAAATTTTCAGTCATTTTACCGGGTATGACTTTTAGACTGGTAGAAGCAATTAAGAAACCCACCAGATAGTTCACTGATTTTACCCATCAGTAATTACACTACCAATCATCTATATGCACACAATGGAACTTATTGTGAAGAACCATGTATTGTGGATTTGGTTACTGCAGGGCCAAGTAATGCGTGTAATGTGGAGCTGAGGATTCATTTGGATTTTTAAAAGGATGTATTCATCAGTGAGTTAGCATAGCATAGCAAGATTTAACGTCCCAAAAGCATCCAGTGCTGGACATTATATCAAGACAGCCACGGCCTTTGATAACAAGTTGTGAAATCACTGGTTGCAGACCCACCAGGATTCGAACCCGAGACATGCGGGTGAAAGGACAAAGCACTTAACCACTACACCACGGAAATCTGCTATAAACACTGGTGAGTTTGGATGTATTGGACTGAAAATTTATAGCCAGAGTTACTCATCATGTAATTTTCTATACTCCTTTCCTGAAGTCTATTCTTTGAAAATGACAGGAGTATTCTCTCCACTCAGATGTTTTGATGTAGGGCCAAGATCCCAAACCAGTTTGATCGAATCACATATTTTCCTTTCATGATGAAATAACCATCCTTATGAAGAATGGTCCATCAATCATTCATGGGTTTTGCGCAAAATCCTCCCAAGCATATAATGTATATTTTTATTTAGGCTCTGCCAAGGACTAATCTGATTTGTATCACTGAACAGCAGTTATGTAGCAAGCCACATAAGATGAATGACCTATTGTGAACAGTGTAACAGTAGCTGGTTGCTAACAAGTGAACTGTGAATAGACTATGAAGATGTTATCAGATAAGAAGGTATAGATTACCCGTGTTGTGTATGGTGTAACAATAGCTGGATGCTGGTTAATGAAGTGTGAAGAGTCTCTCGGGTTGAATGGTGTGGATTACCCCTGATTTTGAGAAAATCAGGGGTGTCGGGTTGGAGGGGTCTAAGGGCCAAAAATTCTTAATGTTAAAATGATGTAATTTATAGTGCTGTCATGACATGGCTCTATTATGTATCGATTATCGTGGAGAAAAATATTGCAAAATATCGTAGTATCACGATACTTTTCAGGAAAACTGACTCACGACACAAATTCTTAATATCACTAACGTTATATGATAATGGACTTACAATTTACTCCATAATATGATTAACGCAAGAACAAATGATTTGCAGATCCAGCAGATGATATGATCGCGTGACTATTACATTTATCACGCATGTGTTTTGTAATTCAGCCAACGTGACCATAAATCATCGAAGTGAGAGCCTGAGTGGAACATTCTGGACCAGATTTTCGTACTTTTTGCCAACTTACATCGGTGCGTGCCAGTGTGGGTGACGGAGCACAATTTTTAATTAGTTGTTTTTATGTTTCACGATTATTTTGCACATTTTTTAATGGCCTAAACTTGACTTTTAGATTTAGTATCATAACGTTAGAAATGTAACGTACGAAGTAGCCTAGCCTACAGTAATTGTGCAAAAATTTCTTAGTTGAGTATTAGTTTTGCGAGAGGTATATTTCATGTCGTGGGCAAATAGATATCGCGATATCGTGATAATCTATATGTCATGACAGCACTAGTAATTTATACTTTTTGCAGTTCAAATTCCTGCCTCCAATTAGAAAGTTCACCGACAAAACTTACCAACAGAACGTAAGAATAAGCATCCGATGTCGAAGTACGGGAGTCCTCAAGGAATCCATCATTGATTTCTGATCATCTTTCTTGGTTACATCGCCCCCTCTAATTGATAGTGCAGCCCTTGATATTTCTCTACCATTTCCCTTAGCTATAGTAAACAAAATGTCTTCTGCCTCTGCCAAACGCCCTTTGCTTACAAGCCACCTTGGCGATTCTGGTATAATCCTAAATTAAATATTTTGAAAGGTGAAAATGTTGATACAGCTGTACATGAAATGATAACTGTTCAATGATCTTCACAGCAGAAAAATACCATGTCAACTGGATTACCAGTATTTCAAAGAAAATGGGAGTTTCAGTTTTAATTGATAATTTGTTTTTTTGTTTATTTCTTGAGGTGGTAAATAATAGTTACTTTACAAGAACTGTTTTACCACTTTCCTCAACAACATATCCAATAGTTTTTAGCCGCAAAATATTTAAAAAAATACACTAAAACATGTGAGTTGTTTCTACACAAATGACAGAGAACTTGATAGTTGAATATAACAGAGTAAGATAAAGTAGTTTCTTCACCAGTTTGTTTATTTCAAAACCTTTTTTTATATTAAAGATGCACTTCCTTGAACACTGAACTTCTGCTTTAGGCGCTCATTAATTTATGGTTCGCTGATATTCTGCAGGTGGAGCTTTGATAATTCTTTCTAAAGTTTTGAAGACAATAACATCCAGTTGAAACCTTTTATCATACTTCATAAGAAATTATGAATGTGTTGAGAAATGTGGGATACCTACCATGGTAGAAACATGTATGGTACATTGAGCACCGCAATGACTACACTTAGCAATCGCCAGTCTCGTATAAAAAAGGCAAGAAGGGCACAAACCTGAGAGAAAAGAAAGATAATTCTTGTCAGGAAAAGCTATGATAACAATACTTTGCAGACTCGCAAATGGCATCTTTTTGGAAGTCCGAGTGAGGTAATTAAAATAAAATGCTCACTTGATGAAGTGTAAGCTAAAGGGGAGCTCCTTTCAGATGACTACATGAACCTCACAGATGAGTCAAAAGCTCTGATTTGAATCATTGACAAGTGCTTTGTGCAGTGCCCTAGCTTTGCTATTTCAGAGCCCTAGCTTTGCCATTTCAAAGGAACTGCATGTCCGCGCCGCCACCTTTTTGTCCGCCCTGCCATCATCAGAAAAAATGTAAAAACTTTCTTTTTAGATCTATTTTAATTCTTAAACTTAATGGTTGGTTTGGTTTGTTGATATTTAACGGCACCGCGACAGTCAAGCGTTTAAACCTAATAATCTTAATTAACCTCATAAATGAAATACGGATACAGAACACAGAATGATAGCACAGTAAGCAATTGCCCTGTTTGGCTAATGAATGGTCCTCATGAATCAGAATAGTTTCATTCTGATTTATAATTTTAGCTAAAATCCCAGAGCTTCTTCACCTTAAAGGGGCCCCTGGACTCCATGCTGAAAAGGAGCAGTGGTTCGTGCACACATTACAGTGCCCCCAACAAGTAGCACCCTGCTCCCTTTTCAAATCAAGCTTAGAGGTCTGTTTTGTTAATGGTTGTTATAAAATTTCTATGGAGTATTTTACATTGTCATAACCCGTGCATTAAATTCCCATAATGCACGATATTCAGTATTTGGCTTAGTCCATTTTTACAACAGGTGAATTTTTCAGCAAAGCGAAAAAATTTATGCAAACTTTTCTCGTTCTTCATTCTTTTTTGTTGTTTTTTATGCATTGTTAACAATCTAAGCATGGAAATTTCATCAAAATATTAATGTTTTTGGAATTGTGCTTATATGCAGGATTTTGCACTTGCCAATGATCCCCCTAAAGTCAGATCAATCTACTCGAGCCAAAATCCTTTGAACAGTGCATTAAATACACATATAAACACTCTGCCTTAACATTTATCTTTAAATATATTATATCATGGACATACTGTATCATGGATCTTACAATTTTTTTCAAAAGGTGGAGCAAAAGTAGAAATCTAACCGTCTCAGTATATGAAAAGTATAAATAATCCAATACTTTGATCCTTATCCTCCCTTTGTGACAAGTACCCTGCTCCCCACCCCCTTCCCCCTTTTCCCTTCCCCATCCCCTCTCTACTAAAAAACATTACACGGTATACCGGTACTAAGAAAAGTACCAGTACTTTATGGTGCCAGTACGGTACGATACATCCAAATGAAAAATACCGAATTACTGCAGAGTACGTCAGTATCGGTACTTGCAAGAATAAGTTATAGAAGATACCTTTAAATCACTTAAAAATCAGAAGGAAAAAAAAAACATTAAAAAAATATATGTATTTGAACATCACCTCAAAATTTCATAAGAACATAAAGAATTTACACATAGTGTGTTATTAACTCAAAAAGTTACATGGATCAACTTTCTTCCATTTGAGGTTTTATGCATGGCGGTTGCAAAGATACCACTGTCTGCTACTTTGTCCTGTATTGCGACCCAAACAGTAATCATTAAGGGTTGAATGGCCCTAACAGATAATTGAGTTGAAGCTATACGTGGGTAATACTTTTACATTGGAACTATTGCACCATTACATAACAAAAATAAAGAATTATCATTACCAAGATGTGGTCGGAAGATACTGGAAACCTTAAACGAAGTAAATACTTGAATGAAAACAACATTCTGACAAATTACTTTAGTGGTAAAATGTTCTATTGTGTAAGTTTTAACTTTCAACAATATGGTTTTCTCTTACAAAAAAAAAAAAAAAATGCACCTAAAGTGAAGTGGATGTGGGCAATATTTATAACAAATTCTATGCTTGTTATGATATTAGAAAAAATAAAAGATCACCAAAGCTGGGTGGGTCAGTTTTGCTTGAACCAAATAATTCTAGATTGAATTGTTTTGTTTGCTTTTGAGGGGGTAGGGGGGTTAAAAGTCTCTCTCTCTCACCCCCTCTTAAGTCCAAACCTATCAAATAGGAGAATGGTTGTGTATCTATGCTAGCATTCATACAACCTTACCCTCAAATATTGATACTCTTTAATGTGTTAGAAATTAACAAGAAAACAATTTTTGTTTAGTGTTTGCAATGACATAGAAAGCATGACATAGGAAGCATAATCTATCCTTTATTTGTGCTTGATAAATAAGTTGTTGGTATGGTGTATGTTAAATAAGATATTTTCATCTCACAGGAGTATTAATGAATTATGAATGAAGCAATTTTTTTTTTTTTTGCCGTTTATAAAATTGTCAAATGGATCAAATTCAGAAGAGTACAAATTATGGATGGTATCGTAACAAATTAGCAATGGCTTGTGTGCATTAACAAATAAGTTCATGATGAGTCAGCAGTTTATGCCTCCTCCTCTTCTTCCTCCCATTCGCTGTCACAATCATCACTCCATGGCCAGTCATTCATGTCAATGTCATTGTCCAAATCCTCGATTAGAATGTCCTCAAAATCACATGGATCGCTTTCTGTGTCAAAGGGCATGGCATGTTCTAGCTCTGCGTTGTCGTCATCACTGATCATGGTGTCCGGAAGAGATGATCCTGCAAACCAGTAAGGAACATAGCAGCCATCCTCATTAGCAACCCCTCCGAAATTCAATGGATGTAAGTCTTTCGTTGGTTGAGAGGTAAGAGCTCGTCTCCACATCATAGCTATATGGTTAGCACATAACAGATGTTACGCTAGTGCTCTCTCACAGGGTGGTAAGGATGCACAATTGATTCTTTCACCTGGACATCTTTCTTCAGGTTGCCTGTCATTTTGATAAAAGACTGGTACCTGGTCTCGTTGATGTTATTTTAATGCTTAAAGCCATACATTCTGCACACATAAGCGGTGATCGCAGGTTTAGTTGATGTCATTAGTATTTATGTGATCCCCAAGGTATAATGGTTCCAATAGAAGAAGATTCATCCATGTATCTTTTTGGCTGAATAAACAAGTTGAGGGACAGGGCCCTTTAAGGCTACTGTCTGGGCCCCGGTACAGGATCAAGTTGCTGTCATTGGTATTTATGTGACCCCCAAGGTATAAAGGTTTCAATAGAAGAAGATTCATCCATGTATCTTTTTGGCTGAATAACCCTTCTAAGTTGGTCCATTTAAGGCTACTGTCTGGGTCCAGGTACAGGCATAAGTTCCTGTCATGGCTATGTCCAGCATGAGTACCCTCTTGGGAGCCTAATCCAACAAATTTTGTTTGAGTTTATCTTCAGCAGAATAAATGCATTTTTTTGGCCCCTTTCTGGTGCCCCCTGGCTACTGGTACAGGATTTGACCCGACAGCAACATTAAATTAGTAAGTCCTGGGTCCAGATGGACATGACCCAACATTCAAAACTTTTGTTTCTTTTCAGCTGAATAAACTGTCTGGGCTCTGCTGTCTAAATAATGTCATCATTCAAAAGATTTCAATACAGAATTGAGCAAAATGGCAGCCTCCATGTGTTGAATTTAAAGATGGATAACTTGAGATAGGAATGAGATTTTGACTTACTGTTTTTGGTAGTTGGTTTAGATTTTAATCCTCTATCATATGAAATAAGAATTATATCAGACTTTATGTCTCCTTTAAAATACACTAAGAATCTTGAGGTACAGTATGTGATGACACAAATATAGGATTGCAGTCGCTTTTACACAAATCAGATGGAATATTTCCTTGAAAGTACAGTAGGTGGGGGCACTGTGGGTACGTGCCCTCTTCCCCCCACTTCTCAAAAAAAAAAAAAAGTGCCCCTTTTGAAAATGAAAAGTGCCCCCTCCATTGTCCCAATAGTAGCAAACTGGCAACTTTTGTCAGTTCCATGTATGGGAGGAATGTGCCTCTATTGGAAAAGTGTCCATTTCTAAAAATGAACTTCCCCTTTTACTTTACTTTGTTGTCTTGGACTCACCAATTCAATCTACAGATCAGGATGGGGGACATGCATATAAGAGCCCGCTAAGAGGTCGTGCCTCCCACTTTTCAACAGGTTCCTACACCCTACTTGAAGGTGCAGTAGGTAAGGAGTTAAGCTATGCATTTTATATCCCTTCCTCAACAGCTACTGTAAAGTTATAGATTGATACACCAGTCGTGAAACACACTAGTAAAAGAAGATCTAATGGAGATTGAACCCTGGACAACAAATAATACATCCGGCTGCTCGGGGCAACCAATAATCTTACCAGGGCATTCATGACATTTACTTAACTTTCCCAGATGGAAAACTTTGTTTTCAGCAAAATTCTTTCAGGACAACCGCAAAACCAGATATTCATTCCGCTTCAGTGACCTACTGGGCCACCCACTGGGATCGTGCTGCATATATTTTTAAAGTTGGTACACTAGGGTTCAATAACCATTACTCTACCAGCCATTTTTTTTGAAAGTGCGCTCGGGAGGCAAAGTCAAAGATGGGGAATCCAAAACGGCAGTGATATCGCCACATGGTAGAGTAAGGGTTAAAGATACCCCACTAAAATAATAATTACACAATCTTTTCTGTACTCTGACAAAAAGCATCATGATCAAATTTAAAGCAAATAATAAATGCAGACTGAACAATAACTTGTAGTCGTTACCTAATTTTATAAAACCTTTTAACTATAATCATTTTTGTAAAATTGTTTTGTTTAATTGTCTTATTGATTTAGCCAGTGTATAAATGTGGAAATGAGTCAGTCATTAAGAAATTCATAATGCTTCCGTCTTTTTTTAAAGGCAACAAATTTGCAAACATTAATTAGCAGTACGACTGACATTAAGGTAAAATAAGAAAGGTCTTAGATAATATCTGAGCTAAACGTTTTAAAAGCCAACCTAATTTGTTTTTCAGGTTGCTAGAAAATACCTGATAACTCCCTACAGCATGGTCACAATATACGTCAATACAGAATAATATTTTTGACAAAATTTTATATTTTTAAAAACTAGTAAAAGGCCTTGAAAGTTTTTTTTGGAATGATGAATTTCTGCTTATTTGCTTCACTCCCACACACATATTATATAGATTTAAGAATCATAAATATGATCATCTGCAAATTTGTACCCAAAAACAAATTACAGAAAGAAAATAAACTAATTGACATAACGTTAATCCATTTAAGTTTGATAAAACATATCTGTAAAACCAATCTTGGTATATTTTTGATTGAAAATGCTATTACTCCTCTAGCCATGTTCTCAGTCACCAGGATGGTATAGCTTCTAAGATTGAAAATTATGCTAAAGGATTAGTTCAGTGGTCAAGCAAGTTTATCTTATTTTAAAGAGGACTTCAAAAGAAACAAAATAGTAAAGAATCTACCTTAATACCTTATTCCGTTAAGGAGATTTTCAAGTTTAAAGCTCTGTCTTACCTGTGTAGAAATGAACGGCATTCTAAGTCTACCATGAAAGGTTGGTTTCCTTCACCCTCACATTCTTAACAATTGATCAATATATTTCAAATGAAATTTATCTAACTTTTTTATTTTTAGTATAACCAAGTTTAAAGCTTGTGTCTCATCTGCATAGAAATGACTGGCATAGTAAGTCAACTAAAGACAGCTGCAACCTGATCCAAACATTCTTAAGGATATTTATAGAGGCAACATGGGCTTAATTATTTTAAAATATGATCTAAACCATTAAAACAGCAAAATATTCCTTTAAAATTGGTTAAAAATCGACCAATTTACAGCATTTTTAATTTTTAGCTGTTATTGCTCAATAATGTGTGATATCAATGGGGAAAGGCTCCTTCATTATCTTTTGTAAAACCTTTGTTTTTTATTCTTCTGTCAATGTTGTCTGAAATATAGAATTGGACTTCGGGCCAAATTTGATGGAACTTTGTCACACTCCGATCATCATGTATCTAGAAAAGACATTCTGAAATTTACAAGTAGCTGAATTTGAAGAACAGAATTTAAAGAATTATACAAAGATTATAAGATGTGTTCCTCTTAGTATATCACAAATTCTGGACAAATTAACAAATCATGAAACTTTGTATAGTCATAATTTGAAAACTAAATAAGCTTTTTACAAATTTTAAAAACTACTGTATTCTACTCAGAATTTCATGCTCTTTGACATGCTTGATGTCCATAGTCCTTTAAATATCCCCTTTACAGAATAAGATTTAAGAATGCTTTTTTCACCATTTGTTTCCTTTGAAGACCTCTTTTATATGAAATGGACATGCTTGACCCCTGAACTAATCCTCTGACCTTTAAATACCCATGTGGTCATGACACGACTTATTGGACATGCACTTTTCAAAAATTTGTTATACTTCATAAAATAGACCCACAGCAGTGATACTGGTTGCAGTGCACCACAACTGGTTTTCAAAGGCCGTGGACATTAACTTGGTTGTCGATGTTATGTCTGTCCGTACATCATACCTGTGTTTTCGTCCGGGTCATATTAAGCATTTTGTGATAGCATTGTTACTATCATAACCGAATACGCAGGCGACAACCCCGTCATTGTAGTTGTGTGTTCACTCATCGTCGGCGGTACTGGTATCATTTGAAAGAGCACGAGTAGTTCTTGCAGACAAAATTGTAACTTTATGATGGGGGTTATATTGAATTTTTTTGAAAAAGATGGGTTGAAATAAAGAGAATTTAAAAAAAGCACAAAATTTAACAATGATGATTTTTTTTCAAAAGCTTACTAGCCATACTTCCAGACCTTGCTTTTGCTTAAAACTCATGAGGAACTTACACAGACATCAATGCATCTAATTCCAGTCAAATTTTATATCATCAATATCTTTCTTTGGCAAAAGTTGTGAAAAATATCATGAATTTTAGCCTTTTTTAGACCAAAATCCGGCAAAATTTAAAGCATATGATTGTGGTACAACTCCTCTTAAATATGGTATATAGGCCAAATATACCTTCAGAAAGGCCAATTTACACACTTTCAATTGAAATGAAGAGTAACTAAATATGTAAAATCCTCCATTTTCATTGTACATGTTGAACACAAGAAAAAAAACACGCTCAAATAAATTGGCCTAATTTCCCTAAAATTTGCAATTTTTCATATTTATATATGTTCTTAATTATAATTTTTTTTTGAAAAGTTTATTGTCTTAGCATTCATATAAACCAAACTTGTAGTGATACAAAACGAAAGGAAAGTCATGAAAATTCATTTTGAAAAAAATAAAGTTCCGAAAAATTTCAGTTACATTTTAGATCCCCTGGGATATTAAGGGTTAATATGGTAATTCTCTATTCTGCTATGCAATGTGTGTTACAGACTGTGGAATGGCCCTAACAGACCCCTAGAACAGACTGTGGAATGGCCCTAACAGACCCCTAGAACAGACTGTGGAATGGCCCTAACAGACCCCTAGAACAGACTGTGGAATGGCCCTAACAGACCCCTAGAACAGACTGTGGAATGGCCCTAACAGACCCCTAGAACAGACTGTGGAATGGCCCTAACAGACCCCTAGAACAGACTGTGGAATGGCCCTAACAGACCCCTAGAACAGACTGTGGAATGGCCCTAACAGACCCCTAGAACAGACTGTGGAATGGCCCTAACAGACCCCTAGAACAGACTGTGGAATGGCCCTAACAGACCCCTAGAACAGACTGTGGAATGGCCCTAACAGACCCTAGAACAGACTGTGGAATGGCCCTAACAGACCCCTAGAACAGACTGTGGAATGGCCCTAACAGACCCCTAGAACAGACTGTGGAATGGCCCTAACAGACCCCTAGAACAGACTGTGGAATGGCCCTAACAGACCCCCTAGAACAGACTGTGGAATGGCCCTAACAGACCCCTAGAACAGACTGTGGAATGGCCCTAACAGACCCCTAGAACAGACTGTGGAATGGCCCTAACAGACCCCTAGAACAGACTGTGGAATGGCCCTAACAGACCCCTAGAACAGACTGTGGAATGGCCCTAACAGACCCCTGGGATATCCCAAAGATTCCCCTTAACAAATCTATGATTGAGACCCCAAGGGCCTTCTAAGGCTATTTTCCAACCTGCTACGTGTGACAGATTGCTGAATGGCCCACATAAAGAATAATTTAGAAGCTAGTTGTCTTGCCTATTTTAAAGACCAATTGTTTTGTATTGCAAGCTATCCTAAATTCTGCAGAGAGTATTGAAGATATCCAAGTGGTTACTCAAAGTAGGGCAGTTAATCTTTTCTAAATATCCATTACAAAACTGCCAGGGATCTTCCCACAATTTCATTCGAAACCACCTGGTATGCGCATGGTATTGTTATTGTACACATCAAACTGTATCACATTGTCTTCATGCTACAGTATGTGTGATGACAGTTATATACTGCAAGCGATCAATGAAATGAATGAGTGGAAAACCTAATTAATTTGGAAAACCGTGTTAGATTAACAGAGCATTTATGGAAGTGTGAGTGGCTGTTTAATGTGGCAAATTGCTTTTTATGTGCAAGTAACGTCACAACACAAAAATATACTACAATATGCCAGGCTATATA
Source organism: Chiridota heheva (assembly GCA_020152595.1). Taxonomy (NCBI): domain Eukaryota; kingdom Metazoa; phylum Echinodermata; class Holothuroidea; order Apodida; family Chiridotidae; genus Chiridota; species Chiridota heheva. Next base: position 705,873 of record JAIGNY010001647.1, on the reverse strand, counting down.
ACTATACCAAGTTCCAAAACGAAAGAACAAAAATGTCTATTCGTGCTTGAAAGGCATTCAAATACTAAGGAAATAAATGCACGGCAGAAAAAACAAGGACTAGTTCACTGCAAGAAAGCAATTAACAAACTTAACAAAACAGGCCCCTGTATGTGGCTGTTGTAGCGTTCAGAGAAGATAGTTACCTCCGTCAATGAAGTTGGATGGAAGTTAAATTTTTTGCATCTGTTTACCTGTTTGTCCATTTGTCTGTGTGTCATCAAGATATCTCAAGAACTGATGATTGAATTTGGATTAAATTTGGTGTGTGGTTTTGTTACTGCTTCAGGGAGAAGTGATTAAAATTTGAGACAAATTGGAACAGGAGAAGGGTGCAAATGGAGGGGTGGGGACATTTTAGGATGAGTTTGTCTGTCATTAGAATATCTCCAGAACTGATGACTGGATTTAGAATAAATTTGATGTGTAGTTTGCTATTGCTTATGGAATAAGTGATTTACATTTGGGACATATTGGTACAAAGGAAGGGCAGAACTTGGGGGTGGGGATGTTTAGGGTAAGGTCTGTCAAGACAACAGTTAAAACTTTCCTATGGAATGTAGTGAACAATGAATTCATGCCATAAAAGATATCCAAACAATCAATTTTCTGGACTCAAAGAAATTTAAATCAAGTGATCCTGGAATCAAAGAAAATGAAACAATTGATTTCTGCCATGAATTGAAAATCATGGAATGTGAATCTTGAATGAATGGAACTCAAACAATAAATGCTTATACTGGAAAAAAAACCCAAAACAATGATATGGCCATGGAAGAAATCAGTCAGCAGATAATCAGAATGCAAATGATCAATGCAGATCAAATTTTGGTGGTCTAGGATTTCTGAGGTAGATTGTGTTAGGTATGGGGATCGAATGGACTCTAAAATTATTCTAGACAAATTGGAATTGCAACCAAGGGAAAGGTATGCACCCTACAGAGTGCTGGGCTTATAGTTCATGATGGAATCATAGCTGCTTGATCAAACAATCATATAAATAACAAAAATGTATAGATTTACTCATGCTCGTCATATTTTTGCACGTACATTTTAAAAATATCCACAAGGTTACACACCCTTTCACCTGGCAGATGTTGCAACCATCAAAATGTTAGGAAGGCAGGTAGCTCAGTCGGCTGAGCGTACAACTGCAGATGCTGGAGGTCCCAGGTTCGAGTCCAACAGCATTTTTTCTACAGATATGCAATATGCTGACATCAAGCACAGAGGTTTGTCTAGGTGCATCACACTCTTCCCCACTTAAACTTTGGGAGAAGTTGGGAGGCGCTCACCATCCTTGGGAGGGGATGCAAAGCCGCCGGTCCTGATGGTAGGAGTTTCAGCCATGTCTGATTCTCTGAACACTTCTCAAAAGAGCAGAGTGATAACCCAGTATTCATCCACTTGGGTCCATACTGAAAATAAGTCCAAGGTGACTTATGTGTGCCTTCTCTGGCATGTGCCTGTATGTGTAATCTAGCTGATATTCCAAGAACAAAATGCTAAATACTTGGTGATAAAGCTTTACAATTTGCAGTCAAGTTTTATGGAATGAATTGTCAATCTTTTCAGTCAGTATCAAATCTTAATTTGAATAAATCTATGAAAGGTTACCTCACCGCAATTAAGGCCAACATCCCCTTCATTGCACAGAGGAAAGATTTGCCCTCTAATTGTTCATTTAAATGTTGTTGAAATAGGATTTTCAATCATTAATATGTAAATATTGCAGTATGTAAAACCCTTGATTTCATTCAACCTCACCTTTTACCATGGAGTCAATGTTGTCTAATATTTCTTAGTTTCATTTTATTAAACCATAGATACACAGTTAAATGGTTTATCCGACCTGAAGATGACATTTATATAGGATTTAAAAATGTGTTGTTAAACCAATATAGGTTTTCTTATAAAACAATACACAACTACAGATATACAGTGCATACTGATCTGAAAACTTGCCAAACCTTGCTTTGAACACAACACACAATATTTTGGTTTTACTTTAGTCGGTTAACCATGCAATTGTGTATCTTAGAATGTAAGTAGAATTGCCGATTTGATGTAATAATTGGAAGGAAAAAGGTGTGTCAAAAGGGTGAGTTTTTACGTCCTTATATAAATATATAATTTCTTACTTTAAAATTCATGAAGCATAATCTATCAAGTGTATGCTTGCTTATGATTGTTTATATTATTTTTAATTTGTGTATTATTTGCTTATTGATACATTTTGCAAGTGGGTTAAAGCCGATTGAATAAATAAATAAATGAATAATGAATAAATAAATGAATAAAAGGAAGCATGATATGAACAACACATGAGATCTTACCATTACACCAAAAGCGAAGCTCAATGAGACTATACAACCTGCAACAGCACGATGACCCTGCATCACGTTCTCCAGTATGATTACATAATTTGCCAGGGCAAGACCCCCACTGCAGATGCCAATTAACAATCTGGGTGGAAAAATGAAACATTTATTTATGATTCTATTCAATGTGCATTATTTGCAAAGAACAATGACAAGACTGACTATAAAAGAGTATGGTACAAAGTGACCCGACCTGGAAAAAAAATATACAGTTCTGGCCATTATAACCACGAGGAAAACATCATTTTATTTCTTCAGTTTTTTTTAATAAGCTTGATGAAGTTATCCTGATAAGCTCCACTTGAGCTAAACTAGGATTAACACGAGGCTGGAAGTGGATGATCACCGGGTTTTCACTCTACACTTTTACAAGAAGTGTTTAGAGAACCAGGTAGGGTGCAACTGTCGATCCTACTGACGGTTTAATGTCCCATCTGAAGAACGTTAAGCAACAGTATATGTGGTAAATACAGTATGTGCTCTAAGAACATCCCCCATGTAATTGTGCAATGAATACTACATTCAATTGCAAAAGTGGGAAGCATGTATTTACAACATTAATATTATTTCTGTTTGTTTGATGAGGGCTTAACAGCACCATGACAACAAGGGTCAAATTGTGCCTAAGAGGTTTGATCATTCCAGAGGTAGGATGGAAAGAAAACAGGGAGATTGAGAGAAACACGAGAACTTAAAGTCAGAAAGCTGGAATTAGAGAGGAGGTGCATGGGTGAAGAGGACTAAATATGGTTGTAGAGGGAAGCATGATGAAGAAAATAATTTCATCTGGAGGCTTTTTCTGTAAGAACTCGGCTATTGAGTTGTGGGGAGTGAGGGACGCTCTGGGAGGTTGTACAGGGGGCAAGCAAGGAGAATGTGATGGACTGTGAGGGTGCAATAGCAATTGTTGCAGAGGGGTTGGGGGAGCCAATAAGGAGGTGGAAATGAGTGAG
>JAIGNY010001647.1:662500-697500 GCA_020152595.1 Chiridota heheva | reverse complement strand
ATCAAATAAACTGTTATTTTAGTTCTGTTATGACTCGCGGCTTGTCAAAGGAAGGTGGATAAGAAAATCGCTGACAACTGGCATACATCCTTCTAATCGCGTACCTTCTCAACTTGTTTTTATTCAAGGATTGTTTTGACGGGTTTTGTTTGTCACATGACGCTGGTTTTGCCACGCGATTGGCCCACGGCCTGAAGCTGTTGTGAAATGATGGCCCTTCAAAAATTTAATTAAGAACCCTTGCTCTACAGTATATCTACATTTCAGTTATAGATCTCAGTAGAATGTCTTTTTCACTAATTCATGGGAATTTTGATATTACATAGTTCTCACTTTTGATACTCTGTTGTTGAAAAATAATTAGACATTGATTTATATAGCACCTTTTACAAGGACATTAAAGCGCTGGATCCAATAAGCTACCTAATAGATTCTCTTGCAGCCAGACGAATCAGTGCACAGGAACTTGGGCTTGACTGGGCCCGACGGAAAGTGAATGAACACCACGTTTTCACGCTTCTCTTTTCGAATAGTGTTCAGAGAACCAGGCATGGTATGACTGTCCTACCATCAGGATCGACGGCTTAACGTCCCCTCCAAAGGATGGCGAGCATCATTCAATCATTGCTACTTCTCTCAACAGCAGAATGGGGAGCAGGAGCTGCAAACGACATACTTCCGTTTGGATGTACACCGTATCTGTCCGCATAGCTGTGAAAAAACAGGTTAGACCTGACCGAGGATTGAACGCGGTACCTCCAGCATAGTCACTTGCTCTACCAAGTGAGCTAACCTACTCCGTAATTTAAGTATTCATTAAAAATGGTTTAAAGTTGATTTGAAGATTCATATCAAAAGGTTTTTAGTCTACCCATAATTCTATAAAAAGCTTATTCAAATATTCTAGGGACTCCAGAATAATACATCCTCACGTTTCGGCTAAACACTCCTTTGGATCATGCAATATATTATGTACCAGTACATTTAAACTTGGAAGACATCTTTGTTCTTCCCCTTTTCTCCCTTTTTTCTTCAACCACCTTGCCCGTTTCACCATTTTGGAGAGGGGACCATGATCTATCTATCAAGTTTCCTGTTTTTCTTTTCTACTACCATAGTTTTAATGAACATCTCTGAGTTACAAAATAAGCAATGGCATAGCAATAGCAACGTCATAACTATGTGGGGCAAACAACCTGAAATCCGCAAATATGTATTACCAACGCATTGACATTTAGATGTTCACGACACCTGCTGCTAACTTTGATCCAACATACATGTTCTCCAAATCTTTAGAATTTTTAGCAAGAGGGATAAACAAAATCCAGTTTGCTTAACTGTCGGGTAACAGCAATAAGATTTACAAAGCCCGGAGGCACAATTTTTCTTCAACATTTTGCAGTCACTCAGTCTGTGTGTGCAGAAATTTGTTTTGTGCAGTACATTGCATTGACTATACATGTACATGAGCACGCCATTAGCTAGCTGTGCTGTACCGCATAGGATATTTTCCCAATTTAGTAACAACTTCATGTGGTGATTGGTTCAAAAAGCTGTCAATCACCTAAGGCAACAGGTTAATTAAGTTACATCACCAACATTATTACCTTTCTGTTTTACACAGGATGCAAGACCAAAATAAAACATATGGTGGTTCCAATTTTATTTTATATCTTGGGTCTGTAGGTAGGGAAAAATTGAAAAAGACAAATTTACACCTCTTTTTAAATACTTACTGTACCTCCTTGAAGATTTAATAAAAGTTAATAAATGACACAGTTTATTTCACTTTCTTAGCAATATCAGACCTGAACTCACTAGGTGTACATGTATCTTGGCTACAACATTTGAAGACATTAAACCTCTGATGATGATAATAATAAATCAAATTTATGATGCCAGCAGTCACATTTCCCACTATTCCGTTATTCCGAGAACAGTGCTTTTAAACAGTGAATTTTCAAACATTTCACAAGAACGTGGCATCATTGATCAATAACTTGATTTCTACTCAAAAACAAATGCACGTTGTTAAACAAGATCGTCTTACAAGTCCATTTTTTTCAAAAAAGTTTTAGCATTAAGAAAAAGGTTTTCCCCCACCTTGCGTGCAATTGTCAGCACAAGTATTGTAATCATGAATACACATACTGTATATGCAACGCTGAGTGCATGTGTACGATTGTATGCAGTTGGATGCTACATCATGTAAATACTAATAACTGACATAACGCTACATATTTCCAAATTCCACATATTACTTATTAACAACAAAGTTACTTTATTAAAAGTAGTTTCAAATTAAGCTCATTACGGAGAAAGAAATTTGTCCTCTTATCAGGAAAAAGTTGGAGCAGTGAAGTCTAATCTGATACAGTCTTATTTGAAAAAGTAATATTCCGTGAAACAGTAGCGAAAAAATAATTTCAACCCCTGGATGCGCACATACTACCTACTGTATACGATGCCTGTGGTGCAATTACAACTAATGAAAATAATAAACAGAAGATAATAATAATAGTAAAACAAAAAGATACAGAAAAAGCTTTAGTCATTATGGGTTTTTTTCCAATCTTTCTTAAATCTAGGAGAGTGGGTGACTGCCTAATGATGACAGGGAGCTGATTCTGAAGAGTGGGTGGAGACAGGTAGCTTCAATTCTGCTCACAATTTCAAACTCAACATTGATAAGTTCTTAACTAACTCTGGGCATTTTTCATTTTTTTTTTTGTGGTGGTGGGGGTGCAGGGCTTTTTATGGGGTGACTAACCTTTCTTAGCCCGTAATCTTGTTATGTTATATGTTACAAGGGGCTGAAACAATAAATGACCTATTTCCTCCAGAAATGATCAAATTAGCTTATGCTCATGCAACAAAAACTTATAGGTGGAGAGTACAGGAGATGACATTTATGTTCAACAAATCAGAAACAAAAAAAAGAAGCTTGCCCCAGGGTTCGAAATTAGCACACTTTAACCACTAGCCCATCGGGCTAGCTTGACTCCTTTTCTACTAGCCCGAATGGACTGCTGATGACTTGCCCGAGAAAACGTACGTCAAAAAGCTTAAAAACCTTGGTCCCTACAGAGAAAAGATAGAAGTAAACAATGCTTTTCTTTCAACTCAAATATATTTTCACATACCCCAGTCGTAAAACTAACGTTATGTATAGCAAAATCTGTTTTGAGTATGAAAAACCACACTTAGAACAATGTCAGAACAATAATGAAGTATGCAAAAGTTTGTTACGAAATATGTAACATGATGATACAAAATTAGGCCACTGCAATACTACAAGGCTTTGGTCAAGTTTTTCGTTAATTATGGCTTTTCAACCTTATCAAAGTGGACAATTAATGCATTTTGGCTTGTGTAAGTGATGTGTATTTTTGAAAAGTCTAAGGTATATATTTTTTTCTGATACTTGCCCGGCAGGCTCGGAAAGATCAGTTTCAGCTATCCTGGACGTAAGTTCTACTTGCCACGGGCTAGCGGGCCTACGTTAATTTTGAGCGCTGGCTTGCCCATTAAGTTCTTTTAAACAATAAGCAGAATTTTATACATTATGCGAAATGATACGAGTAACCAGCATAAATTCATTAACACAGAGGAGATATAGCATAGCAAGTTCTAACGTCCCGAAAGCATCCAGTGCTGGACATTATATCAAGACAGCCACGGTCTTTGATAACCACTTGTGAACTCACTGGTTGCAGACCCACTGGGATTCGAACCTGGGAAGTGCGGGTGAGTGGACAAAGCACTAACCACTACAACACGGAGGTCTGTATGGCAATGCTTATTAGAACAAGTAACAATACATGCAGCAGAGTTTTGTATTAATTGAAGCCTATTAATCTGAGCATATGTGAGATGATTGACAGATTTTTGTGCATAGTGTAAAAATATGCTTTAAGGATCTATTTAATGCAGGTAGGCAGGCGACGTTGAGAATGGTGATACACACAGCTTGAATTGAGTATGTGCACCTACTGTAGGTCATCAACGCACAGTGTTTGTACCGCACGTTGAGAATAGTGATACACACAGCTTGAATAGAGTATGTGCACCTACTGTAGGTCATCAACGCACAGTGTTTGTACCGCACGTTGAGAATGGTGATACACACAGCTTGAATAGAGTATGTGCACCTACTGTACGTCATCAACGCACAGTGTTTGTACCACTTTTAAGTAATGTCTTGATTGCTGTATCAACATTTTTGATCAGTTCTGACAATAACAACCACACAGGTCCATGCTCTGATATCAATCAATATGCTGGTGTGTCATATATTACAGCTGTGTTGAGCAGTACTTTTTCCCCTGTGTTTTACAGCAGTGTTGAGCAGTACATTCTTCCCTTGTGTTATACAGCAGTGTTGAGCAGTACATTCTTCCCTTGTGTTTTACAGCTGTGTAGCAGTACATTCTTCCCTTGTGTTTTACAGCTGTGTAGCAGTACATTCTTCCCTTGTGTTTTACAGCTGTGTTGAGCAGTACATTCATTTCTTGTGTTTTACAGCTGTGTTAAGCAGTACATTCTTCTCTTGTGTTTTACAGCAGTGTTGAGCAGTACGTTCTTCCCTTGTGTTTTACAGCAGTGTTGAGCAGTACATTCTTCCCTTGTGTTTTACAGCAGTGTTGAGCAGTACATTCTTTCCTTGTATTTTACAGCTGTGTTAAGCAGTACATTCTTCTCTTGTGTTTTACAGCTGTGTTGAGCAGTACATTCTTTCCTTGTGTTTTACAGCTGTGTTAGACAGTACGTTCTTCCCTTGTGATTTACAGCTGTGTTGAGCAGTACGTTCTTCCCTTGTGTTTTACAGCTATATTGAGCAGTACGTTCTTCCCTTGTGATTTACAGCTGTGTTGAGCAGTACATTCTTCCCTTGTGTTTTACAGCTGTGTTGAGCAGTACATTCTTCTCTTGTGTTTTACAGCAGTGTTGAGCAGTATATTCTTCCCTTGTAGTTTACAGCTGTGTTAAGCAGTACATTCTTCTCTTGTGTTTTACAGCTGTGTTGAGCAGTACATTCTTTCCTTGTGTTTTACAGCTGTGTTGAGCAGTACGCTTTTCCCTTGTGTTTTACAGCAGTGTTGAGCAGTATATTCTTCCCTTGTGTTTTACAGCTGTGTTTATAGCAGTACATTCTTTCCTTGTGTTTTACAGCTGTGTTAGACAGTACGTTCTTCCCTTGTGATTTACAGCTGTGTTGAGCAGTACATTCTTCCCTTGTGATTTACAGCTGTGTTGAGCAGTACATTCTTCCCATGTGTTTTACAGCTGTATTGAGCAGTACATTCTTCCCTTGTGTTTTACAGCTGTGTTGAGCAGTACATTCTTCTCTTGTGTTTTACAGCTATATTGAGCAGTACATTCTTCCGTTGTGTTTTACAGCTGTGTTGAGCAGTACATTCTTTCCTTGTGTTTTACAGCTGTATTGAGCAGTACATTCTTTCCTTGTGTTTTACAGCTGTGTTGAGCAGTACATTCTTCCCTTGTGGTTTAATCAGCTTCACTCTTTTTAAGGGTACAGTAATTGACATGAATGTACAGATAACATTAGCTACTGTAAATTGCTTAAAATCTATTAAAGGAATAGTCCCATGCTTTTTAGTAACCTTTCAAAAGAAAGAGAAAAATCTTTGAGACAAATTAATACAAATATCATGTTGATATGTTATTCCTACCAGGAAATATTCAAATTTTACAGTTCACAAAAAATGCCAATAAATGAATAGGAAAAGGTTCAGTATGACATCACAGCAACACATTCTCCCACAAAGTTGATGTATTTCATTAAAATCTATCATCGTTTTGTATTAGTAAAACCTGCTAGAAAAATAAATTGATGAAAGTTAGGTATTTATATACATTGCCAAATATACCCTACTTCAATAACTTTGGAAAAATTGTTACTAATGATAAAGAAACAACCAATTAACATTTAAAGAAATACATAAACATTTGCAATAGAATTGTCTCTATAACATCATCTAACACGAATTCATCACACTGTACAAAAACTTTAAAATGCAATTGGGAAATCTTTAAAAATCCATATCTCCTGACGAGAATATGATATCAACCTGATTTCTGTACAAAATTGTCTCTAAAAGTATGCTCTTCCAAAAAAAATTGTGCCAAAAAACCATGGGAATATTCCTTTACTAAAAAGTCTTTTAAAAATTTATTAAAAATACAAATTTGCATGAATGAAATATTGATCAAATAATTCAAAACAAAAAGTATTTTTGTTCTTCAAAATACATAGAAATTGCTACATGTCCATCAGGGTTCTAGATAGACAAGTTTGAGTGCTGGGCTCCAGTGATCATCCAAGGTGACCTCCTAGACCCCCCTCCCATGAGAACTGTTCAAATTTAGTCCACTTCTATTGACAAATTGTCAATGAAAAAGTTTTTTTTTTTTTATCGGAATGGTAGAAGGATTTAACAAAAAAAAATCATGTACAATGAATATTCAGAATACAATGGATATTCAACTGTCAAAGTATCACCCCCCCCCCCTTCCCCCAAAAAAGTACAAACCTATGCCCGAAACTCTTCTCTCAATTCCCATTGTTATTCATCTTGCTTAAACTTTTAACCGCTTTTATTTCCGTCCCAGTATCGTTCGACGAAAGCCAAGCGGCACATGTTCCTACGAAGTACGCAACAACTTTTATGAATATAAAATCCCCCACAAATCAAAAGGTTATTGATCAGTCCGTTATAATGTTAAGTGCATATGGGGTTTATAACAAATGTGATTGGTGACTTACATTTGGACCGGTCTATAAGCACACCTTGGGCCTTTAAGGGTGTAATTTTTACTTTGTTTAGGTTTGTTTGTATGGCAAGTGACAGACTTGGCAAGCTAGCTGCCAGCAGTGATTCACAAGGATTAAAACATGAACCTGAACTGTGTGCATGTACGTACGTTTATGCAAAGAGCTTCATGTATGGGTGATTTTATGACAATACAGTAGGGCCAATGTACATTCATTCAATTGCATTAAATTCCTATAGTTCAGTTGTTTTGATCGGAATTTAATGTGCGTAATGTATATTATGTTATGTGTGTAAATTAGCGGATGACATAGATAGAGCGAGATTAAAAGGAGATCTGTTTAAACACTTAATTATTCAACCGAATTAAACTCTTGAGTGCTGGGCGGAAGAGTGAATCTTAGAGTAGAGTGGTGGGTGGGAATTGCGAGTCCTGGGCGGGCCCGCCTAGCGCCGCCCACCGTAGCTAGAACCCTAATGTCCATAGACCTTTAATATATTGTTGTACATGTAAAAGCTACATGTAGCCTTGAGAGTGGCAGGCTAGAGCAGCTTCTTCACCTTATGATACCTGGATGCACTTTTCTCCAGGGAAAATGAGGACCAGTGATATAATATCTGACAGGGATGGACTAAGAACTTGATGGGCCTGGGGATAAGCTCTGAAGAGAGGCCTAGGAGAATGACTTTTGAAACACAATCAAATGACAGTTCTCCTTGTTCTTGATATCAGGAAACTGTTAATTGATGTTTTGATGTCTCTGTGTAATAATAGACAAAACTCTATCACATAGAGAACCAAAAAAGAGGTATAAAATATTTTTTCACAATGCTTTTGTGGGCCCCTTTTTTCCAGGTATCCTTGGGCTGCAGCCCTCTCAGCCCCGCTTTAATTCGGCCCTAATATCTGACCAAGGTATACATGTCATTCCTTGGGATAAAGCCACGGAGGAACCCCTACACAACTTCAGGCATCAAGTGGACTATGGTCCTTCAAGGTTCTAGCTACGGTGGGCGGCGCTGGGCAGGCCTGCCCAGGACTCTCAATTCCCGCCCACCACTCAGCTCTAAGATTCACTCTTCCGCCCAGCTCAAAAGTTCAATTCGATTAAATAATTAAGTGTTTAAACAGATCTCCTTTTAATCTCGCTCTATTTAAGTCATCCGCTGATTTACACATATAACATAACATACATTATGCACATTAAATTCCGATTAAAACAACTGAACTATAGGAATTTAACGCAATTAAATGTACATACTGTATTATTATAAAATCACCCATACACGAAGCTCTTTGCATAAGCGTACGTACATGCACACAGTTCAGGTTCAGGTTTTAATCCTTGTGAATCACTGCTGGCAGCTTGCCAAGTCCATCACTTGCCATACAAACAAACTTTAACAAAGAAAAAATTACACCCCCAAAGGCCCAAGGCGTGCTTATAGACAGGTCCAAATGTAAGTAACCAATCACATTTGTTTTAAACCCCATATGCACTTAACATTATAACGGACTGATCGATGTTCTTTTGATTTGTAGGGGATTTTATATTGATAAAAGTTGTTGCATAGTTCATAGGAACAGTAACAGCTCCCTGATAGGAACATGTGCCGCTTGGCTTTCGTCGAACAATACTGGGACAAAAATAAAAGCGATAAAAAGTTTGGGCAAGATGAATAACAATGGGAATTAAGAGAAAAGTTTCCGACATATGTTTGTACTTTTTTGGGGAGGGAGGGGAGGGCACTTTAACAGTTAAATATCCATTGTATTTTGAATATCCATTGTACATACAAAATATTTTGTAAATCCTTCTACCATTCCAATTAAAAAAAAGAAAATTCATTGACAATTTGTCAATAGAAGTGGACTAAATTTGAACAGTTCTTCATGGGAGGGGGGTCTAGAAGGTCGCATTGGATTATCACTGGAGCCCAGCACTCAAAATTGTCTAGCTAGAACCCTGTGGTCCTTCACCACAAAATTTCAAAAACTTACCTCTGACACAATTGATGTAAACTCTGTGGAATATTCATATTTTTCACATGGAGGGTCAAGTTTACACACATCCTCCACTGATTTTGGTCTACCCTTGCAACTGAAATCTGGCTCTTTACCTATGAAGGCGAGTCCTGTGACATGTGGTGCTAGGACAACAGTCTCAGCTGCTAAGACTGTTAGGTACCACCAATGGTACCGACCCAACGGGCCAACCTTTGTAAGAGCCCTCTCAAAGTCCATGTTTCCTAGGGTGCTTTCTGCCAGATATAATGTACTGTAGATGTCTGACCAGAGTTCTATTCCATGGGAGCCACAATACACTGAAGGTTTTGCATAATCTGCTGATTAGGCCAATAATATTTCAGCTCATCTGCAAACAAGAAACATACGTGAAAAAGAAATTACGCAAAGTATTAACCCTTACTCTACTATGCGGCGACATTATTGCTATTTTGGGTGCCCCGTCTTTGACTCAGCCTTCCAGGTGCATTTTCAAAAGAATTTTGGTAGAGAAGGTTTAATCAACCAACGACAAATGTGCCAACTAGAAAATATATACAGCATGGTCCCGGTGGGTGACCCACGGTGGGTGGCCCACCGGGTCACTGAAACGGAACGAGCTCAACTTTGATGCTCGGAAGACAGAGGACCCTTCAATAATCAGCCTGTGCTAAACCCTTACTCTACCACACGGCAATATTATCGCAGTATTGGGTGCCCCGTCTTTGACTCCGCCTCCCAGGTGCATTTTCAAAAGAGTGCTGGTAGAGTAAGGGTTAATGGAGCAGTCAAAAACATGGTTTATCAAAGGGACAAATTTCTGCCTTTTTGAAAAAGGAGATTTTAATACAATCCTGAATGGATTCATTTAAATGTAAGCCACCTATAAAAATTTGTGAAAATACTGTACCTGCGCTACAGATTTTCATTTTCCCTAAACATCTCCAATGCATACAGTACAAGACATTTTGCTTAAAACCTCCATTGGTCTTGGTGCCGGCTACAGTACCGTGATTGTTTGACAGATTTAAGACCAGTTTTTGTGGGCCAATCTAAGGTTCATATGCAGACCTGCCAACCTTTAGGATCACCAAACTGTATTCTGGAACTACAAAAGTTGTATTTTTGATAAAAAACTGTACTCCTCAAACAAAATGTACAAAACAAAGGTTTACTGATAGAACTGGAGTACTTAAACTTGATCGGAACTCTGTTGCAGGTAGGTTGCCTTATGCATAATTAACTTGTAGTCTACACTTTTTGGCGGCAGCCGCAAATGGTTATAAATCGTATTCTGAATCTGAATCTCAATCGGTTAAGTCGGCAAAAATCCTTCAAAAGGACATGAATGCCAACCGAGCGTAAAAAGTATGAGTAAAAAAACCCAAAAAACAACGTATTCTGGTGCCAAAAAATGTACAATCCTATTCTCAACATTTCCCTGTATTAAATATGGCAAAATCGTACTAGTTGGCAGGTCTACATATGGCACTCAGATCTCCTCTTTCTAATACATCTATAGTGTAAAACAAAGGGAAGAAAAGGCAGAATAACATGTATAGAGATTTTTTAATATTTTCAATCTTTACAAGCTGTCCCAAAAGCATCAAAAATAAATATTTTTGTACTAGATCAAATCCCCTCTTCCAGTACATAGAGGTTACACTTGAAATGACAATCATGTAGGGAGAAAGGGGAGGGGGGGGGGGGGGGGTACGGGGGTCATTAGTGTTGGACTGCATATGACTAACCTCAAATTTTGTTTATTTTTTATTTTCATTTAAAAACTCTTGCATTCTCAGTCATAAAACACTTCAAAATTGCAGATAATTCCTTAACAATCCATTCCCTGCAAAAAATATTCAAACACTTTCATCCTTAGGCATGAAGCAATATCTTTTCTTAGAAGAAATGGTCCGCCAATCATTCAGAGTTAATGCACATTATTACCCCAGGCATTATTGTACACAGCTATTACTCAGCACTGGCTTTGTGTAATCTTATACACAAAAAAAGCCTTGGGGTAATTTGACTGTAGTGTGCATGGGAATGGCAGATAAAGAATCATTGTTTTGAGTGGAAAATTGGAAACACAATACACTGAACAGGAAGTCGGGTTGGTTATTGTCATACCTGAGTTTTCAGGATTAACTCGGGTGTCGGATGCGGGTAGGCTTAAAAATTAACTTTTCGGCATGAGTGCAAAATCAGGGAAATTTGAGATACTTTTTGAGGCCTTAAAAAATGAAATTTCAGTCTGTTTTTTGTATACCAAAATCAAGCTAGACTACACAATTTACATCTGATCATAAAGAAATAAGAAATTTGGAGTGAAAATATCCTTCCAAAATTATCTTGACTGTTATTTAGTAATACATGTACATTAATTAGTTATCTCAATAAATTTGATTGAGGCTGCAAACAAATGGCTGTTTTAAGTCTAACATGGCTTTCAGAATAACTTCATATTTTCTCCAATTGTGCACAGGTAAGAAGGGTTTTCAACAGTTTTTGCAGGGAATGGATTATTAATAAATTCATTTTTAAGAGTGTCATGACCAGGATGTAAGAGTTTTTAAATAAGAATCAAAATTCAACAAAATTTGAGATTTTTCCTATGCAGCCTAACACTAATAATCCTATGAGTGCCATTTTAAGTGTGGCATAGGCCTATAGTTTTACATAACTGAGATCAGTTTAAATTTCATTTCCAGCATTCCAAATGCAGTTAAAATTAACAATACTATAAATTTAATTCTAAAAACATTTTACAGGAAGAGGTGACGTGCAGCAATTTTGGTATCAAGTGATGTATTTTTTAAATTTGGAACAACTTTCTAATACAAATTTAATATGAAAAATGTCTTAGTCTTTTACAATCTTAAAAAAACCTTTTTTCACCACTCATATTTAACTTCCTAGTCTAATTTCTATTAAAATCTTGTGACGTGTCAAGTTGGACAGTGAGTGCAGTGATATGATTCATCTCCGACTGGCAGTACAGTACGTAGGCCTAGCTACACATACAATGCGTGTATCGTGTGTATATTTATCAGCTACTACTAGTTCGAGTCCAGTTGTAGGCCTAAACTTTTAGCTTTCTTTTGGTGATTTCTAGGAAATATATCGCATGGTATATTTTTGTGTAATTGCATGAATCAGTGCATGTACTGGATAAGACTGAGAGGCATTTCCAAAATGTATTCGTAAGTTACCTTTAATAAATCTGTGGTGTTGTAAAGGCGTTCGCAAAGGGTTTGTTGTGGTAAATGTACGTAGGCCTATAGGTCTGGAACTTTGCATTCAGCCAGCTCAGAGTGGCTAATTTCCCTGGTATTATCTCTAACGTTTATGGTCGGATTGCATCTTCAGGTATACCATGGGTCTATAATGTGTCCGTCAAGTTTTTAAAAGGAATCTTCTGTATCTGAGGTATCAGAGGATGAAATTTCTAAAACTTTTGTTCTGTAATTACTTTGCATGCATTTACGCAGGCAGTTCTGTGGGGGTCTACATCTTGCAACGTCACATATTTAAATAAATTTGCGAACGCCACAGAAAGCAGTTATTCTGAACTTCAAAATAATGCAACTTTCACACTTTTCCGATTATTATTTTGGAGAAATAGGGGTTACTAAGTATTCAGTGAGTGTCAAACATCAGTTTAATGCCAACTTTCTTCTACATGTCACAAGTCCTTTAAAGAAACAATACAAGGATGATCTGAAAAACTATCGTCTTGTTTCCAATATTTCTTCTCTCTTCAAATACATTGTAAAGGCAGTCACATCCAGACTTCGTGAGCACACGCATGGGGAAACAGACCTTCGCAAGAGAGAGCAGGCCAGTAAGAAGGGATCTGAAGGAGGGAGGGGGGGGGAGAAACACCAAAAGTGTTCTCACAATACCTCCGTTCTGAGGCATCGCGAAGCAAGTTTAGTTGGGGATGTAGAGCAAATTTTAACCTGATGAAGGTCAAAATTGCCTGACAAAATATTGATAGCTTAGCTTATGTTATACTTTAGATGAAACGGATGATTTGTAACCCTAATTTGGGCAATCAGGCAATTTTTGTTCCAAATTTGGGACATTTTAAGTAAATTTTTGTAAACTGATCCATTTTTGGGCCCTTTTTTGACCTAACTTGGCCAATTTAGTAAGCAAATATAGGCATTCCTCATGAAAATTTGAATAATTTTTAACCCAATTTGGGTGATTTTAAGCACAGTTGGGAAATTTCTAACAAAATATGAGTGGTTAGTAACCAAACATGGGAAAAGTTTCACCAAATTTGAGCTATTTTAAACCAAACTTGCGAAATTTTTAACAATTTTTAGCCGATTTTTAACGTATTTTGGGCATTTTTTAACCAAATTTGAGGATTCCTAATCCAATGTGGGCATTACTTAACAAAACTTGGACAATTTCTAACCCAATTTGGGCAGTTTTTAACTAAATTTGGGCAATTTATCATTTTATTTGCACTATTTTAACCAAGTCTAAACAATTTTAAACCAAAGTTGGTCGATCGATATTCATACCTGAATATGGTCAGATGGTAGAAAATAGCTTCTTCTTTACGGGGAATTTTACTCTTATTGTTGTTTGTTGATGTTTAACAGCACCGCAACAGTCAGAGTCAAATATGCCAAAGGGTGTAAGAAATCTAAGGTGCAAGATTTATGACAGTATGAATAATAACAGAGTGAATAGAGGTAAGAAAAGGGGAGAAAGGATAGGATGGTAGGATAGATAAAGGGGGAGTGAGGGTAAGGATTAAATCTAGTGGAATAAGTTGCTATTATGAAGGTGATGATGTTGGAGGAGGGATTGTTCTTGAAAAGATAGATCAGTGTTACAAGTAGGGCAGCGAGGTGTTTTCAATAATTGCCCTGCAGAAGTTTAATTACTCTTTTTTAAAATGTTTAAAATTTATTGTTTAATTCTTTATTTCATAAAAAATGGAATCTTGAGAGGAAAGAAGGAATTCACGCCAGTGAGCTGCCAGACTGTAGCTGGTAGTGGTACTTCATCTAATCTTATAACGGATCAGGGAAAATCACACTAACTTAGTTTGAAAGATACTTTAAAGTTTCAAGACGCTAATGAAATTAAAATCATAGCTCGTAAGTACCTTTGTCAGTTTTGAAAAAGGTTTTCATTTCATGATTATCTTATTTGTTGTATGACTGAGTGGTTTTCAACGTTACGAGTGTAGCCTATAGTGCATTGTCTATCTCAGTATGCAAGTATTGCCTTGCAAGTAGTGCATATGTTTATCTCATTAATGTATGTAACATAGGTCAACAATCTTCGCTGCACCTGCTCCAAAATGAACTTATCCTTCTCATAAAAGGGGTTAGTTGGACAGTTTGACGAAATCTGTCATACTTTTCTCTCAGATTTAAGATAAGATAACAACATACATGTAACATAACAAGATCACGGGCTAAGGGTGAGTCACCCCATAAAAATCCCAAACTAACACCACCACCACCTCAAAATAATAGATAAAAGACGCCCAGAGTTAGTAAAGAACTTATCAATATTGACTTTGAATTGTGAACAAAATTGGAGCTACATGTAACTACCCACTCAGGCGAACCATTCCACTCATTAACAACTCTTATGTGCAAAGCTAAAATGCCAAATATCTATCCATGAGAACTCTTTGGTCAACTTCAAACTGTCACCACTTGTCACATAAGATTAGCTGAAACATGCAAGAAATAACAGGAAGTCAATCATCACTACCAGATAGGAACTTAAAAACCTGAATCATATCACCACATACTCTTCTCAACTAAAGCGTGGTCAAACCAAGAATTCGCAACCTAGATTCATAAGAGAGATTCCTTACTTTGGGAATAAGTCTAGTAGCTCTTTGCTGCACCTGCTCCAAAATGAACTTATCCTTCTCATTAAAGGGGCTCCAAGCCTGAATAACATACTCAAGGTGAGGCCTGACTAACTGCTTATACAAATTAAGGACAACCTATCTACCAAAAAACAAAAATTTCTTCTAATCAAACCAAGCATCCTATTTGCCCTTGCAGCTGCACACTGTTTAGAAGGCTTCAGATAAACTAGCAATGACAACACCTATATTCTTTTCTTAATCAACACAACCAAGATTTGAACCATTCATGCAGTAATCAAAAGCCAAATTGTTCTGACCAAAATGAATAACTTTCCATTAATCAACATAGATCTGCCATGTTTGGGACCAAGAAACTAACTTATCCAGATCAGATTGCAACAGTAAAAAATCAATCATGTAAAGCTTGGTGTCATCAGCAAATTTACAAATCCTGGAGCCAAGGGAAACATCAATATCATTAATGAAAATTAAGAAACAAAGCAGACCCAATACAGAACCCTGAACTTATCGGAACCTTATCAAATGCTTTTTGGAAGTCTAAATTGATAACATCCACATTATGACCAGAATCAACTAGTTTAGATACATCATCAAGAAATTCCAATAAATTAGAAACACAAGACCTCTTAGGTAAGAAGCCATGCTGGGACAAATTCAACACACCATTGACCACTAAATGATCTTATACAACATCCTTAACAATGGACTCCATGACCTTGCACACAACACTAGAAAGATTCACTAGCCTATGTTGTAGTTACAGGGCAAACTATGGTCACCCTTCTAAAAATAGGAGTGACATTAGCAATTCTCCAATCACTAGGAAGAACACCAACATCAATGCACTTCGAGAAGATAATACTCAGGGGAACAGAAAGAACATCAGAACACTCACATAAGACAACAGGATGTATACCATCTGGACCAGGTGCTTTATTTGAATTCAAACTTTAAACTTCTTAGAAACAACATCAACTGAAAAATCAACATCCTTAATAGATACTGGACAGTGCACACTAAGATAATCCACACCATCATCAGCATGGAGCTCCTTAGTAAAAAACGACACAAAGTACATGTAGTCATTCAAAACCTCAGCCCTATTCTCACCACTATTGTACAGTAGTATAAACACCAACATTACCCTGAACACAGGTGTTCCTAGCATTATTGCTACCTATATACTTAATAAAGGTAGGTCACTTTCTAACGCAAGTTTCGAGCCGTATTTGATCTAAATTACATTTTTTGACTCAACTTATATTGGCTGCATGGAGACTCCCTTCTTCGTTTATAAGCCACAGTATTTGTTCTTTTTTTTCTAATGAGATGTAGCCTACAAACAATGGATTTTCTACCGACATTAAAGTCATGAGTGCAAAAGCCCAACAGTTTGCTGCAAACCAAAGAAACGTTGCAATGACATCATGAAGAAGCAGCACTTCAATTGGTTTGCAGCAAATTGTTGGGCTTTTACACTGTCATGACTGTAATGTCGGTAGAAAATCCTTTGTTTGTACATCTCATCAGAAAAAAAGTACAAATACTGTAGCTTATAAACGAAGAAGGGAGTCTCCAGCAAATATGACTTGAGTCAACAAATGTAATTAAGATTCGCGAAAGGTCAAAAAAAGTAATTTTCATATACGGTTCGAAATATTATATATTTAAGTGACCTACTTTTATATATATATATATATATATATATATATATATATATATATATATATATATATATATATATATATATATATATATATATATATATATGTATGTATATATATGTATGTATATATATATATATATATATATATATATATATATATATATATATATATACATATATATATATATATATATATATATATATATGTATATATACATATATATATATATATATATATATATATATATATATATATAAATATATATATATATATATATATATACATATATATATATATATATATATATATATATATATATATATATATATATATATATATATATATATATATATATATATATATATATATATATATATATATATATATATATATATATATATATATATCATATATAGGCCCTATGTATATAGGTTGCCATAACGCTAGGAACACCTGTGACCCTGAAGGCTG
This sequence comes from Chiridota heheva, assembly GCA_020152595.1. Lineage (NCBI taxonomy): Eukaryota > Metazoa > Echinodermata > Holothuroidea > Apodida > Chiridotidae > Chiridota > Chiridota heheva. The sequence goes on along the minus strand of JAIGNY010001647.1, from coordinate 680,682 downwards.
GAGGGGACTTTATAGGCCCTATAATACATTACACAGTATAGTGGAATGAACAAGTAGAATAGCTAGGTTTTTAAAGATTCCAGCGTAATTTTGCGGCGTGAAGAAAACATTTCCACTGTCGACTTCAAGTTCAACATCACACGGTGGGCAGAAGCTGTTTTTTTCGCGAAACTGTTACCAAGTTGTAGCAGAGCCTAAACTACAGTACATGCCGAGAAAATGCTGAGAAAATGCTGAGAAAATAAACCACTTAAAATTGACTAATATTGTAAGATTTATTGACAGAATATAAATAAAACAATAAGTATACCATAAGCCCTAGCACGTTATCAATGTTTTCGGGTTCCTCAAGAGGTTACATGCAGTCACTCTTCGATTTTCCCTGTTTGCAGTCTGCCAGTGCCACAAAAACAACCGTTGTATCGTAGCTACACGTAGCTCTACGGAACGCCTAGTCAGCTAGTGGTTTTTGCCCACTTGGCGTCTCATATAGCTCAACATATTGGAGACGGGGTCAAAGCGCTTTTGGGGTGCCAAATCCCAGAATCAGGAAAAATTCAAATATAAGACTTAAGTTCCAGCTCCGTTACAGGTTGCGCTTTTGTTTGGTTCTCATTTTTTGGGTTTATTTGCTACAAATTGTGGACACATCTTAAAAAGTTGGTCAAATATTGACTATTTTGCGCTTAATACAAGGTAAATTCGGGTAAAAATTCTTGTTTTTCACTGACTTTGTTCCACTGGGGAACAGTAACTTTAGGAACTACACTTCCAACTATAAAGTTGCCTCGCGACGCCCCTGAACGGAGGTAAGGAGGAACATTTTTGTTCCCCATCCCCTCAAGACACACACACAAACACACCCACACACACACTGAGAGAGATCCCAACATACGCGCCTGTTCTCTCTTACGAAGGTCTCTTTACCCTTGCGTGAAGTCAAACGAAAAAATGATAATAATAATGAAAAGGTTTCTGAAGGCATGGAAGGCCACAGTGTCTGTGCTCTTTCAAGTAAAGTTCTTACTGTGGGCCTGGCAATGCATAACGTTTTCAATCGGGGGTTAGCTGTAAACTAAATTTCCACCAGGCGGAAATTCATAAGTAAACTATGTGGTGAAAATATTCAAGTAGGACAATTTTTTACATATTCGGAAAAGTAATGCATTTCTTGTGGCAAAAAGTTATCCACGTGTCAAGTCGATGGGAAAATTTGTGTCATTTTTAGTGTACATTTCTGCCTAAAATTGTCATATTTCTGCATATCAGATATATCTATTAATTCATACTGTACCCCAGGGGTAGATCTAAAAGATGAATGGAATAGGGGCAGATGGGATCCGCCATGCACCAATGAGGGCCAACCAAAAGCGCAACCTGTGACGGAGTTGGAACTTATGTCTATTTTCCGAAAATAATCCGCGTGTTAATTTTTGATGTAAATTTTTGACTATAATTGTCATATTTCTGCATTAAAGATAGTTTTATTAATTTATATCTATACCGTAGGGATAGATCTAAAAGTTGAATGGGGTAGGGAGCAAAAGGTACCCACCATGCACCAATGAGGACCAACCAAAAGCGCAACCTGTGACGGAGCTCGAACTTGGTCTATTTGCCGACTTAGCAGCTGTACGCGCTTTGGCAACTCGGATTTGGCCTGCTTTAGCGCTTTAGCCCTACCTGACATATTTTGGGGGTTACAACAAGCCTGTTTTTTTGTTGGTGGGTTGTTAATTCGAGTAGGCTTGGGTTGTTTGGAAAGAAATACATGTTTGGTGTTTTTTTTTTTTTGGGGAGTAGGGGGAAATGCAAGCGGAGCTTTAATATCGTTGTTATGCTAGAACATAAATTATGTAGTAGTTCAATATATGTTTTGGGGTATTGTTTAAATGATGTTTTGGTATAAGACTGTTTTTTTTTTTTTTTTTTTTTTTTTTTTTTGTGGAGTTATATTGGGTAGGCGTGGGTTGTTAGGAAAGGTATACAAGTTTGATTAGCGTGGCGCAACAAATGGTTTTGGAATGCCCAGAAGGGTGGGCAAACCTTACAGGTCCTGGACAAAATCTATTGGGTCTAGCCTCTAACAATAATACTGCAATATCTTTGTTATGGGACCCAATGCGCCAGAGGTGTCGGAAAGAATTCGGGGAAGCAGAGAGAGCAGAAAATCAAGTTCATGTGCGTTTTTTGACAGTAATTGAAGGGCATTTTTAATTTAGAAAAAGGGCACTCTTGTCAGTTGACAGTTTTTGCTTGTCACTTTTGACTTTCCCACACTTTCAAAAGGCAATTTCCGCCTATGGGTTCAAAGATTGGTGAGCCAGGACCAATGTTGACAATTACCTATCGGGTGAACAAGTAAAGGGCTTTTTTTGAAAATTGCTGTTTGAAAATTATTTGGGGAAGACCTCCTCCCACCACGGCCCTCGGTGTCGGTACCTCTGGTAAAATGTTATGCTTTAATTATGTCAAATGAATACTAAATGTATGTGACAACCTCTATATATTTTGCAGTATTTGTGAGTGAGTAGATATCTATTTGTTTTCAAGCTTCAAGAATGACCTAGAATAACTTCAAATAAGTTTCAAAAGGGCGCCTGCAGATGCCAGACCGGTCCGCCCACAGGATTCAGACCGGTCCGCCCACAACTTTAAAAAGACGACTCCTGCCCCCGTCCGCACAATTTAAAAAGGGCACCTTCTTCCCCTTTATACTAGGGCCAGGGAAGTTCCCCTTCCCCCTTCCTTGCCTCCGTGGTTCCGACATCGCTGCAAAGGCCCGCAGGACTCTAGTTGCCTTACTGCGTATGGGAGCTTTATTATCGTTTGATTATGTGAAAACTGTTTTCCAAGTAAGCCTAAAAAAGCTAAGCCTCAAAATCAATATAATGCAAATTTTATTAACAATATTTGCTTTTAAGTGAAATAGAAATCAAAAACAGACATACCAACAGCAAAATACTTTTGTATAAAATAAAGATAGATTTTAAACCCTTGCAACAAGCCATTCTGAGCAAATAATTAAGTGGCAATCAGTGGAAAGTGAGCAAAATTTTCCGAAAATAAGCAAAATGTTCCGAAAATAAGCAAAAATTCCCGAAAATGAGCAAACTTTTCCGATAATCTAAGAACATTTTTCTGGATATTAAGAAATGGTACCCCAAAACGAAGAAGAATTTTTACTAAAATGTTCTGAAAATTTTCCAGAACTGAAGAAAATTACCCTCAAAATTGGCCAAAAAGTTCCCGAATATGAGCAAAATTTCCCGAAATTGAAAAAAACTACCCAAAATGAAAGAAAATTGAACGAAAATGTTCTAAAAATCGAATAAAATTGTCGAAATATATGCAGCAAAATTTCCAAAAATAAACCCGTGTGGGAGGGGGGAAGGGGTGGGGGGAGGCATATAACAAGTTAATTTTTTCTTTCGAAAGAGTCCATTTTGTGTATTGGCACACCCACCCGACCACTAACAAATCATTTAAAATGCACTGGATTGATGCATAAACTTAACAGCATGGAGCTAATTTCGGTTAATAGCCCCATAACCACAGTAATCATGAAGCTATTAACCGAAAGTCTGTAGCCTTGCAAACAAAACACTAAAACATCAATGATGTAGTAGCTCCGTATATATTTTGGGGTGGTTACAAGCCTGGTTTTATTGGTGGGTAGTTAATTCGAGTACGAAAGAAATACATGTTTGATGTTTATTTTATCAAGCGGGAGCTATAATATCGTTGAGATCATGGTCATCGCCATCATGGTCATCGCCATCACGGTCATCGCCATCACGGTCATCGCCATCACGGTCATCGCCATCACGGTCATCGCCATCACGGTCATCGCCATCACGGTCATCGCCATCACGGTCATCGCCATCACGGTCATCGCCATCACGGTCATCGCCATCACGGTCACGCCATCACGGTCATCGCCATCATCGCCATCATCGCCATCATCGCCATCACGGTCATCGCCATCACGGTCATCGCCATCACGGTCATCGCCATCACGGTCATCGCCATCACGGTCATCGCCATCACGGTCATCGCCATCACGGTCATCGCCATCACGGTCATCGCCATCACGGTCATCGCCATCACGGTCATCGCCATCACGGTCATCGCCATCACGGTCATCGCCATCACGGTCATCGCCATCACGGTCATCGCCATCACGGTCATCGCCATCACGGTCATCGCCATCACGGTCATCGCCATCACGGTCATCGCCATCACGGTCATCGCCATCACGGTCATCGCCATCACGGTCATCGCCATCACGGTCATCGCCATCACGGTCATCGCCATCACGGTCATCGCCATCACGGTCATCGCCATCACGGTCATCGCCATCACACGGTCATCGCCATCACGGTCATCGCCATCACGGTCATCGCCATCACGGTCATCGCCATCACGGTCATCGCCATCACGGTCATCGCCATCACGGTCATCGCCATCACGGTCATCGCCATCACGGTCATCGCCATCACGGTCATCGCCATCACGGTCATCGCCATCACGGTCATCGCCATCACGGTCATCGCCATCACGGTCATCGCCATCACGGTCATCGCCATCACGGTCATCGCCATCACGGTCATCGCCATCACGGTCATCGCCATCACGGTCATCGCCATCACGGTCATCGCCATCACGGTCATCGCCATCACGGTCATCGCCATCACGGTCATCGCCATCACGGTCATCGCCATCACGGTCATCGCCATCACGGTCATCGCCATCACGGTCATCGCCATCACGGTCATCGCCATCACGGTCATCGCCATCACGGTCATCGCCATCACGGTCATCGCCATCACGGTCATCGCCATCACGGTCATCGCCATCACGGTCATCGCCATCACGGTCATCGCCATCACGGTCATCGCCATCACGGTCATCGCCATCACGGTCATCGCCATCACGGTCATCGCCATCACGGTCATCGCCATCACGGTCATCGCCATCACGGTCATCGCCATCACGGTCATCGCCATCACGGTCATCGCCATCACGACCATCGTGATCATCACGACCATCGTGATCATCACGACCATCGTGATCATCACGACCATCGTGATCATCACGACCATCGTGATCATCACGACCATCGTGATCATCACGACCATCGTGATCATCACGACCATCGTGATCATCACGACCATCGTGATCATCACGACCATCGTGATCATCACGACCATCGTGATCATCACGACCATCGTGATCATCACGACCATCGTGATCATCACGACCATCGTGATCATCACGACCATCGTGATCATCACGACCATCGTGATCATCACGACCATCGTGATCATCACGACCATCGTGATCATCACGACCATCGTGATCATCACGACCATCGTGATCATCACGACCATCGTGATCATCACGACCATCGTGATCATCGACCATCGTGATCATCGACCATCGTGATCATCACGACCATCGTGATCATCACGACCATCGTGATCATCACGACCATCGTGATCATCACGACCATCGTGATCATCACGACCATCGTGATCATCACGACCATCGTGATCATCATCATCATCACGACCATCGTGATCATCACGACCATCGTGATCATCATGACCATCGTGATCATCATGACCATCGTGATCATCGCGACCATCGTGATCATCATGACCATCGTGATCATCATGACCATCGTGATCATCGACCATCGTGATCATCATGACCATCGTGATCATGACATCATCGTGATCATCATGACCATCGTGATCATCATGACCATCGTGATCATCATGACCATCGTGATCATCATGACCATCGTGATCATCATGACCATCGTGATCATCATGACCATCGTGATCATCATGACCATCGTGATCATCATGACCATCGTGATCATCATGACCATCGTGATCATCATGACCATCGTGATCATCATGACCATCGTGATCATCATGACCATCGTGATCATCGTGATCATCGTGATCATCGCCATTATGATGCTATCGCATTGGAACCAAAAACTGGAGCAGATACTGATCAACTGGGCGAATGTGACTTAAAATAGATATTGTCATGCGGCACACAGGCATCCCGGGTAGGCATGCGTTCTTGTAAACATACTTCCTGCGCAATCCTGAAGCAACTCACGAACTTCGTTCCTTATTATTTTCCTCCAAGGTAAGGACTATTGGGAAATAGCGATCAGAGCACTTGAAAGGGAATAAAATGAATTTGAATCAAATGTTGAAGCTCTTTTAAGAACTTTTTTCTTATATTTTTGTCATGTCGGGAAGTGTCAACCTTCTTTCAAACAAGCTCCTTTGAATCGTGATAAGAATATATAAGCACCGGTTTTATATTACACAATCGGTGCTGTAATGTACATGATGTAGGTGGAAGCTGCGTAAACACATACTCGATTACGAAATCCTTTTTTTACGTAAAAGGTTTATATTACCATGGAGGTTCTACCTCCTTGATATGACTAACTTATCATGTGTATGAAATTGCGTTACTATACCAGCTCACAGTACCGCGTCATGTTGATTACTTGTCCGCACACCATAGCTGGATTTTAACGGACCCCTTTAATCAGATAAAGTGTCTTTCTGTCTATGGGTGTTTCAGGTTTCTATATACATGTTTTATTCAGAGGCCGTTACTAGGCAGAGACAATGGCGTGTCTAAATTTGGGAGAGCGGTGACGCCGGGGAGAGGGGAGTGGGGTTATATAGCGGCATAGCCTCGCAAATTTGTTGTTGTCGAAACCAAAAATACGTTGAACTGGAATACCAAAAAATCATACAAAACTGAGATGTTGGCATTTTCTATTTGTATCAATTGATTATCATTTAATTTGGACCGAAACCTTTCCAGTTTTCACCACAAATATCTTGAATTTTGAGCCAAGGGTAAGGAGGTGCACGTCTTTTTGGGCCAAGCTGGACACACCTCTGGTTGGATAAATCATGCCCTACTTCACTCATTACCTTTCAAAAGGGATATCCATTGACTGTAGCCTACTTAATTGTTGTGCATGACCCAGTGCCCCCAATACCAGCCTACGTTTTCTGAACTTGTTCATTCATCGCCGCCACACACTTTTCAACAATTTTCGTGACCACTTACCCCCATACATTAAGGAAGCTTCCACAAAAGGTAAAGGGTGAAACACAAGAGGCAATGGCTGCGCCACGATTTTGATGCCGAGGCAAGAGAGGGGCAGCTTTTTCTCATGGGGAGGGGGATATGTCCATTATTTTATTCTCTGTATGTACAATACTAAATATTCTGGGGGAAGTGGGGGCAATGTGATCTCGTGGGCAAGGTTGCCAGGTCTGCCACACGTTTACCGGCCAAATATCAATTGAAAATTGGCTAATTCGGGTAAAAAAGGCCAAATCAGTTTCCAATGTATGGTACTGAATCATGAAAGAAGTAGGCCTACCAAACGATGTAAAACAGTAAAATACAAGATGGAGATATATATTTGTTTTCGCTTTACAAAAAAGTTTTTACAAAGTCAAATGGAAATGGAAATATAATTTGACTGTAGGCCTATATTAGGAGTTTCAACGCTCTGATATCACAAATGCTTAAAATAGATGTATGTGAGAAATCTTTTTTTGAGTTAAAAGTTAATTTAAGGAAAAAATTCAAAACGCCCCAAATCGGCCAAATGGACAAATTCTACCGACCAAACATGTTTCAAAACGGCCAAATTTGCCATATTTCGCTGGTAATAGGCCAATATGGCAATCTTGGAGGGCACCTTATATGACTTAACTTGCGTCATATGGTGAGAAATAGCCGGGTGCGCATGTACATATGAAAGAGATTAAACTAAAAACAATGTTTGCGTAGAACGCAAAAAATTTTAAACTTAAGAAATTTAACAAAAAAAACAAATAAAAAAGGTCATCAATTGCCCAGAAACTGGACCTCTTAGCAATTTCTGGGTCTTTTTACCTTTTGGGAGCCTTTTTCCAGGGGTGAGGGGGGGGGGGTGGTTGGGGTCCGAACCCTGTCAATCCCATGGCTATGGGCGCCTTTCTGATCGGTGGGTGCCCCTGCATGTAGTGATTGCACGTCCGGGTGTCTTACTTATTTTTCTGTTTCAATACAATTTATTTGTTAAACTCTCATATCTGAACATATCATCACAATGAAGAAAATGTCGAAAAGGAATACAACTAGTATAACATAATTCATAATGCATAATTGTTCGTAATTAAAACTTAAACATTCCTAAACTTACTTAAAAACAAAAAAAATTAAACTATTCTCTGGGATTCAGTGAGTTTTTTTCCCCCTTGAAACAGTGAAATGCTTGGATTTAGGAGATGCATATAGGAATATTGGCAGATTGGTAAAACCGTTGACCTACATCGGGATATATAGTGCTCCATATGAAGCCCCTTCGCTTCCAGTCCTCACCCCCCCCCCCCACTTCCCTTCCCCCCGTCCCACTTCGTGGAAGAGAATTTCCATCCTGCCTGCCTGAGCTTATAAGACATGTCCTGATTCCCATGAACTTTGGCAGTCTCAGACTCTCAGGCATGTTTCTGATCTTTGTCGCAATGTCCATAATCGCCAGTGACTGCTAAACGGGTGACTCTAATTTGTCCACATTTTACAGATGTGCACTTGTAGCTTTGAGACAAATAATGATACAATGGGGAATCAGCTAATGGACTGTCACTGATAGTGTATATTTGATAAGGTTACGACCTTAAAAGTTGTACTTTCATCAGTGACTTAAAGATCATAGGAGGCCCGATTGAAAAACATCTTTTGGGAATCCAGTGGCAGTTGGATATAACATTTTAAATCACAATAAAATTAATTTAACTTTATTTTTACGTGATGAAAATTTATATCCAAAATATTTTCGGGTGCTAAACTACAATTACCTTGCTAAACCCCGTTTTAGGATTTTTCTGACACTAAACTATTTCATCATACTGTTATAATAGGCAACAAATTTTGAGCTTGGATGTGACCTTGCCAGCATGATAATCTGATTTCATACAGAACCAGAAAGAATTTAAAACTTATTGATCTTTTCTACGGAATAATGTTTTGAAAACTTTATTCATTCTGCGTAATCCCTGCTGTTCTCGTTTTTAATAATAGATGAACATATTTAATCAATATAGTTATGGTATAGAGACAACTTTAGTTAAATTACTTGAAAATCTATCAAAAACCATATAGGAATAAAAAGTTCATAAAAAATCGGATAAACATTGACTATTGCACAACCCATCTTACATCTTAGGCATCATTTTGCATATTTTATGCAAATTTTGTGAACTTGGGTATTTTCCATTTTTGCATATTTTATGCAAATTTTGTGAACTTGGAATTTTCTTTTGTAACTCCTTGTTTTTTTAAATGTCTAATATATTTCTAATCAATGAAGCAGCAAATTATGACAAAGTCTTTGCTGTGCCCCCAATAGCAGGAATAGACTTCCCATGCACCATACTAAGAAATAGGAAAGAAATAAAAGAATGAAAAAATACAGATTTTGAGCTGTCAGTCATACATCACAAATTTCGCATGAAGTGATCAAATTTTGATCAGTCATAAATCAAAAAGTGAGTGGTTTTTCTTCTTCTTAAATTAAAAAACTGCAAATGATCTGCAGTTATCTTTTAACCAAGACAAGTCCCTACATGCAGACATGTCCATAGATTAGTAGACCTGTCAAAATTGACACCGACACATGCATCAGCCATCTCTAAAATGTAAATACACATGGAGTTTTGCAAAGTTTACCAAACGCCACAACTTTTATAAGGAAGTTTTACCTGAATAAGATTAAGTCTCTATATATTTTAAAAGTCAGTAAAAACTTGGATATTTTGTCAAATGTGTTATTTATTCACGGCACTTTAATATCATTTACTAAAATGTTATATTTATTTCCCCTCAATTAGAAGGAAAAAATCTCTGACAAACATGGGCGTAGCCAGGTTTTTATTTTGGGAAGGGCGGATCTGGCAGCTGTATACGCTTTGTGCATTGGGCATGGGGCCTAGGGACCCGCCCTAGTGGGATCTAGAATATGCGTTTTGTTGGACTAGACATTGCCTAAAACCTGAAAACGTCTAATATTGTATTGGATCACCACTTTCAACGACTACTCATTTGAAACGTCCTCCCCTAATATTGTATTAGATCACCACTTTCAACGACTACTCATTTGAGAAAGTCGCCTCCCCCATTGCCCTTCCCCTGGCTATACGTCTTGATAAATTGGTAATATACAATCATGTCTACATACAATGTAAACCAAAGTGGCTGCTTTGTTGCATGCAGCTGCATGCAAAAGCTGAAAACAGCTAAACCAATCCGAGCCATTAGGGCTCATGGGCCAGGTGCTTATCTCCGGTTTCCATGGCGAAAGCGGATGAGATACATGACTCCCCCTAGATAGGACGTCAGTCCATCGCTGATGCAGGTACACATATTTCAAGATAAGTGGACTAAAAGTAGAATAAAGAGCAAAAGTGTCTTGCTTAATAACAGAATGGAGCACGACTCTTTCGCATACGAGCATGACTCATTAACCACTGAGCCACTGCACCTCTGCAGCAAAGAGACCCTGCAGAATAAATTGCACTGAGAAGTCTGCAAATATGAAAAAGACATGTTGAAATTAATTATGAAATCTATATAACAAAATTGAGATAATATAGTTATCAAAAGAAATAGAATAGGCAACTTGAGAATTTCGGTATTATAAAAAAGCAAATTAAGCGATAAAAAAATTCAGTAATAATATGAAAAACAGTTTACAAAAAGAAAACGAGGAATAACTTAACAATGATCACGTTTTCTTTCAATCTTAAAGGTACTGTATACATGCAGCGATATAAGGCGGAACACCATGATAATACTGCAGCCTATATCTATATATAATCCGCTTCACCTAAATCATTACTGTTTCTTCTTAATTAGGAGACATCTTTGTAATTAGAATAATCTTCTTATCGGGGAGTTTAAACCCAGATTATCTGCACGGCTTAAATCAATTTCATATATGGTAATACATTTTCATATTACAAGATAAACCCAGATATAACATCTAACATCAAACCCAGATATAAGATCTAACATGAAACCCAGATATAACATCATGCTTCATTTTATGAACCCGCCAGATCATACTTTACATATAGATTAATTCTGCTAAATTCATTATCTGGCTATAGAAATAGGATATATATTAAACTCAGATTAATATCGGGTATACATCCAGCTACATCTGGATATATTTCTAGATATTTCGAAAGGCCAGGGTTATACCATGGTATCAACTTTATTTTATGGCACCGCCAGATCACATATCAAGTTAATCTGTTAATGCTGCCCAATTTGTCATCTGGCTAAATGTGGGATAAATATCAAACGCAGATTTATATCGGCTACATATCTGGCTGTATGTGGATATATTTCTAGATAGTTTGTAAGGGTTATACCATGGTATATAACAATTTCATTCGATGGCACCGCCAGATCATACTTTACATATCAAATTAATCTATTAATGCTACCCAATTCGCCATCTGGCTAGGTCTGGGATAAATATCAAACTCAGATTTATATTGGGTACATATCCGTCTACATTTGGATATATTTATAGATATTTTGTAAGGGTTATACGATGGTAGCAACTACGTGTTCTGAGCAGCAAAAAGTATATATATATATATATATATATATATATATATATATATATATATATATATATATATATATATATATATATATATATATATATATATATATATATATACATATATATATATATATATATATATATATATATATATATATATATATGTATATATATATATGTATATATAAATATATATATATATATATATATATATATATATATATAGATATATATATATATATATATATATATATATATATATATATATATATATATATATATATATATATATATATATATATATATATATATATATATATATATATATATATACATATACATATATATATACATATACATATATATATACATATATATATATATATATAAATATATATATATATATATATATATATATATATATATATATATATATATATATATATATATATATATATATATATATATATATATATATATATATATATATATATATATATATATATATATATATATATATATATATATATATATATATATATATATATATATATATATATATATATATATATATATATATATATATATATATATATATATATATATATATATATATATATATATATATATATATATGTATGTATATATATTGCACATTCGTTCCGAAATTGTCATCTTGCAATTATTGTGACTCTGGGGAAATAAACCGCCTTTTTCGTAGCATCACCAAGTTATCAAGTTATTTTAGGTTGCAGTCAAATGCATTTAGCCTTTTGCTCACGCAAGGCTGAAGGGTATAAAAGGAATCACATCAATTAATATGCTTTGAATATTACTGACTGAATAAAAGCTAATCAATTTCTCCGTAAAAAAAATGATTAGATTAAGGTATGTGCTTACATAATGTATAGCTGAATTGACAAGCACCCTTGCTTTTTGACCTTGGAACACTTTCTTTACCGTTCCACTATTATTCTTGATAAGTGTTTTGTAGAGAACGCGCCCACCTATTGATTGTTGTGTCAAGCCTCACGAACATGACGTCATGGTAATGTACGTCAAAGTTTTCTTCCCGATGTCTTGATTTCTAACATTTCTTGCTACAACATAAAAATTCGCGTCCCAATGGATCCCTGCTCAGACACCGTGTACTTAGTAAAATCGTTACAGAGATGTATACATCCGCAGTACATTTTTAAAGCAAAACTCTCTTCACATCTTCAAAGAAATTATCTTAAGACGGGAGGTGTTTAAAGGAGAATTTGTTGATTTGAAGTTTATCGTTATAGCCTTTACCCGGTTGAGAATAGTAGTAAGCACTAAAGACAATCATCATCATCATCAACATCATCATCATCATCCGACCGTCGCATGATGATCCAGCAGCCGCATCGAGAAGTTGTCCAATTTGGGGGTATACCTGTTTAGTGATGCATGCATGCAACATCTCTCCTTCACTGATTGAAAAAACCCACAAAATAATTTCGCTTTTCAACCACAAGTTTGTTTGTTTGTTTGATGAGGTCTTAACGGCACCACGACAACGAAGGTCAAATTGTGCCTGAGAGGTCAGATCATTTTAGAGGTAGTAAGGAAAGAGACCAGGGGAAGAATGAGAGAAATTCAAGAACAAAAGCCAGAGAGCTGTGATCGAGAGAGGAGGTGCATAGGTAAAACTAAAAACAAAGTAGAGAGGGGGTGGAAGAGGAGAATTAAATATGGTTGTAGAGGGATGCATGCTGAAGGAAGGAGACAATTTTATCTGGAGGATTTTTGGAAGAACTCAGCAATTGAGTTGTGGGGAGCGAGAGAAGCTCTGGGAAGGTTGTACAGGGGCAAGCAAGGAGAACGTGTTGGATTGTGAGGATGCAGTGGCAATTGTTACAGAGGGGTTGGGGGAACCAATAAGGAGGTGGGAGTGAGTGAGGTGGGTGTGACCAATTATAAGACGGGTAATATGAACGTTGTCGATACGAGAAAGGTTGTTGATGGTGGATTTGATCGGGATTGTGGGCTGGATAACATGGAGTTTGTTATCAATTTGGAAGTTCCATAAGGTTTGCCAGCGGTCCCGAACAAGAGAAGCGATAAGCGGTTTGATGTCAGAGAGGGTTTTGGGAAAAGGGGAAGGGAGGAGGTTAAGGGCAAGCTTAGCGGCTGTATCAGCCCTGTCATTGCCAGGGATGCCAACATGGCTGGGTATCCAGAAGAAAAGAACACTTTTCCTGCAGAGGGTGGGAGAAAAGAGTTTCCGGAGGAGGAGGTGGCAGGTGAGGTTATCCCATTTAAGATTGAGTAATGAAGTAAGAACAGCCTTTGAGTCAGAGAAAATGGCAAAGTGACTAAGAGGAGAGTACTCAATAAAGTTGAGGGCGAGGAGAATGGCCTTAGCCTCGGCTGAAAAGATGGATGAGTGGTCAGGAAGTCTGCTACTGAGGGTGATGTCTTGGATGATGGCAGCAGCAGCTGTCTTGTTGCCTTCCTTGGAGCCATCAGTATAGATGGAGGTGTAATTTGAGAGTTGGTCTTTGATTTGGTTGTGGAGATTGATGAAGAGATTAGGGTGAGTTTGAGTTTTGTTATAAGTGGAGAGGTCTAGGTGGACAGAAGGAAGGGGGTGGCCCAAGGCGGAAAAGTGGGCCAGGAATAGGTGCCGAGAGTGGCGGGGTTGATGCCAAGTTGAAAGAGGTCTGATTTAATGCGTAAGCTGAAGGGGGCGATAGGGTTTTAGTCCTATCAAAGAGGAGGAGAAATTGGGGTACCTAATGAGGTTGTAAACAGGGTTCTGGTGTTGGTGAGGACTCTAAAAGCATAGGAGAGGCTAAGCTTTTTACATCTAAGTAGAAAGGGGGTTCGTTGGCTTCAACATGAAGGCTAGTGATTGGGGGGAGTCCTGTAGGCTCCTAGACAAAGCCTGAGGGCTTCATTTTGGATGGTGTTAATGTGGTTGAGGTATGAGTTGTGAGCGACACAGTAAACAATATTGCCATAGTCAAGCTTGGCACGAATGGTGAGCCTGAAAATTTTGAGGAGAGCATAGCGGTTCGCTCCCCAAGTAGTGTTGGAGAGCAAACGGAGGATGTTGAGGGAGCTATTGCATTTTAGTTTCAGGTTGGTGATGTGTGGCTTGTAGGTGAGCTTGGGGTCTAGAGTTAGACCAAGGAACTTTGTGTTTTCAACTTTAGGGATGCGATTCCCATTGAGCACAAAGTTCGGGTTGGGGTGGAGGTTGTTGAAATGACAAAAGTGCATGCAGACTGTCTTGTCTTTGGAGAATCTAAAACCGTTATTGTTGCTCCAGACTTGCAGCTGATTGAGGCTGGTTTGGAGCCTATTTTCAACAATGAGAAAGCTAGGGGAGGAGTAGAAGATGGTGAAGTCATCCACGTAGAGGGTACGTTTGATGCTGGGGCCAAGGTCATTCCCGATGTCATTAATGCTCAGGTTGAAGAGAGTAGGGGAGAGGATGCTGCCTTGGGGACGCCCTCTTCTTGGGGTACGGCTTGGAGAGGGTGTGGCCAATACGAACTTGGAACTGCCTGGGTGAGAGGAAGTTTTGAATAAAGATGGGGAGGTGGCCTCTGAGGCCAATGGTGTGAAGTTTCCGGTAATGCCGTATTTCCAAGTAGTGTCGAAAGCTTTCTCGAGGTCAAAAAATGGCAATGAGGTGTTCCTTTTTTGCAAAGGATTCCCGGATAGCGGTGTCGAGCGTAATTAACTGGTCTAGGGTATTGCGACGTTTTCGGAAGCCGCTTTGGTGAGGAGAGAGGATTCTGTTGGTCTCGAGGAACCAGTTTAGTCTCTGATTAATGATCTTTTCCATAATTTTACAGAGACAGCAAGTAAGGGCGATGGGTCGGTAGCTGGTGGGGTCGGTGCTATCCTTCCCTGGTTTAAGGACAGGGATGACAATAGCTGTCCTCCAGATAGGGGGAAAGGAGTGTGAGGACCAAATGTGGTTGAAGATGGTGAGTAGGGTAGTGGTGGCCTTGATGGGGAGGTGTTTCAGAAACTGATAGGGGATGTTATCTGGGCCCTTGGAGGTGCAGCCAGCGTCGCTGATGGCTTGGCTTAATTCAGAAAGGGTGAGAGGGTGTTGTAGCTTTCGGAGTTGTCAGAGGAAAAGTGATTCTCCGGGCTTCATCGCAAGCTTTTTGATTTTGAAAGCATTGGAGTAGTTGGTCGAGGACGAGATGTTGCTGAAAGAGGCGGCGAGGTGGTCAACGATGTCTTTTTGCGGTGAGAAGGTCACCATTCCAAGAGAGATGGGAGATGGAAGATTTGCCTACTCTGCCGTGGAAGCTGTTAACCATTCTCCAAATCTTCTTAGTGGGGTGTTGGTGATGAGAGAAGAGATAAAGTTGTTCCAAGTGTTGGTTTTACTGTCCTTGATAGTGCGTCTGGCCTTGGCACGGCTGATGCGAAAGAGGTTAAGGTTATGGGTGGTCAGGTTAGTTTTAAAGTTCCTGAGGGCTCTTTTCCTGTTCTTGATGGCGGTTTTGCAGTCATCTGAGAACCAGGGGTTGGGGGATGATTTGGGGGTTTGGAGGTTTTGGGAATTGAGCAGGTGGCGATGTTGATAAGGATATTACTGAAGTTAGACATGGGATCCTCATCCTCGAGAAGATGGGGAGAGGTGTGAGTCACAGAGGGTTTCAAAAAGGGACCAGTCAGCCTTGTCGAGGTTCCAATTGGGGGTGTGCTCAGTGGGGATTTGAAGATTGGAGTGTATAAGAAGAGGGTAATGATCACTACCACAGAGGTCAGCAGTGACTCTCCAACTAAAATCAGGGAGGAGGTTAGGGAACAGATAGACAGGTCAATACAGGTGAGAGAGCCTGTGGCAGGATGAAGGTAGGTCAGGGGCGTTAGTGTTCAGTAAGGACAGGCTGTGCTGACGGAGAGCGTTTTCGATGAACTTGCCTCTAGGGGTGGTGGTATTAGAGCCCCACAGAGGGTTGTGAGCGTTGAAGTCACCAAGAAGGATGAAGGGGTGGGAAGCTGAGAGATGAGGTTGTTAAGGCTGGTTGGTTGAATGTTGGTGTTGGGAGGAGATAGATATTGCAGAGAGTGAAAGTTTTGTGGAGGAGATAGAAATACAGATGGCCTGAAGGTCGGTGTGCACACGAACAGGGCTGTGTGGGATATCGTGTCTAACGAGAATGGAGACGCCACCACAGGCCCTGTCAGCATCCACTTGATGTTTGTGATAGCAAGCAAAGTTGTTAAGGGAGTAATGGTCGGTGGTTTTCAAGAAAGTTTCTTGTAGGCAGAAGACGACCGGGTTGAAGGTGGAGGCCAGAAGGTCGATTTCTTCAGAATTGGCCTTAAGGCTCCTAATGTTCCATTGTATGATGTTGTGGGTGTTATTGTAATTGTTTGTGGTGTATGCCATAAAGGAGGCGGGGGGTTATCTGGAGGAAGATCTGCTGGGTCTGAGTTCGCTAGTTTTTTCTTTGGATTTGTTTCTTTGGGAGCGATTGTTTTTGAAAATTGGACGAGAAGTATGATCGGTGTGTTCGGTAATCGAACAATCCATACTCTCTTCAGTGTGGGTTTGGGAGGTGGGTTGTTTGTTGATTGGTTGTTTGTTGATTTGTTGTTTGTTGATTGGTTGTTTGTTGATTGGTTGTTTTTTGGTTGGTTGTTTGTTGGTTGATTTGTTGGTTTGTTGGTTGTTTGCTTGGCTGGTTTTAGCTTGATGTATGAAGGTATTAGTGGAGTTGGTGTAGGGGCAGTAGGGGCTTTAGAGTAGGAAGGGGGTTGAGGAGAGAAGTGGTGGTGGAGGTGGTGTGGGTATTGGGTGTGATTGGGTTGTTGGAAATGGTGATGGGCTTAGGACTAGGTAAGAAGAGCCAGGTGAGGTCAGTTTGGGCATGGGAGTTAGTTTTTGTTGTGTTAGTTGTGTTTGGGGGCGGAATTAGAGTTAGAGGAGACTACGTTTGAGTAGGAAGGCTTGGAGTTAAGGGAAGCGAGGAATTGTTTCCTGGCCTCAGGGTAGGTTATGTTGGGGTTAAGGGTTTTAAGTTTTGTTATTTGTTTTTCCTGAAGCCAGGTGGGACAGTCTTTCGAGAAGGAGGGATGGTTTGCTGGGTGTTTACCGTCACAATTTGTGCAGAGTGGGGGGTTGGTGCAGGAGGTGTTGTCATGGTCCGGGGCTCCGCAGTTACCACAGCGCGCTTGGCTGTGGCAGGAGTTTTTCCCGTGACCATACCTCTGACAATTATAGCAACGTAAAGGGTTAGGAATATAAGGGGCGACCTGGATTCTCAGGTAGCCGGCAATGATGTGGGAGGGGAGAGTTGGTGTTGCGAAGGTGAGAAATATGGTGTTGGTGGGAGTTTCGGCTCCGTCTCTCTTTAGAACGAGACGACGGGCTTCGGTTACATGTTGGTTAGCTAGTTCTTCTTGGAGGTCGTCATCGGTCATGTACGCAAGATCGCGGGTGCGTATGACGCCTTTGCTGGAGTTTAGGGAACGATGGGGGGTGACTGTGATG
>JAIGNY010001647.1:597500-652500 GCA_020152595.1 Chiridota heheva | reverse complement strand
TGAAAGAAGAAAGCTTTTACGCGTAGTAAAGATACATATGAAATACATATGAATCCGATGTTTCACCACTTAATTTTCAACATAAAAAATGGTTTCATACTAATGATAGGTCATTGAAACTACCTAAGATATAAAATACTTATTTCATAATTTTTGTTTTGAAAGCTAGTTTTAATTATTCACATGCAATCAAACAGTTTGCCTGTAAGGTATAATTTACATATTCACGTCGTAACATGGAAATCAGGTGTATATTTTGAAAGCGCATGAGGGTGTCCCCATCATTATTAATCGAATTTCTATATTTCCATAGCACTTTCAACAACGTTTAAAATTCCCCTACTTGGAGCATGCGCACATCGTAGATTCTCTACAGTTCTCTTTGTTGTGTTGTGCTATAAAAGAAAAACGTGTTTAGCTAACCATAAAACTTATTTTTTGAAGTTTTGTCAGATGGATGTACCAGCGCCGAACCGCGCCATCGCCTCTCACATATTCCTTTCAGCTATTAAGAGGTTCTTTGACATTTTTAGTTAAACAATCCATGAATCTACCTATGATATTAAGGGCTTATTTCATGTTTTTGTTTTTAAAGCGAATTCTATTTATGCACGTGCAATCAAGCAATTTCGCATGTAAGGTATTATTTAACTATTCACGTCGTAGCATGGAAATCAGGTGTGTATTTTGCTAAAGATGAAAACATTTAGGTTTCATAAACATACATTTTGATTATTTTGTTGAAATCATAAAGCAAATGGTTTAATTTTTTCAGCCCTTGCAATAAGATCAAGTTTTTCTGAAATCCTATAAATCAACAATTGTTAAAACTGTTTGAAAGCGCATGCCCATCATTATTAGTCGACTTTCTATAGTTTCATAACGCTTTCAACAAATCCCCTAGTTGGAGCATGCGCGCGTCGTAGTTTCACCACAGTTTTCTTTGCCTTTGTTGTGTTGTGTCATAAAAGATAGACGTGTTTAGCTAACCACAAAATTAATCATTTAAAGTTGTGTCAGATGGATGTACCAGCGCCGAGCCGCGCCCACGCCTCTCACATATACCTTTCAGCTATTTAGAGGTTCTTTGACATTTTCACTTAAATAATCTCTCATATACTAATGAATAGAGTAAAATAGGTCAATGAATCTACGTAAGATATTAAGTGCTTATTTCATCTTTTTGTTTTTAAAGCGAATTCCATTTATGCACGTGCAATCAAACAATTTCGCCTGTAAGGTATTATTTAAATATTTACGTCGTAACATGGAAATCAGGTGTGTATTTTGCTAAAGATGAAAACTTTTAGGTTTTATAAACATACATTTTGATTATTTTGTTAAAATCATAAAACAATTGATTTAATTTTCTTAGCCGTTGCAATTAGATCAAGTTTTTCCGAAATCCTATAAATTACCAATCGTTAAGACTGTTAGAAAGCGCATACCCATCATTATTAATCGACTTTCTATATTTTCATAACACTTTCAACAACGTTAAAATTCCCTAGTTGGAGCATGCGCAATGCGCACGTCGTTGTTTCACTACAGTTCTCTTTGCTTTTGTTGTGTTGTGCAATAAAAGATAAACGTGTTTAGCTAACCACGAAATTAATCATTTTAAGTTGTGTCAGATGGATGCACCAACGCCGAACCGCACTCACGCCTCTCTCATATACCTTTCAGCTATTAAGAGATTCTTTGACATTTTCAGTTAAATAATCCCTCGTAAACTAATGAATAGAGTAAAATAGGTCATTGACTTTACGTAAGATATTAAGTGCCTATTTCATGTTTTTGTTTTTAAAGCGAATTCCATTTATGCACGTGCAATCAAAACAATTTTGCCTGTAAGGTATTATTTACATATTCACGTCGTAACATGGAAATCAGGTGTACATTTTGAAAGTGGATGGGGGGCCCCCCATCATTATTAGTCGACTTTCTACATTTTCATAGCACTTTCAAGAACGTTAAAATCCCCTTACTTGGAGCATGCGCTTATCTTAGTTTCCCCACAGTTCTCTTTGTTGTGTTGTGCCATAAAAGAAAAACGTGTTTAGCTAACCAAAAAATTGATTTTATAAAGTTTTGTCAGATGGATGTACGAACGCTGAAACGCGCCCTAGCCTCCCACATATATCTTTCAACTTTTAAGAAGTTCTTTGACATTTTCAGCTAAAATAATCCTTCATGTGCTAATGAATCTACCTAAGATATTATGAGTTTTATTTCATATTTTTGTTTTAAAGCAAATTTGATTTATACACGTGCAATCGAACGATTTTGCCTGTAAGAAACTATTTAATTATTCACGTCGTAACATGAAAATCAGGCGTGTATTTTGCCCCAAATTAAAGATTTAGGTTTCATAAACATACATTTTGATTATTTTGTTGAAATCATAAAACAAATGGTTTAATTTTTTTCAACCGTTGCAATTAGATCAAGTTTTTCTGAAATCCTATGAATTACCAGTTGTTAAGACTGTGAGAAAGAGCTTGAGGGCGGGACGATAAACGTTATTAGTCGACTTTCTACAGTTTTATAACACTTTCAACAACCTTAAAATTCCCTAATTGGAGCATGCGCACATCGTAGTTTAGGTACAGTTCTCTGTACTTTTCTTGTAATGTGCAATAAAAGATAGACGTGTTTAGCTAACCACGAAATTAATTTGGTAAAGTTGTGCCAGATTGATGTACCAACGCTGAACCGTGCCCACACCTCTCACATATACCTCTCAGCTTTTAAGGTGTTCTTTGACATTTTCAGGTAAATAATCCCTAATGAATAGAGTAAAATAGGTCATTGAATCTACCTAAGATATCAAGTGCTTATTTCATGTTTTTGTTTTTAAAGCGAATTCCATTTATTCACGTGCAATCAAACAATTTCGCCTGCAAGGTATTATTTAGATATTCACGTCGTAGCAGGGAAGTCAGGTGTGTATTTTGCTAAAGATGAAAATATTTAGGCTTTATAAACATACATTTTGATTATTTTGTTGAAATCATCAAACAAATGGGTTAATTTTTTCAACCTTTGCAATTAAATCAAGTTTTTCTGAAATCATACAAATTACCAATTGTTAAGCCTATAAGAAAGCGCATGCCCATCATTATTAATCGACTTTTTATATTTTCATAACACTTTAAACAACGTTAAAATCCCCTAGTTGGAGCATGCGCACGTCGTTGTTTCACTACAGTTCTCTTTGCTTTTGTTGTGTTGTGCAATAAAAGATAAACGTGTTTAACTAGCCACGAAATTAATCATATTTAGGTTGTGTCAGATTGATGTACCAACGCCGAACCGCACTCATGCCTCTCTCATATACCTTTTAGCTATTAAGAGGTTCTTTAAGATTTTCAGTTAAATAATCCCTCATAAACTAATGAATAGAGTAAGATAGGTTATGAATATACATAAGATATTAAGTGCTTATTTCATGTTTTTGTTTTTAAGGCGAATTCCATTTATGCACGTGCAATCATACAATTTCGCCTGTGAGGTATTATTTACATATTCACGTCGTAACATGAAAATCAGGTGTATATTTTGAAAGCGCATTAGGGGCCCCCATCATTATTAATCGACTTTCTACATTTTCATAGCACTTTCAACAACGTTAAAATTCCCCTAGTTGGAGCATGCGCACATCGTAGATTCTCTACAGTTCTCTTTGTTGTGTTGTGCCATAAAAGAAAAACGTGTTAAGCTTACCATGAACTTAATCTTTAAAAAAATTGTTAGATGGATGTACCAAAGCCGAACCGCGCCCTAGCCTCCCACATAAGTCTTTCAACTTTTAGGAAGTTCTTTGACATTTTCACTTCAAATAATCCTTCATGTGCTAATGAATCTACCTAAGATATTATGAGTTTTATTTCATATTTTTGTTTTTAAAGCAAATTTGATTTATGCACGTGCAATCAAACAATTTTGCCTGTAAGATATTACTTACTTATTCACGTCATAACATGGAAGGTAGGTGTGTATTTGGCTAAAGATGAAAACGTTTAGGTTTTATAAACATACATTTTGATTATTTTGTTTAAACCATAAAACAAATGGTTTAATTTTTTAGCCGTTGCAATTAGATCAAGTTTTTTTGAAATCCTATAAATTAACAATTGTTAAGACTGTTTGAAAGCGCATGCCCACCATTATTAGTC
This sequence comes from Chiridota heheva, assembly GCA_020152595.1. NCBI lineage: Eukaryota > Metazoa > Echinodermata > Holothuroidea > Apodida > Chiridotidae > Chiridota > Chiridota heheva. The sequence goes on along the minus strand of JAIGNY010001647.1, from coordinate 648,322 downwards.
GACTTTTTATATTTTCATAACACTTTCAACAACGTTAAAATCCCCCTAGTCTGCTAGTTGGAGCAAGCGCACGTAGTATTTTCACTGCAGTTCTCTTTGCCTTTGTTGTGTTGTGTCATAAAAGATAGACGTGTTTAGCTAACTACGAAATTAATCATTTAAAGTTGTGTCAGATGGATGTACCAACGCCGAACCGCGCCCACGCCTCTCATATATACCTTTCAGCTATTAAGAGGTTCTTTGACGTTTTCAGTTAAATAATCCCTCCTATGCTAATGAATACAGTGAAATAGGTCATTGAATTTACCTAAGATATTAAGTGCTTTATTTCTTATTTTTGTTTTTAAAGCGAATTCCATTTATACACGAGCAATCAAACAATTTCGCCTGTAAGGTATTATTTAAATATTCACGTCGTAACGTGGGAATCAGGTGTATATTTTGCCAAAAATAAAACACTTAATTTTCATGTACATACATTTGAATTCTTTTTTGAAATCATGAAACATATGGATTAACGTTTTCAGTCGTTGCAATTAGATTATTTTCCTTCAGTATGTATTCCATTTTTCTCCAAAGGAAGGGAGGGAAGTATTAAATAATGTTTTAAGGTTGTTACATTTTCCTGTGACTTGTGTTCTTTGATAAGAATCTTTTGGTAAGATTTCCAATATGAGGATATTCCTGCTATATTTAATTACCGATTGCTTTAATCATAATGATAATAATAGGAACATTTATATAGCGCTTAATCCACACTGTGGAGTATGCTCGAAGCGCTTATTGATTGATTTGAATTATGCATAGCCTACAAATGTCGACTTTTGTTATGGTGTTTAGGTCGTTAAATTGGGTTTTTTATGAAAGCTGTTAATTTTCTGATGACTTCGAATATATAATATTAAAACAGAATTTTCAGTGAATTTGTAGTCATTGCAAAAAAGGGAACGTTGGTCAATCCTATTGGGTTTTGAACACGATCATTTTTCAACCACTAAATTAATCTTTTAAAGTTGTGTCAGATGTATGTATCAACGCTGAACCGCCACTACGCCTCTCACATACAATTTTCCACTTTTAAGAATTATTTAACATTTTCCGTTAAATAGTCCTTCGTATACTAATGAGTACAGTAAAATAGATCATCATCGTCGTCATCATTATCATCATCGTCGTTGTTGTCGCCGTGTCGGCGTCATCATCATCATCATCGTCGTCGTTGTCGTCGTGTCGTCGTCGTCATCATCATCATCATCATCATCATCATCATCATCATCAACATCACCATCATCATCATCACCATCATCATCATCATCCATCATCATCATCATCATCATCATCATCATCATCATCATCATCATCATCATCATCATCATCATCATAAGCAGCAGCAGCAGCAGCAGCAGCAGCAGCAGCAGCAGCAGCAGCATCACCATCGTCGTCACTTATCACTTTCAAAACTTGACCAAAAGGAACGCGTTTGGAAGTAACGCTAACACTTTACTTTTGGAAGTAAAGTTTTCGTGCGTCCCTGTGTCTGCAAAATTGTTTTTACAACAAAATTTAAATTCGTTATGACTGATGTACATAATTCTGCTCTCCGTGATGCCAAAGGCCGAAAAGACACGACTGGGGCATATTCTATGAATTCCATAAAACCCACAAATTCTTGTTTATCCGAAACATTAAGAAAATAAAGAATTTGAAAACACCTCAACATTGTTCCCATCAAAACGGTATGCTATTATTTATATTTTCATCATTTTTTCTCGTTGACTTCTCGCAAAGCTCAAACTTCCAGCGGCTACAAATGTTTTAAGCTAGGTCGGGTTAGAATAATTAAGTGGATGATTTCACACCTATTGTCATTCAAAATATATAAGGATGTAGGTCGAAAGTGTTGACGAGTCTATAAATGACAACCGAGTTTTGAGTGGATGGTAGCCTACATTAAACAACAGAAAATTGGGTGTAGGTGTTTAGGTTGAAATAGATAACAAGCTAGGAACATGAATCAAAAGAGCAGAACAGGTAATGCAATAGAAACTATACTGCAACCAATCTTATTTAAAGCCTTTTTTTATGAAGCAAATTCAAACGTATAGGTCTGGAGGCTACATAACTACAGACAAATTTCGTCAAATCATGCCATTGGTACTTTGGGAGAAGAATAGATGTCAATAATAATTGTAAGTTAGGGCAGTTGAAAACATGAAATTAATTCGGAAGCAGTTTTCTTAGGAATGCCAAAAGTCAAGTCAAGGCGACCTAATTTCATGGCTCGGATCAGCGAAGTTAAGTGTAAATAGAAAGACTTGGCAACCACGTTTAAGTATATTTTGTCCAATATGTTCAAATATCTTAAAGAGGGAAGGTCGTCTCAGTAAAGTTGTGAGAGGAGAACATTTTCGTCACTTCCGGTTGTGACACGCAGTCTGTTTGTGCATGTGCATGCATCATACACTGTGTACTTTGTGTATGTGAAGTTTCAATCGTATTGCATAACGCTTCTAACGTACGATACTAGAAACTAGTTTGTTCAACGTGTTTGTCAGAAAGAAAAAGTAAAAGTGAAAGATTAGTAAAATGATACTACAATAGTAGTCACTAGACGAAAATTGCAATGTTAGAAAAAAGAGGAAGAAAAATAATAAACATATGTCCGAGTTGGGACTCGAACCAACAAATCTTAGTTTGAAAAATAGATTCGAAACTATCACCCTAACCCCCTGGTCTATTGCAAAACTGGACAACAACGAAAGTTTTATATAATGTATATTTCGAAATAAGAGTCACCGAATTGTGCAGCGATTAGTTGAAACTTCCAACCAATCAAATTTGATTCTACGTCATCACTAAATATCACCACGGTGATTTTTGATGAAACGGAAATCAGTCCGTTCCACGCTTCCGATAGGGAGGTCTCCTGATTGGAGATCGAGATATGCGTAGTGACCATGATTTAAGCTGTTGCTAATAAGTTCATCCGTTATTATTATTATTATTTTTTTGCTTTTCAAATTCTGTAATTCTAAAGTTGTATACTTAGCAAATGATTAGAGCTTTTCTGGTGACTAAAATGTTGAAATCTGCTCTTTAGTAACTATTGAAATTAATTTTTAATGATTACTTTAAATTTCCCTGGTAAAAGTCAAATTTTCGCTGGTGAAAATGGAGAAATTAGTTTCATCGTTCTGTTGCACCAACAAAATTCGAATATTTCGCAGACAATTTTTCCTAACTTTGTCTTAAACCTTTTTTACCTTTATGTATTTTTTAGAGAGATTTGAATTCGAAAAATGCATTGTGGGTTATAATGAATAAAGTCTCCCGATTGGGAGATCTACCGTTCGGGGGCGTGGACCGAACTGATAATACTAATAAGGACACTTTTGTGTATACACTACGTTCACTTTTGAGTTTACGTTTTTTTCTCAGTATTTTTAAAGAACTGTTAATATCAAATAAATGAAAGAGCATGGAATTCTGAGTAGAATAGTTTTTGTAAATTTGTTAAAAGCTTATTTAGTTTTCAAGTTATAACTAAACAAAGTTTCATGATTTGTTAATTTGTCCGGGATTTGTGATATACTAATTGGAACACATCTCAAAATCTGTATGTAATTCTTTAAATTCTGTTCTTCAAATTCAGCTACTTGTGAATTTCAGAATATCTTTTCGAGATATATGATGATTCGGGGTGTGACAATTCTATATTCCAGACAACATTGACATAGGAATAAAAACAAAGGTTTTACAAAAGTTAACGAAGGATCCTTTCAAGACATGTGCTCTTGATATGATTCCAACATGGCTGTTGAAACAACATGTGAAAACTATCCTCCCGAAACTTACAGAAGTTGTGAATGCTTCCTTGGAACATGGTATTTTCCCGAAAGCCTATGGACATGCAATTGTAACTCCCATCATCAAAAAACAATCTTTGGACAAAAATGAACTCAAAAACTACCGCCCAGTCTCAAACATTGCTACAGTTTCAAAATATATTGAAAAAGTTGTAACCAGTAGACTCACTGAACACATCAACAAACACAAACTTTTTGAGCCACTACAATCGGCCTACCGAACTTCACACAGTACTGAGTCTGCCCTACTACATGTGCAAGATTATGTTCTTCAAGCGCTCGACCAGCAGAAAGCTATTTTATTTCTTATGTTGGATCTGTCTACCGCGTTTGATACGCTAGACCACCAAATCATGCTTCGTCGTTTTGAGCATAGCTTTGGCATTTCTGGCAACGCTTTGGATTGGCTATCATCATATTTTAATTGTCGGACTAACCATGTCCATGTTCCTGGAGCTGACTCCAACACTGTAAATCTTGAATATGGGACCCCACAAGGCTCTGTTTTAGGACCTTTGTCATTCACACTTTATACTATCCCAATAGGTGACATATTGCGGAAGCACAAGATCGAGTATCACATATATGCTGATGATATACAGATTTTCTTAGCCTTTAACCCTAAAGTTCTACTCGATGCTGAATGTGCTTTATTCAAACTGACCTCCTGTGTGCAAGATATCCAACAGTGGATGATTGCAAACAAACTTAAACTTAATGAGGACAAAACAGAGTGTATCATAATCTCTTCATTAAATGCTAGTAAAGCCCTTTGAGAACCTCAAGTTTGTATTTGGCAATACTTGCATCTCACCAGTCACTCCAGTTAAAAATCTGGGAGTTGCTTTCGATAATAGAATGTCAATGGACAACCATGTGACACAACTTAGAAAAACAATTAATTATCACATTAGAAACATTGGCAAGATTCGTCGGTACATTGACGTTGAAACCTGTCATTATGTTCTTCGATCACTCATCTTCTCACGTTTGGACTACTGTAATTCCCTTTTGAATGGTATTACCATGAAAGATGTAAATCGCCTACAGAAACTCCAAAATAAAGCTGCTAAGCTTATCTTCAGGAAACGTCGTCGTGATCATGCCTCACCCTTGCTCAACAAATTACATTGGCTCCCTGTGTCACAGCGAATTTTATACAAAACATGTCTTATTGTCTACAAATCCCTGATACATCAACTACCTGAATACATATCCAACAGTCTGAAACTTTATACACCAGCACGATCCCTTCGCTCCTCGTTTGAAAACTTCCTGACTGAACCCAGAACTAACACCAAAGCTGGTTCTAGGGCTTTTTCAGCTGCAGCACCCCATGTTTGGAACTCTTTGCCTTCACACATTCGCCATGCCAGTTCACTTGGACAGTTCAAAACACGTCTCAAGACTTTTCTTTTTTAATCATGTATTACTTACTGAACTTTGGGGCAGCATTCTGGGCGCTTTGTATCCTATGGAAAAGGCGCCTACTACAAATGAACATGGATGGATGGATGGATTCTTTCCCCATTCATGTCACACATTATTGCGCAGTAACAACCAAAATATAAAAAATACTGTAAATTGTCATCAATTTGAATGAAATAATTTGCTGTTTTAATGGTTTAGAACATATTTTAAACCAATTAAGCCCATGCTGCCTCTAGAAGTCCATAGTCCTTCAGCAGTCTTCTTATATAATGAAAATAATATATATATATGTCATCCTGTATATTGTTCTCCTATTTCAAATTCCGTAGCTTTTAATTGCTCCCATTGCAATTATTATTCACACGAAGTAAGCATAATGAATACAAACCCAAGAATCCATGGATTGTTGTAATCGACAATATTTTGAGTGACACTTTTTATGTTAGTTTGTAGATGCTTCTAGGTTTTCATCTTAGAATGAGCTTTCTTAAAAACATTCTGGATATATTCATCCACACTGACAAAACAGATATACTTGGCGCCTTCGTAGATTAATGTTTCCCAAGTGGTAACGCTTACACCGTCGTATTCATGTTTTATCAGAATTTTATTATGTACAGTTGGGAAACCTTTATTAGAAAGTATACTCTTTCGTCGAAATAGTAATCGCTATGAACTGATGAATGATTTTGTTTTTTCTTGATGATAAATACGTTTAAAAGCTCCCCAGAGCAATTCAATCCTCTCCCCAATTTTTTTTTAATTAAATAGAAGACTGTAAATTGAATAATTAATGTTTAGCATTGTTTTGAGTGTTTATTAAATGGCGTAAATGTTAGTGTTGAAGTTAAAACAAATACCAGATCAGCAATACAATTATTTAAAGAAGGTTGATTAATACGATCGATCCCGGAGTTCAACATTTAAAGGAATATTTTCCCATGCATTTTGATTTTCATTTGTATGGTCAGATGGTAGTGGACTGTTAGAGAAATACCATATTGACATATTATTTTGTTCAGCAGTTCAGGAGTTACTGCACCTCAAAGATTTCACCAGTGTGTTGAAAAGTGACTTTACAGTTTCAAGTGCTTTCCTAATTGCATATTCAAGATACTTTTTTGTGTATTTTTATATAATGAAGATTTTTTGTATTTCATTTAGAGTGTAAGTAACGTGAGCAGATATTCAAAGTATGTACTTATAAAGTGAGAATAAACACAATAATTAAACAGAAAACGTTTCCAGTAATTTAGAAAGAGGCAATTACTTTTCAAAGAAATACATAAACATTGTCTTGGGTATGCATTTATGACATCACACTTTATACTGCAAGGTCACTTTTCAACACACTGGGACAATCTTTTAACTCTTAAACAGATAAACTGTCAACATTTGTTTTTAAATCAATTTTCTGAAAGTGAAAATTCACAGGAATATTTCTTTCATTATTTTTAAGAAGAGATTACGCGGCCCATGTGTAAATATATGTTTCCTTAAACTGTAAGATATTCTGTATACTTATATATAACTCATATACCTATGAGTTGAAATCTGTTAGAGGTGAGTTATATTATATGAAGAATATAACAATCTTAACCCGGTCGGCCAAACAGTAGAACTGACCACCACAATCATGCCTTGAGCATGTGGGTAAAATGATAATTACATGTAAACCTCACGGGCCCTAGTATGCCTAATCCGAGAATGCAGTTCTGATATTTCAAGTTCAGAAAAGAAGGGATAGGACTACATGTTCCATGGCGGACTTTTGTTGCCCCTTTGTTTCTAGATAAATATTGCTAACCTTCCGTCAAATTATTAAAATCGGCTAATGTATTAAAACGTATTTCAGATTAAGCATCTCTTGTTTTAATTTTTTGCTTTCTCGAATTCATTCCTATGGAGTGATACATTACGTTGAAATTTAAAAAAGTTGAATTTCTTACCAATGCAATGGATGCATTATATGGAAATTAGATAACATAGAACGTAGAACGGTATTAATACGCTATCTATGAGCCATGAGGCCCGTGGCGCCACAAGAGGTTGGGAAGTGTGAACATTTTTACGGCCCGAGATTAATCTATATTTCTGGCCCAAGTAACATACAGTACTACGAATTTGTGGTGTCCTGAACCCCAAACATTCAACGGTCCCTAGAGACTGTAGTTGCGCCACTACCTGAGGAACATATTCGTTCATAACATGTTTTACATCATACGCAGACCTCCGTGGCGTAGTGCTCAGTGCTTTGTCTTACCACCCGCACGTCCCGGGTTCGTATCCCAGTGGGTCTGCAACCAGTGAGTTCACAGCTGGTTATTAAAGGCCGTGGCCGTCTTGATATAATGTCGAGCACTGGATGTTTAAACCTTGCTATGCTGTGCTATATGTTGTTAAGATTCATATTTGAAGAGGAAATCTCGCTCCAAGAGAAGTGCTTCGCTGATACATACAGAATCTTATACATACTAATGATGTCACTGATGCGCACTTATTGGCCTGTTGGTATTTGTTTAAAAATTTAATCAATCAGAACCGTTGAATTGTATCGTATATTTATATTTTTCTGTTTAACCTCTTGTGGCCTTGATGACGATGACCTTTATATGAACACGAGCGCGCAACCTTTAGGTTGGTGTGTAAATGAAAAGGTTATAGAAGAAAATGTATGTCAATCTTGTATAAGCTTATCAGAGAATAGAGCTTAAAGCTACAAATCGGAAATTAATACGTTTCTCATCTCCACCTCGATCTGACCCATTTAATTTCTGATAGTATAATTTTCTATTTTAAAATATATTTTTAGTTTTAGAAAAATAATTACATTTTTGATATATTTTTTATTTGAATTACATTGCAACGGTGATATATCATGTAAGAGTTTTGAAAACTGACACTAATAAGAAGCTTTAAGCCGAAGTTTTGCGCTGTTTGCAATTAAACTTTGTTAGACAAATTGTGAGAGACAAATGGCTCTTTGCCAGGACACTTTTTCAGGAAAATTTATGGAAAAGAAAACTATAAATAACAATGTAACTTCGGGCTGTATATGGGGGTCGCTTACCACAATTGACACTAAGAGTTTTGCGAAATTGCCTCATTCTTATACCCCAGTGCGTTGTGTAAGGGATGAATATTGCAGGTTCTACAAAAGACATGTTGATGCACTTCTGTGGGATTGTAAGGGTTTTGAAGATTAATAGTTGATTGGTGTAAAAGTTTGCTTGTAAAATGCCACTTCATCCACTCCCTCAATCTTCATGTCAGACGTGTAAAACTTTACTTGTAAAAAGCCACATAACTCACTCTCTTTATTACGAACAAAACGAGGCGTACTAAATGAAGAGATAAGATAGACTAAACCTTTCACAAGCGAATTCCCGTAAGGTAACTGATTAGTTCAGTAGTCAAACATGTCAATTTTGTATGAAAGGGGATAAAATGCAAGCATACATGTGTGGAAAATCCTATCAGTATGGTATCTTAAGTTGTTCTGTTCATCAGTCCGGTCCACGCTCCCGATTGGGAGATCTCCTGATTGGGAGTTCGAGACATGCGCAGTGATTATAATTCAAACTTGGAAATTTAAACTGTTGATTTTTTTTTTGCTTTTCAAATTCTGTTATTCTAAAGTTTTAAAGTTTTTCATATAATTTTAGCTTTTGTTGGTGACTAAGATGTTAAAATCTGCTCTTCAGGAACTATTGAAATACATATTTTTAAAGATTACTGTAAAATTACGTGGTGAAAATCAAACTTGCGCTGGTGAAAATGGAGAAAATGTATCGTTTTGTTACACCAATAAAATTGAAATATTTCGTATGCTTTTTTTCCTATCTTTGGCTTAAACCTCTTTAACATATATATATATATATATATATATATATATATATATATATATATATATATATATATATATATATATATATATATATATATATATATATATATATATATATATATATATATATATATATATATATATATATATATATATATATATATATATATATATATATATATATACACATATATATATATATATATATATATATATATATATATATATATATATATATATATATATATATATATATATATATATATATATATATATATATATATATATATATATATATATATATATATATATATATATATATATATATATATATATATATATATGTATATATATATATATATATATATATATATATATATATATATATATATATATATATATATATATATATATATATATATATATATATATATATATATATATATATATATATATATATATATATATATATATATATATATATATATATATATATATATATATATATATATATATATATATATATATATATATATATATATATATATATATATATATATATATATATATATATATATATATATATATATATATATATATATATATATATATATATATATATATATATATATATATATATATATATATATATATATATATATATATATATATATATACTTCTTTAGAGCGATTTAAATTTGGAAAGGTGCAGCGTGGGTTACGATGACAAGGAATCTCTCGATTCCCGATCGGGAGCGTTAACTGGACGGTTCATGAGATAATGAATTTTAAAGTTGTAACAAGTGTGTGTGAATATGACTGGGGTATGAAAGTCTAATGTACAAAGGTGTCGTCATACCTTTAGATTTCAACAATTGTCAAAACAATACACATGTCTACCTTTTTTTAAAGTCACTTCATTTAAAATTCTCTGGCTTCAATTTTTTTCTTTTCTTAATAATATGTTAGTAGCTTTTGGTATTCTAGTTGATAATAAGTTATCGGGAAAAACTTTTATTGTCCTAACACAGAAAGTGAAATTTAGGGTCGATTTTATAACCTTTGGCTATGTACAATGTGCGTATTTCTAAACGGCATTTGGTAATACTACGCAAACCAAGAGCGCATTTTGCCGTGTGCTCAAACTGGTTGGTTTGTTTACTCGAATCGAAGGCGAAACGTCCTTGCGCGCATGAGCAGACTGGAACTGTGAACTCGTCTACGTGTATGCTGTTGCTTATTCTATTTCATCTATAACAATTTTGTTTGCATTATTAACAAATGAGAAATATATAACTGACATTTAAAAGAACATAGATAGAATTATTGGCAATGGTAATATTTGCTGTACAAAGCTATGTATAGGGTTGTTTAATAAATAGAGGAATACATGTTGCAAATATATAGACCCCAAAAGGAAGATGGAATATGATATGAAAACGTTAATTTGAATACAGTTAACGAAAAAGATCGACATTCTCTTTGTAATTGCAATGCAATGTATTGAAAATCAAATTAATTTATTTTACTAATTTAAAACAATTTATATTTCAAATTTCTTCAGATGCTAGATTACATTTCAAAACCTATTGACTCTGCGTAGTTATCGTCTGACATGATCCATAATCAATAAACTCTCCAAAATGAAACTTGTCATGAATCTTAGTAAGTAATGTCTTATTTCAACACATTAGATCAAAATTGGGATAATAAATATCTCCTCAATAGGATAACATTTCTTCGAGCAGATTATGTCCTTTAACGTCGATTTTCATCGATATCAATGCATTTGATAAGCATTGTCCTCTCCGAAACATGACTTGTCCTTCTCCTTAAAAATTTGTTAAAGCAAATCATAACCACTAAATTACTGTAGCAAATAGTGAGACCACTTTATCTTAATTAAAATAACCACACAATAAGGACTTCATCCATTGCTAATATGATACTCAGCACCAACTTCCACAACAACTAAGGTTTTCAGAATAAAGAAAATAAAGAGGAAAAATCTGACCCGACCTGGTTATTTATCAGGTCGGGTCTGACTGTTTGAAACTTTAAGGAGAAGAACAACTAATGAAAACACAAAAAACACAAAATGTAAAGATATCAATATATCTCTCTGGAATAAAAATGGTATTCTTAAATCTATTAAACAAAAAATAAACTATTCCGTGAATACAAATCCAGTCCTTACAAAACATTGTTGGCAAATAGAAACTCTAAAGAAATAAACTTAACCCCGTAATCAATTTCGCTAAACGTATTAATTATACCACTTATTTTTCAAAGCTTCCAGGAATAGTAAAACGATATGAAAATGATGTTCGTATGAAAAGGAAGAAGTGCAATAATCATGCTATTACCTTTATTTGTAAAGTTATTGATACTAGTAATACATCAGAAATTGCTGATAGGTTTAATCGCTATTTTCGACTGTCGCAACAAGTCTTACAGATACTATCCCTTCACATACAGGTCTTCACATACGAGTGACAGCTACGTTAAGTTAGGTGTCTTGAATTTGTTTGTATTATTTTCTACTGAGCCAAATTAAATTTTGGAAATTATTGGTGAAGTTAAAAATAGAAAATTCCCTGATTGTGATAATATCACAAATGAAGTATGTTACCAAAATCAAGTATGGAATTATTCGCCCACTAGTACATGTAATAAACCTTCTTTTTCAAAAGGTGTGTTTCCAGAGCAGCTCAAAATCGTCAAAGTAAAGCCTGTATATAAATCCGGAAAAGAAAGTCTTTATTCAAATTATCGTCCAATTTCCCTTCTGCCCAGCTTTTCTCATTTTTACTGACGATACAACCGTATACATCCAGCACTCAAGCCTTGAAAATGCTCTATATAACGCATCGAAAGAATTCTCAAATATTTGCACCTGGTTCAATGCTAACAAACTTTCTTTAAATATAAACAAAACTAGGCTAATCATTTTTAGAAATTTAAGATCAGATCCAACGTCACACTCCATCCCCCTAAATAATAATAAAGTCCCGAGTACTAAATTCTTAGGCATTTATATTGATCATAGATTCAATCAGAAAGATCACCTTTCTTTCGTCAGCAAAAGAGTGTCTCGAAACGTTGAAAACATCAACCGACTAAAATATTTACTGCCCAGTAAACCTTTGCTTTTACTTTACTGTGCTCTAATTTGTCCACACTTAAGCTACAACATTCTACTTTCCTTTTATACACCTTTAGAAAAGTATATAGGGCCTACGTTGCTTGAAGAGATCTTAATATTATGAAAGGAAACCGATAATTGGATGTGAAATATTTCGTCAAAAATTGGCGCCAAACCGTTACCAAAGAGGCAAATTTTATGTGTTTAAAAAATCAGATAAAATAATCATAACTTCAAGAATAAACCTTATATATTAAAGTAATACGTTGATTAGATTTGATAATATAATTTATGAACTTACCTGTATGTTAAAACATATGAAAAAAGCTCTTTCGTTCATTTCTTAGTGATACCAATCACAGAAATTCTTCTACACGTATATATTTTGTTTTTCTTAGAAATCTCGTTTTTTCTGTAACAAACGTATATTATTTCCTATCTTCACAAGACCACGAAATATACTTATACTAATATACTGTATACATACACAACGACTGATATTGATTTTTACAATAATTCGTATACGAAAATCTTCATGTAGTATGATGATAAGAGAAAAATGGTCGTTAGATAATTTTAGCACAAAAGGGTATGAATTATTCCCTATCTTCACACTAAGATAAAATATCTGTCTCCTGGCAACGTAATGTTAACCGTGTACTATATATACTTCGTGTAAGCCTTGATCGGAAGCGTAAAAATAGGGGAGGGGGAGGATGCCGATTTGGTTTGCTTCATGTGTTAGTTAGGACATATAAAGTAACATTACAGTTGTCAATCCAGGTGAGCGAGGAGCAATGCTATGTGTGAGGTATAAATAGTGGAAACCATTTTGGCGTCTTTTTTCGCATCATTTTCGTATTGCAGGTGTCTTTTTCATCATTTTGTAGTGCAGATCCTAAAAAGATTACTTTTGTACCGCTAACACACAATATTTATTTTTGTTGAATACTTGATACAAGAGGTATCGAAATTAACTTCTTTCATACTGCAGTACTGCGAGCATCAAACTTTTATAATTTCATACTGTAGGTTAGGAAAAATCGATCAATACTGTTGGATTAGTATTGATTGATTATTTTACTTATAATAATAGAGGATAGATTGTCAGTTAAGATAATTGTGTGACCAAGAATGGCTCGATCAATGATTAGGGTAAAAAACTTTGATAACCCATGTTTGTTTAATCAATATTTGATAAAATTGAAACCTTTGTTTAGATGTTCACAATGTGCTTGTTGATGACTGTTACCATAACATTATGGGATAAGGGATGAAAGACCTTAATATTAAATAATGATATTGGTCCATTACATACGTAAGAGAATTATGCCATTTTTAACCAATCAGATTGTTCAATAAGTAAATGTGTGATAACCATATGTGGTAACATTATTGAATGTCATTCAAGGCTGAACATTTAAAAGCGGGCTGAATATTTTGGTATCATTTATTCGTCAGCATTCGTTAGCTACACTAACAACCACAACGTGTTATTATATCGCATTAACATATTATGTTATATCAATTATAACGTGTTAACATATCGTTTTATACTTACCATGTTGTATTACTACATCGTGTGCATAGTGCGTGTTTGATTACCGGGACTCACCATAAGAAGAGAAACAGGAGCGCCTAATCATCGTTTAGGAAACATCAGGGTCCGTGGTGAAAAATGAGTCTGATCCTGAGGACAATGAGTTGTTTTGGAAGTCGCCCAACTATGAGATGCAAATGGATATGAAAAAGTGGGATATCGATGGACCAAACTATGAAAAGCAGATGGACATGGAAGAATGGGACGTCGATTTGCAAGAATTACATATCATTATCGACGAGCTAGACAATATGGTACCTAGAGGCGAGATTGATTTGCCTCAGGTACTCGACCAATTCATAGACAACTTGCTACACCAGTACAATGTTGGAGAGTAAGTAGGAATGGTTGGCAACGTTGAAGATCAGGAGGGTATCAGAGGAGAGCAAGACAAGTTGGAAAATATGAACGTAGAAGTCAGAGAAGTAGGGGAGGAGGAAGTCCCTGCCGAGAGTTGGTATGACATCGTCAAGACTCAAAAATGTCAAGATTCCAAGGTACCATTTAGAAGCAACGAACATGTGTTTCGTTTTGACGGTAAGGGGGAGGGGGTAGATTTTCCCAACTGGTCAATAGAGAGGCAAACGTCGTCATCGCATTGTATGCCGTTTTCGAAAGTTTAATTGAGCGACTGGATCAAGGCTTTGCAGCACAAGATCGTTTAGGTTTTGAAATTCACGCACCGGCGTTAGATGTCCCGAAATGGATTCAACTCATGCGGAGAGACCAAGTAAGTATTCAAGCCATCCTATCCGCGATCGCCCGAGTACTACTATTCAAGACCGCTTTCGTACTCGACGCATCCTCCGCAGAAGAAGCGGACGCAGTAACATGAAAGAGTGGACTCAACAGAAATCATCATCCGCACCACAAACAAAGACCACCTCTGTTTAACCCGAGCCTTCGTGAACGCTAAAGCTTGCTTTGACAAAGAGACCAACATTCTGTAAACTGGGACAATATTCGTGGAGGTTAGGGCAAGCATGAACGTTTAGCGAAAGAGTTACACGAACAAGCCGGCGTGGCGCTTGTGCCTTGTTGGTTAGACAAACTCAACCAATTCCAAACCTTGTTGCCAGACTGCCAAGTGAACGTCATTACGACGAATCCCCACAATTTGTTTTATGTACTGAGGGCTTCCTGATGAGAAACAGCTTTTTCTACTCTACAAGACGCTCACTTTGCCGTGGTCACTTCACTTCACCACCGTTATCGTAACGTCTGCGAGTGTCGTTTCAATGAAAAAAGCAATGTCACCATCAAAGCCAAGACAAAAAACACCGACACGTACGATCTGTCAATGTATCCGTCGCTGTCCCACTTGTGGTACTACTGTTAAGCATCGACATCGCTGTGGGAAAGGTTATGTAGAAACTGGGAAAGTTACCAAATAAACGACCATCTTTACTACATGTAAGTGATTGAGGATAGAGGGGAAGCAGGAGGACACATCGACATCAACAATGAAAAGGTTCGAGCTATTCTTGGTCTGGAAGACGAGGTGGAAGAGGAAGAAGAGACCATTCCGTGGATATACATCTTCTTTAATTTCGAATGCATGCAGGAAGACAAGCTTGACAACGGTCAGTGCTTACATGCATGCTTCTTTGACTTGAATCCAGGACGACGATATTCACCGAGACTGTGAAACAGGTGGCGTGTGAGAATACATCTTCTCAGGATATCACACCCAAAAGGATTTTTGTTTTCTCTTTAGAAAACAAAGGGGTTACGGCTATCGCACACTATGAAAGAATACGATGGCCATTTCATTTTAGACCACATGAACAACATCAGATTGTGTCCTAAATGTCATCATGAATGGATCCAAACTGATGAGTATAGATTTGAAAGAAAAATCTAGAAATAAGAAAAAGAAAGATGTCACGACCTTGAGGATTATTGACTCGTGCAACTTTATTCCGCCTCCGCTCTCATCCTTTCCCAAGACGTTCGGGTTGACAGAGATGAAAACGGATTATTTTCCGGATCTTTTTAGCACCAGAGATAATAAAAAAAACTATGTCGATCCATGGCCTGCAGTTGATATTTACAACCCCGATCACATGAACTTCAATGAAAGATTTTCTCACATGGTACGAGAAGCAGAAGAAAAAGATTTAAAATTGTTTTTGATATGGCTCGAGAAATGTACGAGTACTGCTGCAGTGACGTTGAACTGTTTCGCCCGGGATGTTTGCGATTCAGAAAGGAGTTTTTGGAGACTACCGGAGAAGATCCTTTTGAAAAATGCATCACCAACCCAATGGCCTGTATGCGGATGTTTCGACGAAAATTCCTACGTTCTAATACAATCGCTCTGGTTCCTCATGGCGGTTACGATAATGACGTCCATTCCGTCAAAGTTCTTCAATGGTTAAAATGATTGGAATACCGAAAAGATCGACGACTGCAGCGTGCTCGGTCTAGTGGAGAAGAAAAACACATTGGTCGATCCTTACAAAATAGACGGATTGGATGGGCTGTTTGTGGCATGTTGCTCTTCTTGCTACCCGCAAAGAGATCAGAAACTGTAAGGTGTCAAAACAACTGTCGAGGATGCTCTCGTCAAACTGTACCGACGACAGTGGTTGATGAACGAAGGTCATCGTCAAGATTGGAAGTTGGTGGAGATCTGCGAATGTGAGTTCTGAAATGAGCTGGTAAGGAACCCGTTGATGAAAGACTTTATCGATAACCTGAAACTGCCTGAACCTCTTCAGCCACGTTCTTCGAGGGACGGACCAGTGCCGTCAAACTCCACCATGTCATCGGAGAAGACGAGCAAATCAAGTACGTTGATGTCTGCCCGCTCTACCCTTACATTAACAGGTGCTGCAAATACCCTACCGGCCATCCTAACATCGTCAAAACCCCGGATACGACCGACGTGAGCGCTAACGAAGGGCTGATCAAATGCACCGTCATACTCCTCGTGGTCTGTACAATCTCGTGCTCCCAATCCGATGCCGAGGAAAACTCATGTTCCCACTGTGTGCCACCTGTGTGCAGAGACGCTGGCCAAAGATGTAAACACCACGAAGACCAACGATGCTTCACGGGACGTGGGTGAGCTGCGAGTTACAGAAGGCTGTAGCGATAGGGTACAAGGTGTTACATATCGACAAAGTGTGGCATTTTAAGGAGATGGTGCAGTATGGTCGTGAAATGGGAGAAACCGTTTTGTTCACGTCTTACATCAATACGTTTCTCAAAATGAAACTGAAAACGAGCGGGTGGCCAGAAGGCTGTGAAACCGAAGAACATCGTCTCCGGTACATCAACTACAAGGCCTGCGAAGGGATGAACCCCTCAAACATCACCAAGAACAAAAAAAGCGAGCGTTGGCTAAACTGATGCTCAACTTCTTCTGGGGAAAGTTGAAAGAAGTTAAATACATGCACTTCAACGAACAGTTCACTGCCTGCATCCAATGGGTCGACACAGACGAGTACATTGAAGTATCACCAAAGACCAACACATTTAATGCCGCTTACACCACAGCCCACACCCGCCTCAAACTTTACAGCTACCTGGAGAAACTAGTGGAATGTGTCCTCTACTTCGACACTGACATCGTCTACGTCCATCGACGCGGAGATTGGCAACCACCCGTCGGAAACTTTTGGGTGACATTACCGATGAGCTCGAGAAATCTTACGGTGTCAGGAATTACATCACCGAATTCGTATCGGGAGGGCTGAAGAACTACGCTTACAAAGTGTACTCGACCAAAACTGACACTGTTATCGTAAGTGGAATGTAAAGTGAAGAGTATCACTCTGAATCACAATGCCATTGAATCGGTCAACTTCAAGGCGATGACGAAGATGGTCAATCACGTGGATCCTGGAACCGGCAGGGCTTGGGAAAATAATGAAGAAGTCATCGTTCCCGTCTACTACACTCACCGCATCCAGAGAAACGGTCCCGGTAAAGTTCTCATCAGAGCTATTACCAAGGAAAATCGACTGATCTACTCAAAACGCGTCATTCAGCTCAATCTCACAACCTTCCCGTACTGGTATTAATTCCTACATTCCCACAAGTCCCCTTACATGGCACCGACAGATTCATCTGCGACAAACGGGTGATTAAACTAGACCGCACTAGCATCTGGTGGATGCCAACATTAGCAACTCAGCATCCGATGAAACTCAAATGAGGGCGGACAGAAGAAGAAAGAGCTACAATGGCTTGCCTCCTACGGTATCCGGTGTTGATTGGGGCAGGTACTTTCACCCTACAATCACATGACACACTTAGTGGGGAAAAGTTATAAACATTGTTAAAAAGGACTTTATGGAACAGTCGAGAATATCCTGTGCGGCAATCCGATGACCCAGATGAAAACTATCTGAGGAGGCTATACAGTTGCTGACCAATCAGAAGCGCACTACGGCAAAGCTATAACGTCATAACAATGCCAGCTTCTGATTGGTCAGCGACTGTATAGACTCCTCTAACTACTGACATAATTAAGTTCACATCACCCAACCAAATTTAAACTTAAAACTTCTACAGAAACAGGGAAACTCGACGCAAAAATTGAGTACAATACTTTATCACCATATATGCTATGCTCCGATAAAGTAAAAATAGCTGACTCTCTAAAGATAAATATCAAAGAATGAGGATTCAACTACTTATCACCGATAACAAAAAAAATCAGTCCAGAAATTATTGGCTGTCTTTAAGGAAAAACTTGTTATTCCACATTGTCTCATTTTACGGTCAAGAACTTCCTGAGTCTCCAAAATTGCTTCGTGGATATTTAGAATTCAAGGCACACCTATGCATCAAAGCATCTGTTTCCTCCGCATACCAGTTTCAGGTATCCTTGTGAACGTCAGTGTTTGTTTTAACCTCTATGTGAAAAGCAACGAACTATGTCTGAAATATAAACAGAATCCACTTAAAACAATCTGAAGAATCTTATCTAAATGGCAGCTGCTGTCTGGTCAAAATAAGACCGATCGTTTTTTTATTAGCATGATCATTTCCTCAAAAAGTAACTTTGCTCTAAATTGTATTATTAGAATTAGAAATATATTGCTTGAATCAAATTTCGTTGATAGTTATTTTTCAGCAATATCTTTTAAAATTAAACATTGCACATTGATAGACTTATAGAAGCTTCTTTAATTATCCAAGGAAGTAACAAAGTGTTATATTGATTGACATTTTCAAATCTTCTTCCTGCCAAATTCGCCAGCTTTATCTTAACTAGATTAAAATGCGTGGTTCGAGACAAAAGTAATAAAAAGTAACCGCAGGCATAGCGGAAAGTATATGTGAGGTTCAAGCTTGTCTGAATACATGGTTAAGTTAATTTGTTCCAAGAAATATTTTGTAGGATAGTTTTGTACTCAAAGAAACATTGAAATGTCTGTCAAGATTTAAAGGTAAATTTCAGACTTAGTAAGAATCAGCGGAGCCGAGAGCAACCGAAAAAAAATAATTATCTGGCAATCAAGAAAACATAAGAATTGAAATTTAATATTTTACCAACATATTACACAATACTATTTGCAAACGGACTCTTTCTTTGACCTTTCACCACAAGTGCGGACAAAGGAGGTCCCCTGTGTTTTTGGTACCCATTATAGACCTTTTTAAAAAGACTTTAACCGAATGTGATTTCTCAGTACTTCAACCAATCAAATGCTGGAGAACTCTTCCTTTGGTTTCCAACCAATCAGGTGCAGGTTCGAGGAAAATGTGAGCAGCGATACGCGCGCGTATTTCCTTCATGTGTAACGCACGTATGATACGTGCGCTTGAAAATACTTTTTCATACGCTTGGTCCCATACTGTGCGTGAATTGTGCAGACGGCCAAGATTCCTCCAGTATTTTATTGGTCAATATGATTCATCCAGTATACGATTGGTCCATTATGGACACTAAATCTTGGCCATGTAACATTATTTAAATTAGTTATTCAGAAATTGCCGAAAAAGGTCTATTGGCAAATAGGCCTAGCTACATAAACACAACAGCTATATATACACGATATTTAGAGCCATAATGGGACACTGTTGATGTTGTGTTTCTTAATTCATAAAAACGATTACAAATATGGTACCCTTTACCGTTAGGTTAGGAGAAAGATTGTCAATTAAATGAAGGCACTTATCATGCAAGAAAATGTATAGTGACCCCCACTTGTATTTGTTTCAAATTTCTTTACAATATGTTTCCAGATAACCATCTATAGGACCGTGCTAATCGAAGTTTCATATTTGTATATGGAATCAAAATTATGTTTTAAAAGTTGGAAAATTAACAGATTTTCTCTAACACCACAATCTTTGGACATTAATTATCTAGGAACACGAAACATTTTACTAGCACTCGTGTTTAAAGAATGAATCTTGGTTAATAAATTTGTTTGATCAGCTACCAATAATATTGATATACTAGTAACGTAACTTTTGCAGCGGTAATTTGTTGGCTTGTCGGTGATTGTTTCAGATACGTTGTATTGTATTGAATTTTTAATTCCACAATATCCACGTTAACACGATATCTGGCCTTAAATAAATCAGGGAGATATCATTCTAGATGACATCAATGGCAAACCATGAGGACCATACTGCCATAGCGCGCAATTCTGTAACATGCCTATTTTGTTATACCCATACACATTATTTTTGACTAATATGGTAAGGTCGTCAAAAGACAATTCCCGAAAAACTCAAAAATGTTTTTTTTTCTTCAGAAAATCTTGTTAAAACGCAACTGTCTAACGGTAACACATAATAAGAAGTCACCACTTTTCTTCAAATTTCTCGAAAAGCGCACGGAGAATTTTAAAAGCGCACGGTGAAAAGATCATTCATATGCCATTATTTCAAATCGTGAAGGAAAATTTGAACACCTCGCAGTGTTTTACTTCCTCGCGCTCGAAATGTGTCTGATTCTTAGGTTATTCCTATACAAACTTTGAATTTGGATAAATGTATTGTGGGATACTTCTGTAAAGGGTACCCAGATCGGGAAAACAAAACTGTTCTCCCGTTTGGGGTACGAACCAGACTGGTCAAGTATGCTACTTATACAGAAAGAATTTTACTAGGGAATAAATATAATCACACTGAACTTATGATTAGTGTGTTTACTTAGCCCCAGATATATAGATGTGGGCAGAAATAATATCATATTTCCTATGGTGTGAAGATTTCAAAGAAAAAAGCTCTTGTTGTACCTTTGCAAATTTCCTGTTCACAAAGACGAGGTAAAATTACAAAGCTTAAAAACTTATCGCGAGATAAAGTAAATTGCAAAATCTTCTCAAACGTATACACCATCCTCTACATTTTAAAGGTTTATTTCATTAATTTATTCATATTTATATACAAGAATGTTTGAGAACTCTCCTGAGTAAAGTTTACCGCGTGTAATTGAATATCTTTCGACTGAGATTCTTGATAATAACAAACAAAGATTGTAGAGAAACAAAGACAAAATTAACACCACATTTCTAAGCCTTAAGTTGTTTAGTGTTCAAAACATATTAATTGTATTCAAAGCAAATCAATAAAAATAATAACATTTTGAATTAGCTTTGTTTTTATTCGCTTCTATAGAATGCACTTGCTTGATCAAGGGGATACTCTATGATTTTCTTTTATAGCAAAGTGACGTTGTTTTAAACGACTATCTTTAAATGCTTTTTTGACTTTCAACTAGCGGATATCGACAAAACACATTGATAAAAAACAAAATAAGTTGATGAATTCAATTAAATTCAATTCAATTTATTGGTAAACTTGGCCATCGGTCCTTGACACATACTACAGAGCGTAATACAACAAACAATTGATATACAGTAACAATTGAGATAACGCAATCCATATATATATATAAAAAAAAGTCAACATGTGAAAAACAATAGACTGATAAATGGTGGCATGATGTTAATCGACAACATGATTTTCATGTGCTTTCGTGGCATATTTGATTCAAAGATATAGTAAATGACAGGTATGCTTGGAATCTGTAATTAAAATATTTTTGAACTGCGGTAATAACCTCTTAAGAATAATCAATAAAAATGGGCAGACAATGGGAAGACAAGAAGAATGAATGTATATAATAATGACACTGAAAGATCTTGGTCTTTTATCAGTAATAATTGTAGTGAAAATTTATATTTTCTTTGTCAAGTGTAGACCTTTTTAAACCAAGTTTATTAGAACGTGATTTCTTCAGTACTTCGACCAATCAAATGCTGGGGGAACTTTTCCTTTGTTTCCCAACTAATCAAGGGCAGGTTTGAGGGGAAAATGTAAGCATCAATACGCGCGCGTATCTCCTTCATGTATGACGCACGTATGATACGTGCGCTTGAAAACATTTTTCATACGCTTAGTCTCATACCGTGCGTGAATTGTGCAGACAGCCAAGATTCCTCCAGTATTTTATTGGTCAATAAGATTCATACGATTGGTCCATTATGGACACGTGATTCTCGACCATGTGACATTTTTTAGATTAGTTATTCGAAAAATGGCGATTCAAATTTGAAAAGGTCTATAGTCTTCCACAGAGAAATAAAAAGGATGATTTGTAAGGAAATAGATATAACGCAACTTTAACACGGAAAAAAACAACTCAATGACATTGGATGAAATCTAATAACCTTGGGTTTTTAATGGGTGTTAAACAAAATTGATTATATAATTTGGTAAAATTTAATTGTCCATTAGTCTGCACCATCTGGAACCTGTGACTGTAAATTTGAATAAAAGTGAGTACATGTTACTTTATTTGTGGTCAGGTGAACAGCTTCGGCTAATTGTTTTCTGATTTTAATTGTTTTTGCCACTTAGAACTACTGCACGACTGCAAATGAGCAATCATTTGTGAGATTGTTAGCTTTATTTGATAAAAAGAACACTATGTTTGTTTAAATGTCACTGACGATTTGATTTACGTCAGATTGTTGTACAACAACAGTTCAGGGTAACAATATTATATAATTCCACCCACTTGTTTGTTTTGAAAAGATCCACCATCAATCCGCTCATTTCAACAGTTTTAAAGCCCATATCTGCATAGTGTTAAGAAAAGCAGGAATGGAGATGAGCTTTAAGAAATAATTCCAGATTTGAAATATTAAAATTAAATCAGGTAAGGAGGTCTTAATATTCATAATAATATTTTAATATAACTCATGACAAAATTCATGTCAACTACAGGTGAGGCCGCCTGATAACATAATGCATAAGCAAGACGTTGATTGAATGTCCTTCGATGGTGCGCAAAAGGTCTGTGTCAAATTGAGGACGTCCGTCTTTTAATTTTTGAAGAAAAAAATTATTTACATAAATTCTTACTAATTTTTGTTGCAATTATATCCACTGTTCGTTCGTCTTGTACCAGTCACAAGTTAACTAAGCTATAGCTTTGGGCCTCGGACCTCACGTTTATCCTTAAAAAGAAAAAGAGCAAAATTGCAATGTGTTTCATTTTATATTTTTTAGTTCAGAAATACAATAAACGCTGTCATGAAATACGACAAAAATTACATGCAGTAGGTATTATCGCTAAATCTCTGTTGCAATAAATGTGTTTTTTTTTCTCCTGTTCTTATTTGCTAGAGCCTCATCAACTTTTTCAGCTGAAACCCTCCTCGTGTCTTCATACGTCCGCAGGATGTGATCATATATAGACACCCTTAGGCTTATTCATTCTGGGAATTAGCATACAATAAGCAACCTTTTCTTAAACTTTCCATGACATCGACAGCGAGACTTCCCAGGATTTCTCCCTACCCTGTTGAATATTTCAATTTGATACAACAATATTTTTCCCAAGAGAAACACAGAAGTCATTGACAAACCTCCTTTTTTTTCGTGGCTGAAAAGTATCAACTTCCTTTGTTATCGTGTATCACACTCTTTGCAAGCTAAGCTCTTTGGCGCAAAATGGTCAATTATAATTTTTGGTTTGTATAATATGAATATTACTGAATCTTTATATAGAATCTGATAGCAAACGTCTGAACAAAACTGATCCATGGCTTGTACACTCTTGGCAAGTTTGTAGATTACCTTTTATATAAACCCCTCCGGATTGTCAGTAAAAAAAATCCTGCTCTGCTCTGATTAATACAAATAATGACGTACACTTCAGAATATTTTATAGCATGTACTGTATGTCATTGGCGCATTCGCTGTACATCACTTCTGTTTATTTTGCACTTACCGGTTCAATTTGTCATTTTAGTACTGTTTACAAACTTAATTAAGTCACTTATTTCGATTTAAGACAAATATTAAGACAGGTAAATAGTAAGGTTAAAAGGTATTTCCCACGATATCATATTTGAAGTGCATGCTTGCAACGTTATGAGACTTTTATAACACATAGAAGTAGGTTATGGAGAGCACAGCTTACACAAGTGTTTGAAAATGGTGGAAAATGTCACTTTATGTAGGTATGAGATCTCTTTGATGTGAGAGAAATTTCAAACACGCGAAAAAGGCACTTCGCACTTTGCAGGAATCTTCCATAAATGGGCGACTTAAAACAATAGCGAACTCATTAAAACCTTGTGATGTGGAGATCACCCAATCAGGAAAATTGTGCATGCGCAGTGATGGTTATTTAAACTCTTGTTATATATTCCTTGCGTTCAGCAAAAAATGTGGATATAAATACACGAGCACATTATCATACAACTTTGATGAGTTCCTTTAGTGTTTTTGTTGCTCAATCCATGTAACATTGAAAGATTTAAGAGGAAAATCATTTTTAGATATTACCCAGTACGCAAGACGTTGGCGGCCCGCTAGAGTAATCCTATCGAGAAGATGGTAGCCCACTGGCGTTATCCTGGCGGCAAAATCGGCAGCGTTTAGTAGCTATGGGCGTGTGCCCATTGCCCTATTTAGGCGGAGTTTAAATATTTTAAAAAACAAATCGATATTTCAATGCAGCGCTAACTCATAAGACCGACATATTTATATCCTTAATTATATTAGTATAGGAATTTCCTCTGTTAATGTTTGCGTACATTTACTACAGTAAATAAAATATCTGTACAAATATTGGCATTATTAATTATGTCATATTCTATTTGATAAATATGCAAAATATACAAATAGAACTTTACCTTGTACTTTGTATAATAAATGAAACTGTTAAATTACGCAATAATACGGGTAACGGTTACTTTAAGCATGGTGATGCGATAGCAACGTTGCTAAAGCCGTGTATTTTAAGTAGAGTAATATCACATTGTGATTATTCAATTAAATTTTTCCTAGCAAATACTTTTTTTTTTTATATGATCAGCATTACAGCGGGCCACCGGCGGGTCTACAGTATATCGCTGGACACAGGCTAATCTTTCCACAAGCGGGCCGCCGATCCGCCGATGGGCCGCCGGCGGCTTGCGTACTGGATATTGACTAGCCTAATTGAATGATGTCTTTCATCATTTGAAACTGACAGCATATTATCCATGATCATCGTATGAAAATATAAAACCATATAGGATTAAGTTTTCCATACTTTTATCTTTACTCAATTAAAGTGTTAAGCTCCCATGCCATACATTTTGGTTCCATCGATGTTCTGCTCATCTCTATATTGTTCCAGGGAGTTATCATTTTAATGTGCTACAATTAGCAACAACCTGGTAGTACACTGATTACACTCTTTTACAGTTCCAGTCTGCTCATGCGCACAACGATGTGTCACATTCAACTTGCGAGTAAATAAATCAACCAGCTTGAGCGCTCAACAATATACGCTCTCGGTTTGCGTAGCATTATTGCGCGTCGTTTAGAAATACGCACATTGTACATGGCTTAAGTTTATAAAATCGGTCCGAAATTTCACTTTCTGTGTTAGGACGGTATAAGTTTTTCCAAATGACTTAATATTACCCAAAATATTCAAAGTTACAAAACATTAAGAAAAGAAACAAATCAAAGCGATAGAATTTTAAATTAAGTGATTTAAATTTTTATTTTTATAATTTGTTACGTTACAGTAAATAAGGAATATTGTTTGTTTACTCGCAACTAAAAATCGCGAACGGAAGTGCGTTTCTTTGTTTGTCTGCTTGTAATAATATGATAATCCCGCGATTGGAGAATTCGGCAACAATCCATTAGGTTACCAACACCAAGCTATCATCGCCAGTTTCTAATTTGGTTCGGCAGCATGTTCGGAAGGGAATGAACACCGAGTTTTCACCCTGTTCTTTTCAAGATGTAACGTTTTCCTCCTCGTCCTTGTCCATTTTCTCCGAAATTTGGGTGGGGGAAGGTGTGATATAGATGACCAATCTCTGTGCTTGATGTCAGCGTCTCGTATTTAATATCTGTGGAAAAATTGCGTTTTAAACTGTTGCTAGACACAAAGATGGAACTTCCAGCATCTCAGTCGTACGCTCAGCAGACCGAGCTACCTATTCTTACTAACGTCCGTATTCTCCCAGAGTATTCTCATAAGTATGTGTTTCGCTTTGATTATCTTTAAATAATATTTTAAATCCAAACAATTATTCTTATTCTTGAGCGTGGTGTAACAAGTATGAAAGTAAAACAAGCAGGTCTAAATTCAGACACCTCGCAAGTTAGATTAACCATTGTAAAATGTGTTATTGCCATGATTGTTAGTGACTGCTAACGTATGTTATTTCATATAACACTCCCATTTTCCCTATCGTCATTTAATGGTCCTTTTTAACAGACGAGACGAATAACACATATCAAGTTGCTAATCGGAAATTACCATTTACAGATGGACGATGCATAATCATTAATTAAGTTAATCGACTCTGCACCTGCTATGCGAATCATCTCAACGCGTCTCATAGGTGCTCATGCATGGTCCATACTGCCATACGGGTATATCACACTTGAAGTCACAAATAAGATGTCCGAAACGAATTCTGAATAAAGACAATCAATTTTGTCATTTAATTGGAAAAAATGATTAGTTATGATTTAAAAGTGGCAATATTAAAAAGGTATTAGCGATTATTACATTTGAAAATGATTTGCTAATTAAGAGATAGAACTATGCAATTTACCATCTTTGACGTGTCCTGCAGTGATATTACTTTTGTTCTATTAAGTTTTATGCCGATATGAAATTAGGCCAATATTTCAAACAATGACAAATGAAATACCTGAGAAGTACAGTAAACGAGTTTATCAATTGAGACTTCTTTGTCAACGTATATTGTAGTTATTTTTCTTGCTTTTGATATTATTTTATTTTGATTATAACGCATGCGCATTAAGTGTATGTCCGTAAAACGGCGCATGTACAACACCAATAGACGATCTACAGCGCTCCTGCCTCTCAAGAACAAGTGATGCTACTGGAGATGAAATAAACGCTCAAGGTTTACAAAATACTCTTAAAATTCAATTGTTTTTCGAGAGAAAGAGATTATTTTGTGATTTATAAGAGTAATTTCATAACTAATTTCGAGATGTGTACCTGTCATATCAGCTTTAGCGTTTGAAAAGCTAGATACCTCCCGATTTGTATAACTGTCAAATTTAAAAAGATAAGTAGGCCCCATAAGTATTTCACGGACTCAATTTACTTTATTTAACAATATGAGGTAAGATTTATTACAAATTTGGTCATTTTTTGAACACATTTTTCTGAAATATAGTAAGAGGAGCCCTGCCAGGGACCCTTAAACCGTGACAGCTTTTCGCCTGGAAAATGAGTTGTTTATATATCTATTACTTTTTTTGGTCTTTTGTGGCAAAAGTTGGGCATTTTTTTACCATGAAACCCGGTCCCCAACCCCTCCTCCCCCAAATAGGTCCAGCTATACATAGAATGGGACTTCAACATGCTCTGTAGTCAGTAGTGTAGCTAGGTAAATGGGGGGGGGGGGACCCTTTCACAGGAAATTTTCAAAAATTAATTGGGATAATCTTTGTTGTTTATATATATTTCGCTTTTATAATTGCCTTCAGAATTAGGCTATATTTGAACACTTTGTCCTTGGAGAGGGTCTTGGACCCCTCACTTTTTAAATGCTGGCTACACCACAATCAGTGGTGCAGCTATCGTCCATGGGGGATATTGTGTTCGGGACCCTTGTCCAAGTATTTGCAATATGACATTGCTTGAGCCGCTTACATTTACGTTGAGATGTACGCAAACACTTTAATCACATTGGCATAGTATGGAGGTTTACCCATTAAAAGTGGTACCTCATTGGTTAGAGACCCTGGGAATAGAAGCACAAACCTGATAGGCTGGCACTTTTAACTCAAGTCACTTGTGTCTCCTTACCAAGAACGTCGCTGGGGTATTCTGATTGGGCTCAGGGTCTTGTGAATGGTGGTGGTGGTGGGAGGGGGAAAAGAGGGGGGGGGGCTGAGGCATCAGTTTCCCAACTGGGTGGATTTATGAGGGTTTTTAGAAAAGGAACGGTTGGATTTCCAACTGCCATGTTAATTTTCCAACTGGCGTCCCATTTTGGGGGAAGCCCCCCAACTCCACCCCCTTTATAGTGACGTTTTTGCTCCTTACCAACCATGTTGTTACACACCTGGTAGGAATGATTACACGTGAAACTTTTTTAACTCACCTGCGTTACATGAAACTCCAGACTTGCTTCAATTAGCCCTAACATTCCAGCTTTAAATAAGTCTGTCCGTCTGTCATGATTTTAAGTGATTCTTCTTCTGTGCAATGTGGGACAAACTGTTAGTTGGGAGTGAATAGGGTGGGACATGAAGGGCACTGTCACTAAGCAATCCATTGAAGAATAAAACTCTTGACAAATAAAAGAGCATAGATAGTTGCACGTAAGGGGTATACATAACACCGCTGAGGAGCAGTTCCCACCAATGAAGCTTGGATAACCTATAATATTAAAGCACTATTACTATTACTATTAGCACTAAACTAAGATCATGATAGCAATTTTCATTTTTAAAGGAAAATGTACCTTTGTGTAACAGACATACATCAATATTTGAATGAAAGGTAACTTTTAACACAATGTGGTTTTCCTTGGAAAATCCATGGAAAATATATAAAATATCATCCAAATTGGTTACAAATTGACCCTTTTAGAGTATTTTGAATTTTTAGGCCTAAATATGCAATTTTTTGTTCCTTTTTATGTTCCTCTTCTGATGTACGAGTGGGCGAAAGTTCCTATTTCCTTATGTAAGCCCTTTGTTTTGTTTTTAAATTTATTGTCACACATTTGTAAAAAATAGAAAGGAATTTTACCCAAAAGTTCGTAAGTGTTGACCATACCCTTAACCATAATCTAGCAGGAATAGACTTTGTCCTCATTTTCAAGAACTGAAATTTAGGAAGGAAATATAAAGAATTACATCAAGCTTTTTACCTACCCATTACGGTAGATTTTTGAGCTTTGATTTGGACTACCGGTATATTTAACTTTACATCTGAGCAAGTTTTATATGTTGACTTTAAAGGACCAGACATCAGGTAATGATGTAAATTAAATTTAGTTTTGAATTTAGTATTTTAAAGCGTTGTGAAGTAACACAACAAATAATTGTTCACACAAATACAAAGTGTTGGTTGTCTCGTGAGTGAAACTGACCTCATTTCCTGTTTTTTCTTTGAACCTGTAATCTACAATAGCTTCAAAAAGAGCAACTAGCTTTATTTTTCCTTTGCCATATCCTACAGTGAAAAATAAATTATCTAGGTCAATAGAGGAAAAAAGTATATTACACTATAAAAATGTTTTATATCATACTGCATATTTTATATTATACCCTAATAAAGCTCATATTTTGATTTGCTGTTTGTCTAAAACTTAATATGCTTTTTTAACTAGACTTCCTTGTCAATATTTTCTTGCACCAAACTGTAGGGTGAATGTTCTAGATATCACTAGTCTTTTATGACAACCTTTCGAAGTATGTGTCTATGAAGTGCTACAAATAAAAGACTATTCGATATCAACAAATCTATCATTGCTTCAGTGCAGGTAAGATTTTACTAAGAATATCAATACTAAGGGCAATCTAAGACGGGTATGATGCAGGCTATGAATGTATGCTTTATATTCTATATTTATGAAACTGCCATTTATAACATTCACTTGGATCAGTTTTTGTCTTCTGAACTTCTGTTATGTAATAAATGATGTGCTTAACTGCCAGTAGGCCCTATGTAGCAAATTATATTGTGGGGTGACTCATAATAGTACTGGTCTAGTTTAACTTCTAAGCAGGGACTATTCAGTTGTTGGTCTGACTGAGTGACGCAATCAATGGAATAGGCTTATTCCTAGCCTACATGATATTTGAGGCTTATGTTATGTCTCTCTCTCATGCACCTTCATATATGCCTACTCTGTACTCATCAATCATGAAAATGGACTTTTTTACTTAACAATTTTGCTAAGGTGGGTAACAAATTCGGGTCATACTACAGTAATAGGCCCTAGTAACCCTTAGTACTAACACCTAACGTTAGTAGGCCTATTCCTTCGGCCAGTACCACTAACGTTAGTCCTAGAGCCTAAATATTTGGTGCATAAACAGATCGTCCTTTGGTAGGCCCAAACCTAGTACCAGCAAATCCAAAATTGTGGATAACGGTAACAAGAATATCATTTATTTATATCCGAAAGCTCTGTCAATAATCGTACAACCAAATTAATTTTATTTTGCATAATTTCGTCCTATGTCTCAATGCATTGCCATAATAATAACAACCTAGTGTTACGGAAAAGCAGCACCTTATCACGTTAGGGAGGAAATTAGGTCTAAGAATGAGAATTTAGACTGGCATTTTTCCTGAGCATTTTCATCCACTAAAGGATCTTGAAGTTGGCTTAAATTTGACGATGCTAATAGTTCACGTTATAAAAGTATATTGAGCCTCATAAAAAGTTGTCTGCTATGAGCAAAAGTGACTTAAACAGATCAGAAAAACGATTGACGAATCTTACATTTTCAAAGATTATCACAAAATGGGCCACGGAAAATCTTTATTTTGGGAACTTTACCGAGACTGAAAATGCTTGGATCCTAATTTAACCTGGAATATAATGTCTTGTACGTCATCTGATCTTCTGCTGTCGTGACGAACATTAAAAATGCATTAGCTAGAGCAAATTGAAGTATGCGTATTCATACTGGAGTGATAGTTTTACAAACCACGAAATGCTCAATTCGAACTTCCCGGTCACGTCCTCAGAAATTAATAATATCGCAGTAACGGTCATATAGCTAGGTCATGTTCCCAACTGATTTGTGAATGGTGTGTCTTAAATGCCGTATTGCATTATATATAAGTCTGTTAACCTTATATATACAAGTTTCTGTAAGGTTTACACGAGCTTACTACAAACTACTGAAACACCAAACAACTACAACTGACGGAAAGTTCTTTGAATGACCTTCAAGTTTGAGGTACATTTCGTTGAACCATATAATCTATCTGAAACTATAGGGCTAAGATTACAAACGTGGGAAAGGTATTGCAACCAGGGATATATCATTTAGATAACATGTCCCTGTTGTAACTACATATCTAATGCAATAAAACAGTTTACTGGCTGTTCAAAACCTTTAGATTTTTGCAAAAATTCCTGTATCCCTGCCGTATTTCAAATTTCCTGCAACAATAAGAAATTATGTATTAGCCATATTAGCCTTTTTTTCATTAGTAAAGATGTTCAGATTCAGATTCACCTCTTAAACATATGCATATATGCCGACTATTAAGTCAACAAGACAATCAAAAAATTTGTGTTTGCTTTTTAAGTACATTTCTGAATGTTCCTGAATCTTGGAAGGTCTTTGATTGACCTCCAAGTTGGAGGTGCATTTCGTTGAATCATATTGTCAATCCGAAACTTTAGGGCTTAGATTGCGAACAATAGCAGGGTATTGCTTTTTATCTATTTCTCCTATTCTTATTGTCATAATTGTGCTGCCTACCAGATGTAAAGACAGTTTCTTGCTATTGATAATTCAATGGGACATAGGAAAGTATAAAGCTGAAAGGATACATCCCCGACAACATCCCGAAACTCGAAACTCCCATCGGAGAATTTCTAATCAGATTAGTTGGGGAAAAAATAGTAACTTTAATTCAATGTAATTAATACTTTTGTATATTTTCGTCCAACGTTTAGTCCGGCAGCATGCCTATTAATGGGAAAATAAATGTTCCTAAAAATGGGAACATTTTTCTACATGGAAGCCGCCATTTTGTGATATTTTCCATGATCTTTTACTATCCTAACGTTAAAGCCTTATGCAATGTTACATTTCAAATTTGAAATACGTCTGGAAAAAAACTTTGCTAAGGAAAACTTAAACTTCATAAAAGTACCTTTATTACTGTCATGGCTACAACTTTTCCACTCCCATTTGATATGTTCACCACACCGTTTTCAAAATATTAGAAAAAATAGACAATATAGCTAGGCTTTTAGGCGCGAAACAGCCATTTTGAATATTTACATGTTTATCAAGACAATGATTTTTAACATTTCAAGAACAAAAATTAGAAACTATGACATTTTATAGCAACATCTGAACAATATGGCTGCATGACTTCAATATTCTCGTGTGTTATAAATGTTCCTATTAATGACCACACTTCCGGACTGACGTTGGGAAGTTAGTATTATAAACTCGTAACGAAATTTCTGGGGCCATCCATGGTCAATGGTTTTATCATATATCCAATATGTTATTTTGCTAAAAATAACTATAAGATCGGGTGTAGCTTGTACTTTCCCAATCTCAATTTGTTTCATAAATCCTCTTGACTTTCCCGAATAAATTGCGGAGTAATTTCGGAAGAAATGTATGGATATTCTAATGGCTAAGCACTAATCTTAAAAGAGTAATACCCTAAATTACTTTAAATCACGAGAAGATATGTAGCGTAGCTGTAAGTGGAAATTATGAAAAGTTTTCATACACTGATGCAGCGTAAAACAAGCTTTGTGAAATATAGAATAGTAACATTAAGAAAGCTTAACAATTAAAAAGATGTGACATGATAACGTTTGCATTAAGAAGATAATACATGCCTTGCAAGAAATAGACACGTATACTCAATCTACAGACTTTGCTGATAAAGAAATAGCGACTTCGTATTTATCACGATCAGTCTGCCTCTCATCAATCTTAATCTTCCCAATTTAAAAAAAAAATCACCATCTTCATTCACATTGAGAAAGCTGTTGCATTCATCTGCCCGCCAAGGAAGTAAATATGCTAACGTAACATTAGCCAATAAAGTTGCTTCTTTTTACCAGCTGGTGGCAGGGAAGTAATTATTTGCTTTTCAACACACTTACGTGAATTTGGTCCGGTTGTTCTTGTTAATATATTTTGTAGTCGAGCAGGGAATCCTCGTATTACGGAAAGCAGTTTAAGTGAGGATTTCAAAGGCAAAGGATCTTAAGTAAGCTTTTTTGACATACTGAGAGGTAATAAAGTGCAGGCGCGAACGTCGGAATGGAGATGCTCAAGAAGGTAGGGAAATATGTTTAATATTGATATATATATATATATGACACATATTTCGCATGCTTCATGCAAAACATGAGACGTGGAAATTGTTTGGTAAAAATATTTGTTTATTTGCTACTAATTGGTCATTGAGACATTTGATTTATTTTCCAAATCTTTCATTCTGCTGATGACAAACGCCTGGATACCATATTCAGCGTATTTAGGAATTTGTATATACAAGCATTTATGTCCTTACGGATATTTTTTCTGTTGGATCAAGGTTGCTTATTTGAAAATGTCTGTATTCTTAATAGCAGATTTTTTATTTATTCTTATCGAAACTAGTGCTCTTTATAAATTATTGAGGCGATCATCTGTGGAGTTCAAACATTTTGCAGTTATGAATCAAAATTAATTTGAAATCACAAGCTCTATGCAATAGGTTTTGTCAAAGCTGGCTTGAAGTGTCAACATTGTTATTGTTTTGGTATATTGAGACGCGTGCGGGCTCCAGTTTATGAAACTTTCCAGTTTGCGAAAATTTGCCTTTTTAAAAGCAGCTTCAAAAGTCGATTATGTAATAAATGATATATTTGCAAAGTTATGATTATAATTTCTCAGACAGTCCAAAAGATCCTTTTATGATTTCTGGGATTCAAACAGCTTGTATTTTCAGAATGGATATATCTCATCAATGTGATTTAAATACTTTTTCTGGCTGGACATGGTCACGTATAATTTGAAAATTGCTGATCATCTATTAAGAACGTTTTTACAAGGGCGTATAAAAGTTGCATTCTGGGTGATAGGAGAGTTGATAGAAATTTGTAAAAAGAATTCCTTTCTATTTTGACAACAAAATTTCATTTTGAAAATAGAACTTGATTTCAGCATTTTTTTACTATAAAAGAGTATATTCCTAACATTTGTAGAAAGTATGATACTGTTCAATGATACTTCCATTTAATAATTTTATGAAAAGCAATCGAACTAGAAAATCAAAGAATGTGTGTTATCTGCCTCAATCATTCTGAGAATTTTTTGTGTCATGCTGCGACTGGTCTTTCCTAATTTATGACTAAATATATAAGTTGCGCAGCTACGAGAAAGCAGGGGTGTGGAATCGGTTGGGTTTGGTGTGGCTGCAGGTTATATCAAACATTACACGACATGACTGAATTGATTTTATTTTACTGAATAGTTTACAGTTCGCGTGGTTCTAGTATAATTGTATTGCCGGGATGAATGAAAGCAGGCAGAAAAATGATAACATCGAAATATTCTTGCCAGTTGTTCTTAAACGGTGGCACAAAAAACATGATAAGAATATACACACTTTACCACCACCACTTTACCACTACCTCAAAAAAAAACCATTTCAAAAAAATTAGGAATCTTGAATTGGTTAATATTTTCAGAAATATATTTTTGACTTCACGAAAAGGTTAGAAAATACTGACAACATACTGTGATTGATATATTTTCTTAGGGACACGAAAAATATATTGATGATTGATTCCCAGCTTGAGTATACTATACTGCACAAATAAGTAAGTTTTAAAGATATGGACAATCATCACTATCAAACAACACATTTTCAGTAACAGTTAGGTTGACCAATTTAATTCATTAATGGCAATAAAAACATTGCCAATTAGGTTAGAAGTCTCAGGCCGTTAGCGGAAGTCCTGAAGTAGCGCAGGATGTTTATTTTACGGTGCTTAATCGAATACCAATGTTGAAAACAGCTTTTCTCTTTTAAAACTTAAGGCAAATAAAGTTGGGACGCTGTGTTGGGACGAATAAAGGGATTTTGATTATTACCGGTGTGGTACTTTTCAGGACGTCCATACACCAATCTCACACGCGACCTTAAATTCTAACTGAGAACACCGAAAACACTGAAGGGAAAATACATTTGGACTCACTTTATAGCAAAATAATTTTTAATGACTTTTATTTTCATAGAGCTGTAAAATGGTGTTTTCTTCTTTTTTAATGAATTTTCGGGGTTTACACTATGAACTATTAGCTCAGCCAACAATATGCTTTTCAAGAATATATACAGGGATTACGTATAAGTAACACAATCGTAAGCTCCATACTTGCCCTAAAAATTATTTTCAAATGTGATCATTATTCTTTTATCTTCTGGATAGAACTATCCAGATAAAGAAAAACAACTGGAGCAAAACACTGTAATTAGACGAGAAATGATGTCCTGGCAATATATTTTTCAATAATCTATCATACTTACGGTGATATATGTATTTCTATTGGAAATTGTCGCCATGGGAGTTCATAATTGCCATAGGTCCCCCTGGATTCCATCTCTTAATATCTTGTCTTTGTTCGTAGACACAACTTTATGCAATAATAAAAAGTATTACGCATTTCATCTAAGTTCTGACATATGGGGAATATGACATAAAGAAATTACGTTGATCGATGAGAATGAACTTATGTTTTATACCTATAAGGACGTTCTACCTGAATTCAATGACGGAGGTGAAAGTAAGTTAACAGAAATGGTAAAAACAAAAAAACATGGATATATCAAACATACATATATTTTTGTATGACAATTAACAATTTACACGTAATTGTATTATGTTTTTCTGTAAACTATCACGTAAAATTTGTTTTACCTCAAAACAAGCGCATGGAAATCTCCTATATATATATATATATATATATATATATATATATATATATATATATATATATATATATATATATATATATATATATATATATATATATATATATATATATATATATATATATATATATATATATATATATATATATATATATATATATATATATATATATATATATATATATATATATATATATATATATATATATATATATATATATATATATATATATATATATATATATATATATATATATATATATATATATATATATATATATATATATATATATATATATATATATATATATATATATATATATATATATATATATATATATATATATATATACTACCTTCATTTCATTCCAATTCTTTCTTTGGCTTTACTTTACACCTTTATAATTCTTTGTAAAGTTTACGTTGCTAACTTGTTATTCTTGTATTTTTCAAAATTGAATTGAATATTAACTTGAAAAGGAAAAATACATGTTGATGCTATCTTCCTGGGGTTGTCAGATTGTTGCTTTCATGTTATTCCATAATACACCTTTATGTGATTTATTGCAATTGAAAGCGTGATGATTAATTTCCTAGAATCAACCTATCTCAAAAGAAAGTGAAGTACACCTTACGTTTGATCTTGCAAGATAAATTTGTCCCGGAAAAAACTTTGGAAATGACGCATGTTATCTTCTAAGTATAAATAACAAGCGTACTTTGCAATCTCATATCAGGCTTTTCAGTTATTATTGCGGAACAAAGTTTGAGTATCTCTTAATATATGAGTTGGACATGTCAAGTTCACATCTTTTGTAGGGCCTCGTAATTAATGTTTTCCAGGTTTTTATTGCAATAGTTGATAAGGGATATACTTAGCCTTGTGTTGAACTTTGTTTTGTCAAATATTAATCAGAATACGTCTTTCAATATACATATCGGAGATAAAACAACTTCAATTATGTTTTTAGAAAATGAGCAGAAGCAAAGAGCTTCTTTGGCAGAAAACACCTTTCTGGTTCCATAGATTAACGGATTCTCCAATAATCATTTCATTGAAAACGTTTTTGCTGTATGCTAATTTGTCTTTACCATACAAAAAATACCATATTAAAAAGAAATCACAGCAATTCAGCAGATTTTGTTTTCTGTTATGTCATACAGATTTTCAATCGTTTGCCTTTATTATAGCGTACGGACAAAAACATGTCTGCAAAATCAATTTTGAATTAATTAGAAATAAATCATCTGTATTTTTGGAACCAATATGACCTGTGAAGGAAAATGAAATATAATTAGGTTGCCTGCCTTAAAATTTGCGGTATTACAGGAAACACCAAGCAAGAGTGTCTGGTGGTGTATGTTGAATAGAAAATTGTCACAATGTTATGATTAGCAAGCATTTTATTTACCTTGATATGGATGATTTTAGTAGCCAAATATGTTATCTTTTATGTATTACAGTATAAAGAACCATCCGCTAAAACCAGTTTGCATTAATCCCGTTCCGTAAGGATATATTTAAGTCCTTCACACATTGTGGTGAAGAGACTGGTGTCATTTGAAGTAATACATACTTTATTTCTAATTTTCATCACTTTTTGAGTAAATTCTATACCCATTATTTCTAAAAACCCAATGAATGTTCAAGAGAAAGAAATGCAGTTTTGTGTCTAATTAACAGTGTTAAAGGTTAGCTTTGAATTGATGATCGTGCATATTGGCCTGGTGGTTAAGGCGTCTGGCTCTGGTGTGGAAGGTACTGGGTTCGATTCCCGGCCAGGCCAGTGTGTTGTGTCCTTGAGCAAGACACTTTATCTTCATTGCTTCAGTCCACCCAGCTGTAATAGGTACCTGTGAGGGCAGTGACAGTTCTATGTGTTTGGAGCCCGGCGCCTGTATATGGCTGCTGATAAAACGGGCTTGTGACTCCCCAGGGAGTGAGAAAGTTTTCAGGAGAGTTAAGGCCCAGTGACCAGGGTAATAATTGTAAAGCGCTTTGAGACAGTCTAGGACAGTATAAAGCGCTATATAAGCATTACGATTATTATTATTATATTATTTTCCGAGGCTATCAAGTGCCTACGCGACAGCTTTTATTCAACTTGGTTAGTTAATTAACCATACGATACCGAAAGCAAACAGAAATTAGTAATAATTTCTTGTTCATACTCCATTTTCCGCTCATTTACATACGGTGGATGGGTTTGAGAACAACACAATTTAAAACCCTGAGCTAGATGTAGGCACACTGCTTAACTTTGAAATGGATTTGAAATTCGTACTTTCATGATATACCTCACATTGAAATGCGTGCAATGACAACTTCGATTTGTATTATCAGTATCATCTGTTGAGAAAGAGGATTTTCGAGGTATAGTAAGAAACCTCGACATCGCGATAACATCTTTAAACTTTCTTTACAACCTGATGATGATAACAGTCATATATCATAGAAGAGTGTTTGCTCGTAGTGAAAGAAATCTGACAGATAGCAACAGTTTTTCAGTTATTAATCTTCCTTTTACAATTCTCGATCATCAGCGAAAAATGCTGACATGTTTATTGAATACAAAGGTTATTAGGAATCTACAATATCATGTTTGTAGATTATAACAAGTTGCGTGTACAGCTTTAGCCCGCATAGGTTTTCCTCCTTTTGCGTAACTTTTACTGGAGATAGGTTTTCCTACTTTCGCGTAACTGTTACTCGCGCAATCCTCCGCTATTGTTCTTTCCCCCAACGTTGTGATGTAGATGACAGATTTAAAAGAATTATATTTTGTCTGCATTTATAAATCAATTTTTATCAGTTTATTTTTGTTTGGTGGTTTTTGATTTCATTTTTTGGCTCAAGGTTATGCATTGACAATTTTAGTCTGTTTTTCATTCATTTTACTTCTCGGTAATAGAAGATGGGTTTCCATTGTATTTTTAATTAATAAAATAGATGTTTTAGTCACTGGAGCATATCGTTTAAGGAACTTTAATCCACGGGAAGTAAACTCTATCAGTCTATTGATAAAATCCCTCTTACCTAAGTTTACCATTCGCTTGTTGAAGTAGCAGTTATACAAACGATGAAAAACTATCACCAATAACATTTACGCAAAATGAGAAAAAGTTTAATACAAAAGCCCAACCGGTAAAAATCTACACATCTAACATTTTAGGCTTTAAAATACCTAAGGCATCAATTAAACACGTCAGCTTTTTTGCTGATGATCGGAAACTTGGGACTGATATAAAGAAAAATTAATTACCCGCAGATGTATTATTCAGTCATATTCATATCCACTTTCGACATGTGGGAGGTAGTTAAAGAATTTATCACTGCAAGAAACTTTAAAGCAAAGAATTACGCAAGTTTTGGATTAAAAAGCTTTTTTCTTTACAAAATATAATTAAAAATAATAATTTTGACCTTCAAAAGTTTTGCTTTAAAGTTGTCTTTATCAAACGTATAGGGATGACGTATAATCTCTT
Organism: Chiridota heheva; assembly: GCA_020152595.1. Taxonomy (NCBI): domain Eukaryota; kingdom Metazoa; phylum Echinodermata; class Holothuroidea; order Apodida; family Chiridotidae; genus Chiridota; species Chiridota heheva. The sequence goes on along the minus strand of JAIGNY010001647.1, from coordinate 608,815 downwards.
TTCTTGTGTATAACTTATTAGCTTATAAACCACAGTATACATATGAACATTTTAGGCTATGTCTTAAGCAGAAAACTACGCATAAGAGCTATACTTAAAGGAGCAACAAGGTGCACAATAGTAATAATAATAATAATAATAATAATAAAACTAATATAAAACTAGCGCTAAACCAACAGGGCTGCGTAGAGCTCTTAACAGTAAAATCTAAATATGAAGTGAAATAAAATAAAACATAAGATAGCATAAAAGATAAAAGCCAAATATAATACTAAAACATAAAACTAAAGACAAAATAAGTAAGATACATGACTACGAATAAAAAGCAAGCTTGAAGTAATAAGTTTTTAAAGCAGTTTTAAAAGTGGCCAGAGAATTACTTGATCTAATGTTGAAAGGCAAGATGTTCCATATTTTGGGGGCGCAAACAGAAAAAGCCCTGTCACCTGCCTTGGATTTGGTTTTCTTCTCACACAAAAATTGAAGAGACGATGATCGTAATGACTTGTTCAGGGTATAAGTTTCAAGGAGGCAAGACAGGTAAGAGGGTGCGAGACCATGCAGGGCTTTGTATTTTGATTTTGTATTTTATTCTAAATTCAATTGGGAGCCAGTGAAGGGATTCTAAAAGTGGGGTAGCATGGTCTCTTTTACGTTTCATGTAAACTAGACGAGCACTGTTAATCTGCACAAGTTCAAGTTTGCGAGTAACACATTTGGGAAGGCCAATTAATAAACTGTTAACATAATCAAGACAAGATGTTACGATCGCATTAACCAGAGTGGCGGTAGCATCTAAAGTAAGGAGTTGACGTATATGAGCAATTTGACGTAGATGTGAATAGCAAGATTTAATAACACTGTTTACCTGTGGAACCAAGTTAAATTCAGAGTCAAACATTGGCCCGATGTTGCGTGCTGATTGACTGGCCTTAACATAAGTATTACTTATCTTTACTTTTGAGATGTGTGATAACAGCCCTTATAATTTTTGAAAGAGGAATGGAAATTGGGAAGAGTAACTGGTTAGAGTAGAAAAGCTGAATGACTATTACCTCGTTGAATTATATAGACATTACTGTAAGTAAACTTTCCAAAAGGAGTTTATGAAATGTCGCTAGTCCTGAATATTACAATTTCACATGCTTGTATACGAAATTTTGCCTAAACACCTGCGTTATTTGATGTATATGCTTAAATTTGTATGCAAATATATGGGCATGTTGAGGAAACATTCGGTCAATTAAATAAAACCTAATAAGAACAGTAGCAAAAATCGGTAAAATATATTTTATGCAAATTTTGTGATGCATTACATGGCGACCTTGGCGGTTTCTTTTGTAGTAAAACGTTTTTTTTAATGTCTGTCATAATTTTCTGAAGTTATGCAGCAAATTTTGAGCCAAAGGTTTTTAGTCTTGACCATACCTCTAATAAAATTCTAGCAGAAATAGGCTTTCGCCTCATTTTCAGTTTGATATTTAGGAAAGAATTACAGGAATTGCATCAATATTTGGATTCACGGTCTGTTCAGTCATACACCACAACTTTCGCATGAATTAAAAACTGATCTTGAGTTTTTCCAAAATTCAATGACTGATCTGCTTAGATTGTGTGACCGTTTCAACCAATATAGATATTGCTACATGTCTATTTATAAATCTGCATGACTGTTTGAAAGTTTAAACGGCTGTTCGAACCCACTTCGGTGTTCACACCTAGATAATCGGTTTTGAACATTTTATGACCAGATCCATCAAACGATCTCTTGTCATTCATTTGATCGTACAGAAGCAATTTGTCATTCTCACACATTTTCATTCCTTTTTAGCAGTATGTTATCAGGTAAAGTGCCCTGCCAATTTCAGCCAGTTCTTCCTTTTCTTCTAGTATTTTTACATAATTAAGGATGGATCATAACAAAGTTGGTCTTAATCATGATGGCGGATCGTATTACATATATATTATTAACGTCTCCTTAGATTTCTCGGGTACTTTATAAAAAGGGTTGAAAATTTTACGATGCATGCTGAAGTGATAATGAGGAATAACCAATCATGTATCAGTACATCGCATATGAGGTGAAGATAAAAATTGTTTACTACAAAAGTCTTCCTCATTCATCACGGTTGTTTATATTTGTGATTATAGAGTGCATTGTAAAATTAAAACACAGCGTGTCTTGAACACTTAAAAGGACGAGAAATTACGTCTATGTCCTATACTAAAACACGAGCTAGCATGCGCCGGTGATGAAAACACGCGCTGGGAATGTAAAACACGCGCTGGGCATATAAAATACGGGCTGGTTAAAATATACTGGTCAGATGAATTAATTTTTTAAATATAAAATGTTATTTTACAGACAAAATCACCTTCCAAGTTCTTCAAGTAATCTTAATTAGTGGATTTTAAACACGTCTATCAGTGCAACGAACGGCACAGCAACATTACGGCATAATTATGTTACAAAAATAATATTATATAACAACATACAAATGTATGCAAGTCTAATCAAGTGTACAGCAGACACCGGTGTTCTTTCCTACAAAATGGCGATGAAAACAAAGTCATGTGACCTCATTATGTCAGCTGAAACATCCTTATTGAGTCATATATTCTGCCCTCCTTTTATGGTTTTTCATAATAGATCTCCAAATCTTAAATACTTTATCTTATTTTATTTCATTGTTTTATTTTGCTAAATTCAGTTGTTTTATATTTTGATCGTTTGGGGTAAAATACTAAATGCAGAAAGCAATGGGGAATGAAATTGATAATCCCCATAGGGGTCTTCGTTTGACTGTTATTGGGTATAGTATAATTCACGTACACATAATAGATATACATATAAGTAGTTGTTTCGTTTGTAATGGAAATCAATTCATCTATTGATGAGAGCTAAAGTCACAGAGCTTGCTGTAAGTTTAAAGCGCGTGTGTGATGGTACAGCTAGAACATTTCTACCTTCAGGCAAAAATGACGAAATTGTACACAAGCGCATATTAGATAAGATGTCCCGAAGAAGACTTATACCCTTTCAACCGTTTTGTCTCTGGTAGAGATTAAATACGAGGTACCATTACTACCTATTTTATCATACGTGACGTACATAAAAAAAAACTGATGTTGCCTTCCATTTTGTCCATATTAGCACTTGAAGTTGAGATGTGGCACCTTTAAAGCCTTTTGTTCCAAGTCTTGTCTCAAATAGTATTGCTGTTGTTAAATTATCAATTATTTTGAACATGCAATTATGAGTAAACTAGTTCCGTCAGTGTTACCAGCGTTTTTTAGGGGTTTCAGAAAGGTAATGTAGATGTAGAGTGATTAATTTTGTAGTTGTAGATTCGTTTTGTAATACAAGATCTAATGGAGTAAGTTTAAATTCTTTAAATTATTTATGATGTACGTGTTACCATGTTCATTAAAAACATAGTTTTAACGACACGGTAAACAAACAGTTGTAGTATAACCTATTATACAAATTTGTATGGTATAGTTTGCAGAATCACTCATATGTTTCATTAAACGGCTTTTGTTTTTAAGAAAATGTTTTCATTATCAGCGTTCATCACTGTTTGTAATGTTCTGTTTTTAATTTTGTATGGATTGACGTATGCACCATAAACCTATTCAAACCGTGATTACTTTTGTACTCCGACCAATCAACTGACAATAACATTCCCCCAGTAAACCGTTGGTTAATATGGGGCACGTGAATTTTAGGCATGTGACATAATTTAAATTATTTTCCCAAAAAATGCCGATTCATATTTCAAAAAGATATATCGAATTCTACAATTGATTTGGTTGTCAAATATGATGACAAAGATAAAAAGACAACACAAATTTCAAATTGGCATATTAATTTGTGACATAATCTCACAATGTTGACAGCTCTGTCATGCAGTTGTAAATGCACGGCCTAATTTAATTTTCTGGTGAGATAAGATGCTATGCTTTAAACCACGGACAGTTTAACTTCTTTAAGTACATCATGAGTTTGTGAAGAGGATACGCTCGTTCGTTCCACCACGTAAACTTAACCATTTGATGAGCGTATTAAATTACATGCCTTTTGATGTCATTAACAACTACACCTCCTTCTTTATCTATGTTCTTTTTCCTCTCATAAGTGAAACTAATATGCGATTTCCAGGTGTCTTTCTCGATAAGATGAAAATGAGTCATATTAAAATTTCATATATCTCATTCATGAAATTCTTTTCTATTATATTTTCAATTACTTTCACATTAAGTCACCCCTTTTTTCTGTCTTATGCATCTTACTTTCCCATTAAGTATTCGTGAATCTGGCGTAGATCATTTTCGTTTGTGCTCAGGCTGTGAGGTTGTCTGTTTGGGTACATTGTATGTGTACAAGCAAGATGTATGAACGAATGTTGTTTCGTTATGTTGACACGTGGTTCATGAATGTAACTCGTAACATATCACCTGAAATGATGAAATAAAAGTAATTGTTGGATTGGGTAAATATATTATGGTTTAAACTTTACAATAACCAGACCAATGACCAACAAGGTGTAAGCAACATCACTTTCTGTTTTTCAGAATAGTCCTTGTGACGGCAGTTCGAACTAAGGAGCCATATGATGCAATTGTCTTTGCTTGCTAATGCTGGTGATAATTTAAACTGTCTGAAAATCCAGAAACCTGTAAAATGAAAAAGTCCTAACAAATTGTTAGGAACCTTCTTTCATCTTTTTTGATAGATTTTAAAATAATCGAACTAATGACAACTCCATAGTTTTTTGTGTGATGGTATTAAACAACTACATTAACATGAAGAATTCAAACAGAAAAGTAAGCATAAAAGGAAATTATTTTAGAAGTTTAAGTTCTAATATCTGAATCGTTTAGATATAGTGAGCAATTCTCCACAAAACATTGATTTTACTACATACATGTATCACGTTACTTCAGAAAAAAATACAACAATCATACCTTTTGTTTTCTTATTGAAGAAAATCGACTTAAAAAAGATTTGCTGAAATTAAATTATGCTGGAAATAAATATTACAGAAATGTACACAGCATAAGCAGTTCTTCAACATCCGTCACAAAATAAACACATATGAGATAAAAAATGTATTTAGTTTGCTGAAATATGTTCAACGTGAAATTATACTTTGATGTGGTTTTTGTTGTAAAGATTTACATTAGAGAGTGTGCTTAGAAGTGTGATGTTTTAATCAACTAGCAACTAACATATTATTTTTTATTTATCGCACGTATTCACCGTCATGTTTTTATTATCTGATCACGTAGTATGCCTACGGATAAAAGGAATATCTGCCAGGGTCTGTAAATACTTGATTACCGACTTTGGCTTATTTTTACCAGCAGCTATAACTTACTTTGCAATATGTATATGACAGTTTTGACATCCAAACTAATCTTTTTTGATGTAAAAGTGTATAGAAATGCTGTAAACTTGTGCTAAGCATTGCCTGCGGATTAGTTAAAGCTTAACACTTACAGGGGAAAAGACAGCTGATTGTATACAGTGATTCAATCAAACATCTATTTGATGCAAAGATATTTACAGAAAAACAACAGTCAGGGGAATGCTATGCATCTTATGCAATGTATGCTTATATATCAGTCGGAAGTTTGTGAGGATAATTCTTATATGAAAAAAATAATAGAAAATCTTATTTCATTGCCAGATGCAGGAGTGACTTAGATAAGAATCACAAGGACAACAAAGCCACACATTCGTCGGCTATTGTGTATCTTATGGAAATATTTTTTGAATTTTGAGACTTACAACCATTAAATATGAAGTTTATTAAAAGGGAGAGCAACTAAACACGAGAGTCATTGGGGAGAAAACTAACTAATTCATGTTCAAAAATAATTTTAACGTGGTAAAGTTTCAATAAATACATTAAGAATTGTTAAACATTGTCCAACAGAAAAGGAGAGTGCAAAAATACTCGGTTACCGTGGTAGAGTGTATACACCAACCAAACATTTAGTATCTACTGTAAAAAAAAAAAAAAAAAAAAAAAAAGATAGTTATACCAATTTTGTCGTTATTTTTTGACCTCTGACGTTTGTATGTTTAATTTTAGTAGTCGACTGTGTGGTCTACCCACCTATTACATATCATAAAAAAGTTTTACTTCGTGATCAAATGGACTTACTCATTCCATTTGTAACACAAAAGATCGCATTTGTAATGAATACGGTCCCCCTTATTCCTGGCTATATGGCTGAATTTCATATGTAGATATAGATTTATAATCCTTTCGAAGTTATATATATCATCTCCGTGGTATAATTAAGTTCTTAAATAGGGAATCCCGTCACAAATCTTTGCTTAAGCTGTTGTAACGTAACTAGTAAATCTGATACATGTACTTCACTTCCGCGTCGCTTATTAATTGACTTCTTAGTATTCATTTAAATATTTCGACTAATAACAAACGTTGAAATGTATTGTATATTTTTTTATCTGTTACCACGACAACTGGCTTTTAACTGAATTTGATATAAGGATAATATACAATAGTGCTGTCAGGACGACGAAGTTTGGAACAAAATAAACGTAATTATTTTTGACCGCAGAACTTTTCGGCTTGTTTCTAACGGCTATTGTAAACTATTGCGGCTTTACTTTAGCACGGGTATTAGGGTAATGTGAAATTCATGTATATACACAGAGATATGAAATCGTGCCTCAAAAATTGTCCAATAAAACATTGATTATTTTATTGGTGAGCAAAAAAATTCGTGCCTAATTTCTCCAATGAGCGTGTGAGTGTCACGTGTAGTATGTTTTCAAACAGTAGGGGCTGCCTCACGGTGATTTTGGCTCACTCCACCAAGAAATGTATTTATGGCCCATACACACTATGCATCATGTCTCGCCTAATTAACAGTTGAAGTTATTTGAGAGGCAAAAAAGAGAGGTAATTTAAGTGCTCAAACATAAGGCAAATGAGGAAACCCAACACTGGGATCTGGCAACAGCCCTACTGTATCCCAAGACTTATTTCGAGTGGTTTTCTGCGGCATAAATAATGTTCCAAAGCTGATGCTCATGATCTACTTATCAAAGTGCATGGGGGGGGGGGGGGTAGGGAGAGGGGGCATGGAGTCATATTTTCCCTCCACAAAGTAGGTGTTTTTACAACCTTTTTTATTTTGTTTCAAATTCTTCCGAAATGGGATATGGCAGGACTGTGCCCATGCCCCCTCCCCCTCCCCACTTACACACCTTTTGGAACTACGGACCTGAGCATAATTTATTGTTCGAAACAAACAGCTTCAAAAACTCGCTGCAGCATTTCAAAAATGTTCCTATGGATTAGGTTACGTATCTTTTAGGGACACATATTTTTGGAATCGCAAGCAAATTTATCCAGGGTGTTTTGATAAAAAAAACACAATTTTAGTTATTATTCTTTCATTTGTTTTCATACAAATGCTGCATAGTCCGTCTTGAAGTAAGCATTTCAAAGATGCACCTGATACAGATGGTTCATCATTCCAATTCATTGTGGCATTATAGTACAGCTAAAGAAATATTGTTGGATGTTACAGATTTCAGCCCCTCGCATTTCGGGAGAAGGGGAAATATCTATTGTTTAGTCTACCCAGGCCATCGATCTTCCACCAAAGATCCTGGCGCTGTTCACAAATAATCTAAAGGATTCCTTAACTGTTGAGATTAGTATAGAAAAGTACAGTATAGATACAATGGTCTTTTTATGGATGCTGAGATCTGTTTTCTCCGTAAACAGTATAAAGATAATAAACACTATTATGTTCAACAATTAAAGCAAATTTCAATATTCAAAGGTGCAGGTGAACCTTCCCTATATGTTATTTACACTATAATCTTAATATAATTCAGAATTATTTTTCTTAAACTGTATAGATTGGTTTGTGATGGATATCCCACACACTTTGATTGAGCTCGCCTGCGTATTCTCTTTCTTTCTGTCTTTGTAGCACAGTTCAAATTGACGAAGTATCCGAATAAAAAATTCGTTTTGAGAGAAAAAAGAAAAATGCAATGTTTTAATTTCCAATTTACGTATGTTTTTATTTATAACAAATAACAAAATAAAACACATCAAATATCTGAATGCTCAGCTGAAAAATAAATTCCGGCGAAGACTTACATCCGTTGATGTAAATAAAAATCAACAGCTACTACTACTACTACTACTACTACTACCACTACTACTACTACTACTACTACTACTACTACTACCACTGCTGCCACCACTGCTGCTACTGCTGCTACTACTGCTGCTGCACTACCACTGCCACTGCTGCTGCTGCTGCTGCTGCTGCTGCTGCTGCTGCTGCTGCTACTGCTGCTGCTGCTGCTGCTGCTGCTGCTGCTGCTGCTGCTGCTGCTGCTGCTGCTGCTGCTGCTGCTGCTGCTGCTGCTGCTGCTGCTGCTGCTGCTGCTGCTGCTGCTGCTGCTGCTGCTGCTGCTGCTGCTGCTACTGCTGCTGCTACTACTACTACTACAAATAATGCTAATAAAGATATTAATAGTAATAATACTAATAATGATTATACTAATAATGATAATACTACTACTAATAATGAAAATATAATAATAATAACAATAATATAATAACAATAATAATAGCAACAAAAACAACAACACCAACAATAACAAAAATAATGATAATTATGAAATAGTTGTCAACAGTGTTACAATGTTTAATACCACCTTTATTTCCAGTGTAGGCTAACTTATGGTAAATTTTAGTGTTCTTACAACGATTGTGCTTGTTAATGTACTTTTATTTTGTAATCTTACCTTTTGTCAAATATCATCATTGTCACACGCTGCTTCTGAGTTTTTACCCTTTGTTTATTGTAAGTCGATAATTCCTCTTCCCATTTTAATGGGGATAATGTTAGGTTTTACCTTCATTGCAATTGCACTCGTTTGTTAGCCCAATTAACTGATTAGGCTGTACTGCCATTATGCGGTTGAGCTAGTGCTTCAATGACATTCCTTTATCCTTTGTATCGCCTTGTTGGGAATGCTTTATTGTTTGTGCGTCGAGTCAAGTAGTTTAGTTGTATAGTGGTAGGGATTATCTTAAATCATTGCATTATATATTTGACTCTACCCATATAAACGAGTATATATTTTTTCGAGCTCTTATCAGCTGTGGTTGTCCTTGTAGAAAATCACTGGAATGTCGTTGCTTGTGTTTATACTTTGTGCTATTTCGATATTTCAAACCATCTCTCAATGCTTTTTGTTATGATGTTTTTTTTGTTGGTATGACTGTTATCAATTCTTTTATGATAATCAAATGACAATTTGTTTTTCTCGAAAAATGTATATACTGTATATAAATGATGCTGTAATGGTATGTGGTAACAAGATAGCGCAGAGAACAATAAAGAAGATGGAAAAAATGATAAATAAATAAATAAAAATATATATATATATTTTTGTATTATCTCATTTATTTGCATGCTCATTTAAAGTAACAAATACAAAAACAAAAGAATAATAATGGACAATTTTTTGTGAGAGTGACACCAAGAGTACAACGTACAAAATGTATAGGTAGAATCAAGTCTAAATAAATACATACTGAATACATAATCACATCACCTTAAAAAGGAATTAATGTTCTCTAGGATTTAAAAATATCTTTTTTTCTTTTCTTTTCCTTTCCTTCTTTCCTTTTTTTTTTTATTATAACATAATATGATATAATATAATATAATATAACATAATATGAAATAATATTTTTTTATTTTTTTATTTTTTTATATTTTTTTACAAATCCCAAGGTATAATGATAATAATTCGGAGCTCGGAGTGAATACAAAAAACAAAACAAAAATTGAAGAATAACAATAGGGTAACCCTATTTGTAAAGAAAGAGCAAAAAAAAAAAAAAGAAGACAGTCGAAAGGCTGTGTCAGCTGAGTACTATAAAGGAATGTTTAAGTGGAGACACTTGAAGGTCTATTAGTCTATTGCGTAAACAGAAGGGGACAATTCTTGAAAGCTGTCTCAAGTTCATTAAAAGAAAAAGGCTTAGTGTTACCGCTATTAGAGATGGTCTTTTCGACTTGGAGGAGGAATTCAAACTTGTTTAAAAACTCATTAACACTGGGGGACTCAGAGCAAAGTTTTTTACTAAAGATATAATATTTTAGATGTAGGATTAAAAAATTATAAGGATGCCTTTGAAGTAATTTATATCCAAAAAAAGACCACTCTTTGAAAATACAAACTGATCCCCTAAAATACTCTGTTCTACATCCAGTATAAAGCGTGAGGTAATATTACATCCCTAAAAAAGATGATCAATGGTCTCATCAGAAGTATTGCAAAATGTACACAAAGTATTATCCGTAATTTGCATACGGTGAAGAAGGTAGTTTGTGCCAATGATGCGATAAATAAAACGATATTGGAAGTACTGAACTTTGGCTTCTCTAACTGAAGTGAAGGGGATAAGGAAAATTTAACGCCACTGTTTGTAATCGAAATCATTGGAACTTCTCCATTTATTCAAGCAAGTCAAGGGAGAAATAAACGAGCTAGCAAACTTTTTATAAATACATCTAGAAAGAAAAGAGGTGGTGTGAATCGTATCAAAAGGGCTAGCATGTAAAACTGGTGGATTAATCGATGGCATATTGTTTTTCCAATGTCTGGGGATAGCGGAGATGCGTTTATAGAATAAGGTGAACGGGAAATCATCAAAATAATACATGCGTTTAAAATTAACAAAGCTTAACGGTCTAAAGTCGTCATCTAGCAAATCATTGATAGTTACAATACCCCTATTGTACATAAATCTGTAAAAAACTATTTTGTTATTAACCTTGATATTGAAATTATTCTAGATAATTTCAGACTAATAATTGTTATCGACATGCTGAAAATTATAAAGTGCCCAAGCAGAGCATACATCATTAATAAATGAATTAAGAGTAACAATATCTTTACCGTAATAATTGCATTTAAAAAGAAAATCCTTACCATACATATTTAAGTAAAGGTCAAAGAAAAGCTTCCAATTTGCATGTACCCCATCAGTTTACCGTCTTACCCAGACACATTTTAAGCTACGAATAAAAGAATGGATATGAATGGCCCTAAGACGACCTAAGTTAAGAGGGGCAATGAGCGTATTGCGCTTAACCTTATCAGGTTAAGCCTCCCCAGACGAAACGAAAAAATAAATTATCTAACTCTTTAATAAAAGAAACGGGTGGGTCAGGGAAAATCTGAAACAAGAAGAAAAACTGCAAAATACCTAATGGTTTAAAAATTGTGA
>JAIGNY010001647.1:365000-590000 GCA_020152595.1 Chiridota heheva | reverse complement strand
TCAGGAGTGAGATTTGGAACAACACAATGGTGGTCCCTTTGTCTTATGATGTCATAACCTACGTGAATTGTAAATACCACATGTTCCATGTTTTATGGCATTCCAGTACCACCACAGGGAACCTCCCTCTAAGTAATTCCCAATAAAATACGTATCGAAACAAGACCCAGTGTCAAAACCCATCTCCGAGATTCCTAGAGATCCAAAAATGTGGAGGCAATGTCATCACCAACGTTTTGTCAATATCGATTCATGTTCTTGTTCGATTCAAATCTTGGAGGTAAGTATGTCTATAAAACTTCAAATTATCAAGGCCAATATTTTGAAAACATAGAACTCTTTTTCGACAAAAGTATTTGTAATTCCATACGTTTGTATCTTTTTCAAAATTTTCATTAATGCTTCGAAAAGAGGTTAGAGTCTTTGAACAGTCATGAACTGTCATGGTTAATTTCCAACTCCATTTTCGCAATCACGTGTGTAACGGTGCAGGATTGTTTATATTCTGCCATACTCTTGCACGATAATTTGTTCAAATGATCGGTGAAATTTCACAAGATGCATGTGATTCAATCTGAAATCTTTTGTGAAGAAAAGTGTTAACTTAATCACCTGGTGTTTGTTCTTGAAATCAATAAGAAAACATTCCAAAACATCTGGTCTAACGATGTTTGAGCTCTATCTTAATGAAATCTTGACTAAAACTAGACCAATGTGAAAATAAAAAACAAGTTTTAAAACGTGCACATCAAAGAAAAAGAATTCTAGACCACTTTAAGTAATGGTGTATGTACCATAAATAGTGCTGTGAACCGAAACGACTCGTTGAATTAACCATCGGCAGAAAAGATAAACAGATGTCTTGATGCCCTATGATTAGTTATATATTTGTCAATAAAATAGTTGCAAGTCAAAATCAGGGCATCCCGGGAAAATATTTTTATGCAACTGGGTGTCACAATGTGACGTCTTGACCTCCACCGAATTAAACTATACACTATTCTCTATTGAAGGATATATGCTGTATTCTACCTCCAGCATAGTCTCTGTAACTATTATGTTCTTCTAAAAGTGCAAAGATGTTGTCATTTTTCTTTGTAGGTAGCACACGTAAATAATGGCATAATGTATTGTCCTTACATCTATTTTTAGGTATCTGGGAGATGTAAGTTCTTTTTTAAGACTAATCAACATTTTTCTCTTCATATTTGTCATTAGAAGCTGAATAGTAAATATTTGAGCATTTGGCTAAGTACACAAATTTATATACAATTTCATAGTAGGAAACTTCTTCGGGGAAAGATCTTTTCGTTTCTACGTAATTGAGGGCGGAACATTGTTAGTTCGCTTAAAGTTAACAAAATAGTATGATGTGCAGGCGAGGGATTCACAACAATGCAGTTGCCACACCTTAAAGGCCAGTTATCGTGCATTACGAACGGTAAAATAGATTTGTATTTGTGTGTTTTGATTGGTCGAATACCATGTAATACCACATAGATCAGGTTATACCTACACAGATGAGCAAATCAGTAATCGTCTTGGATCAAATTACTGTGTGCTGGAATAAAATGTTCGCCGCCACAATAAAGTCACTACTACAAATGGCCTTTAACCAAGCGAAACTCTTTGATACCCGAGTCGTCAATATCTGTTTATTGCTGAAGCCGTTTGCTTTATTGAATGGACAATTCATCGTTGTCGTTAAAATGTTCTTGATGGAAAATTAATTCATGAGGATAATGGAATATTCCTCCACCTTTTTCTTTTCTTTTCCACGGAACGAATTCAATATGGTCACAGTGCTGTAAAATAATTTTCTGACATCTTCGCAGTTTCTTGCTTGGAAGTTGGAGATTGTAAACAGTACGTACATTAGTGGTTTATAAGCGTATACCGTTATATGCAGCGGTCATCTAAACAAATCTCGAGAGAAAAGCGAAGCACACGAATTCTAGCTAATTGAGTTTATTTCTAAATTATATTTTACATAGAGTGAACGGTATAAACAGTAACTCAGTTAAACGGATGATATAGAATTATCTGTAATGAAGGTATTAGGAAATGTTGTGTTAAATTTCTCGAAGAAGTGAGGCGGATCAGATTGGAGTGACGCTTTCACATATTTTGTTGGTCAATGTCTGTAGATAAATTAGGAATGAAATTCTGTTCATTTAATAACACACACTCTAACTAACGGAAACATAAAAAACATGATCTCATGATGGGACATGAATACACGTTAGTGCGAAATATAATAATATTTGATAGATTCAAAAAAATAATATTATACAATTTCTAGGACACAACAAAAGACATCTTTTAACTCAACAATTGAATACATGTATGCCGTCGTTATGCTGCTTTTTACAGTTTTACAAAGCAATTGTTTGCCAAGTAAATAAATTACAAGCCTCCTAAGTGTTGTTATTTCTTAACACATATATAATGCAAATTCAATATGTTGCAATCTATAACTTCATATTCAGCTTTGTTACAGAAAGGTTGAGAATATGTTGATTATAAATACATTTCATACTCGTTCGCTTGATTTCTAGGGTGGATATTCATAATGTGCATTACGTCCTAAGTAATAAGATGTTTAAAGATTCATAAGTACATCCCTGACTGCCTGATATTAATATTGATTAAGAATTCGACCTTAAAACATATCATATCATTGCCTGCAAAAAAGAATATAAGGTATTCAAATTTATGTACAAGATATCAAATTACCCCATGCTATATATCGTCAAAACCAGAATGAGTGGAAAATTGGAGCATCTTGGTAATTTAATTCTTAATATGTTTAAAGATAATTAGCAATCCCGTCCTAAAAATGTTATCGAAATCAGTATAACAGATGAAAGTGATTTTATGTTTCTCCATTTCATGCAAACCCACGCACGTTTAAAGAAAATAAGATCCAATGCGTGCAGAAAAGTCTCAATTTTTGTGATAGTTGGATACCATTCGTATAAATCATGAAAAGAAAGAAATGTTTTAGAGTGAAAGATATGGTAAGAGTGGTTTAATTTTAAAGGATACACAATTTGTTTTAATTAGGTTTAGTTAGTTTTGAACTTACGCAAACTTATTCATAATTTTGTTGCTTTTTGGAAAAAAGTGTTCGGTCCAAATAAATTCATGAACCATTATTAATAAAACATACATTTTATCTTTTGCAAAATTTGCATTAATGCTTTGAAAAGAGGTTAGATTCTTTGAAAAGTCATGAACTGTCATGGTTTATTTCCGACTCCATTTTTGCAAATCACGTATGTAACGGTGCAGGACAACTTGCCTCCTGATAGTCTGCCTTATTCTTGCGCGATAAACATGATTTGTTCAATGGGTTGGTGAAATTTCACAAGATGCATGTGATTCAATCTGAAACCTTTTGTGAAGAAAAATTTCAAGTGTTCACTTAATCACCTGGTATTTGTTCCTGAATTCAATAAGAAAACATTTCAAAACACCTGGTCTAACGGGTGTTTGAGCTTTATCTAGATAAAACTAGACCAGTGTGAAAATTAAAAACAACAAGTTTTAATAAGTGTCTATTCAAAGAAAATGAATTCTCAATCACTTTAAGTAATTGTGCATTGTACCATAAACAGTGTTGTGAAGCGAAATATCATCAATGACACATTGAATTAACTATCGGCAGAAAAGATAAACAGATATTTTGATGGCCTATGATTAGTTATATTTTTGTCAATAAAATAGTTGCAAGTCAAAATCAGGGCATCCCAGAAAATATTTTTTGCAACTTGGTGTCATAATGTGACGTCTTAACCTCTACCTAATTGAACTGTACACTATTCTCTATTGAAGGATATAGGCTGTGTTCTACCCCCAGCATAGTCTCTTTGACTATCATGTTCTTTCGAAAATTGCAAAGATGTTGTCATTTTTCTTTGTAGGTAGCAAACGTAAATAATGTTATAATGTATTTTCCTTACTATTTTTCTAGGTACCTGGGAGATGTGAGTTTCCTTTCAAGACTAATAAATATTATCATCTGAATATTTGTCATTACAAACTGAATAGGCCATATTTATAAGCACTTGGCCGAGCATACGAATTGATATACAACTTCATAATAGAACACTTCTTCAGGTAATGATCTTTTTGTTTCTTTGTACATTGTCGACGGATCCTTGTTAGTTTGCTTAAAGTTTACAAAATCTTGTGATTAGCAGGTTCGGGATTAACAACGAAGTTAACAAAGCGAAACTCTACGACACCTGAGTTATCTATATATGTTTACTGCTGAAGTCGTTTGTTATAACGAATGGACATTCCATCGTTGTCGTAAAAACTTATTGATGGAATATTGGTTAATGAAGATAATGGAATGTTCCTCGATCTGTTCCTTTCTTTTCCACGGAACGAATTTAATATATCAATTTGCTGACAGTTTTGCAGTTTCTTGCTTGGAGATTGTAAACATGGAGATTGTAAACAGTACGTAAGTTAGTGCTTTATAAGCATACACTGTTATATGCAGCGGTCATCTTAACAAATTTCAAGAGAAAAGCAAAGCACACGAATTGTAACTAATTGAGAATATTTTCAAATTCTATTATGCATATAGTCAGACAGTGAATAGTTAATATGAAATTATCTGTAATAAAGTAATCAGGAAATGTTGTGTTAGATTTCTCGGAGAAGAAGTGAGGCGGATCTTATTGGAGTCACATTTTTACAGGTTTTTTGTCCATTTGTGTGCACAAATGAAGGATAAAATTATGTTTTTAGCACACACTTTATCTAACAGAAGCATAAAAAAATCATGATCTCATGACGGCGCATGAATACACGTTAGTGCGAAATACAATAATACATGACTGCTTGATGGATTCTACAAAAACAGTCTACAATTTCTAGGACACTCCAAAAGACATTTTGTTACTCAAGAATTGAAGATGTTGTTCAAGTTGTTATTTTGCTTTTTACAAGAGCCAGTTGTTTGTCACAAAAATATGCATAATTTAGAAAACCTAATACGTGTTGTTATGTATTAGTAATAAATATCATGCACATTTATTTGTGTTGTTTAAAATCATACAATAAAGAAAACATGCAAATTTATTATGCTACAATCTTTAACTATGTATTTAAATTTATTGTAGAAAATTTGAGAATGTGTTGATTTTAATCACATTTCATGGTCGTTCGGTTAGATGATTGATTTCGAAGGTGGATAATCATAATGTATATCATTTCCTAGTTAATAAAATGTATTAAAATTCATTAGTACGTCCGTGATCTTAATATTGATTGAGATTTCGACATTAAAGCATATCATTGATGTGCCAATATCTGATAGTGTTCTTTATTGTTTGATAAATAGTCAATGATCAAATGCGAGGTAAGTTCATCTAATTATTGACATAACAACTACCTGAATGTCTATGAAACATTCATCGAGTATTTGTTAAGATATAACAATGGGTGATATCATGAGGTGGTATATATTTATTGATTAGAACATTTTGGAGGATGAAGAAGTAAAAAATAATGTCCCTTTGCTCATGACTTGTCCTTGTGGTTAAAAATTTGTTCCAGCAAATCATAACCACAAACTTACTGTAGCAAAAAATTAGGCCACTTATCCTAATTAAAATAACCACTCAACCACACAATAAGAAACTTCATCCATTGATATTATGATACTCAATACCAAAATCCACAACAACCAGGACCAACAGGAGAACAAATACAATGGAGCCATTGATAAGGGAAATTTGATCCTAATTACTTGTGGTTTTCAGAATGAAGAAAATAAGGAGGAAAAATCTGACCCGATCTGCTTATTTATCAGGTCGGGTCTAACTGTTTAAAACTTGCCATACTGTAAATATTTTAATATTAACGCTGTATTGTTCACAGTGCGCTATATGATATTTCTTTATGGCTATTAAGTTATATGTAGGTATGAAACATGGTTTACAGTGATTGGGTAGCTCAGACCCTTTCTTCATGTAAAACAAAACATTATAAATTTTGACAGAACAGGGAAGCAAATGAGTATTGTATATAATAGTTGGGCCACAAAGTACAAGTACTTATAGCAGGTACAATGGAAATTACACCAGACAGTCTGCAGCGTTATGACCTTTGTTACATTTACATGTGCATTTGTTTTAAGAAAAAAATATAATGATACTGTACGGACTTCTTGGATAAAAAAGATTCTAAATACAATCTTTCATTAAATGAATGAATACATAGAAAAAAACTATGTTCATTTTACAACTATTTCCACTTTAAATAGTATGGTCATATCAACGGTTGAGCAAATTCAAATTACTTGTAGTAAATAAAAAAATGTATTACTGCAAATAACAACACATTACTCTGTTCTAATAAACATGCCTGGAGGAGTACTTTGCTCATTAAACTTAAGGCTTTCATCTAATTACTAAGCCATCTTCACTAAAACGTGCTTATTTCGCGTAAACATTAATCATATGGTCCTAAATATCTACTTTTCAGCGAATTCCGAATCAAGGCAATGTCTAGCATAGAAGATGTATTGCTCAAAGATCGACTACGTACGTGGTTTAATATGTGTAAGTCTGTATGGACGAAAAAATAGTGTTCCAAATCGTCCGTTTTGCAATACATTTCATCATATGAGGTTAAACAGGAAAAGGTTCATAATTGGTTGTTTCCTGTAGTAAGCCATTTTGAAAATAGTGATTCCCAATTTCGTGTCTTGATGGCAAGCTACCGCTTTCTATCTCAGCGTGTGACAGACTTTCTGCAAGTTTTGGTTAAATGTGTTATACCATACACTTTAAATGGGCACGTCATTTCCGTGCTCTTGTGCTGGATACCACAAAATAATCATTGTTTATCAAAACAATGATAATGATTTAAGCCCTTTGCTTATAAAGGTCCTTGGTTGTGGAGTTCACTCCCAACTAAACTCAAATGTATTGATAATGTATCCCTGACCTCCTTTAAAACTATACTTAAAACTTTTTTTGTTTAAAAAGACATTAATCTAATGTGCAGCTTCATCCATTGTATTTCCATTTATGTTGTCATTTCTGTATTCTTATATTTGTTTTCGTATCTAATTTCCTTGTATGTAAAGCGCTTTTAAATGTTTTTACAAAATCAGCGCTATATAAATTTATGTATTATTATTCGTATTATTCATATTATTCATATTATTCATATTATTCATATTATTCATATTATTCATATTATTCATATTAGCAATATTATTCATATTATTCATATTATTCATATTATTATTATTATAATTATTATTATTATTATTATTATTATTATTATTATTATTATTATTATTATTATTATTATTATTATCATTATTATTATTATCATTATTATTATTATTATTATTATTATTATTATTATTATTATTATTATTATTATTATTATTATTATTATTATTATTATTATTATTATTATTATTATTATTATCATTATTATTACTATCATTACTATTATGATTATTATTATTATTATTATTATTATTATTATTATTATTATTATTATTATTATTATTATTATTATTATTATTATTATTATTATTATTATTGTTTATTATTATTATTATTATTATTATTATTATTATTATTATTAGTAGTATTATTATTATTATTATTATTATTATTATTATTATCATTATTATTATTATTATTCATATTATTCATATTATTATTATTGTTATTCATATTATTCATATTATTATTATTATTAATATTATTACTATTATTAAAAGAAAATACGTTCAATCGAAGAACAAAACTTGGTGGAAGCTCTTATATAATCCTTTCTTAGAATCTTTAGAATAAGGAATCATTTGTATCCTTAAAATCAACTAAGGTGTTTCCCGGTCTGATAAATGAACACCTGAAGCTGATGAAATCTTCTTATTAACCTTCATGATTTTACTTCATGAAGTTTACACTATAAACTTTTCAACAACAACAAAAAAACTGCTAAATGATACCCACATTACACTATCAAATGGTAGCCATATGTAGATAGCATAAAATTAAACTGTGATGGCATATAAAAGATTCGAAAAACATGAGAATAATATTACTTAGGAACCATGAAAATGGTAATAAACATCTCAACTGGCCCGTAACGTAAATTTGAGGAACTTTAAACGTTATTACTTTTCATCAGTTTTTATTCCAAAACTGATGTGGACGTTGTATAAAGTTATGGGACTATTGACAGCAGGTCCCTTAATCTATTGTTGCCTTCAAGGTTTTACAGCAATGGGAATTTCTTTTCGTGAGTAACTTTCTTGTATTTGTTCATCCATCTGTTTATCTCATAAAAATAGATAACAGAAAAAAATTAAATGACAGAACTAATCACTTTGATATGAAAGATTTCTAAACGCTACATCGGTCAAAATTTGGAATATGGATTGCTAAAAGCACAGCAATACAACAGTTTATGTATCGTCAATTTGTGACACATTAAATTACAAGGGATGATTTTTATAACTTGACGAAATTTAAATGACGTCGGTTACATTTTAATGGCTGAAATAAAAAAATTAGATATTTCTGATCATGTGAATACAATCGTCGTGTTTAGAAGCACGTCGTGTGAGACATCTTAGCACCTAGAACAAGAGGTGAGGAGGCAAGCAAACACGAAAAAATAAATATCAAATATCGGTATTGTTGTATCATGTAACGGTATTGTTAGAGCTTGATTTGTATTTTCGTTGCTTTACAATCTGAATATTTGTGAAAATTGATGCACTTGTAAATTTAATTAATTTGTAGATGTTGGTCTAATAATATTCTTTAAAAATTTGAAATAAATTGTCTTACATTTGTTGAAATTCATATTTAATTGCCCCATCAAATTCGATTGAATAAAACAAGCAAAAGGTTTGTATCCTTTGAAATCAAAGTTTGAGAACTAAGATGTTTACCATCAAATTTACGAGAAAAGTTGATTTTCCTCGTGCAATGCTCTGAATTAAGTTACAATGCGAGCAAAAGTGATTTGCTGTTTCAATGTTTCAAATGGTGCTTCTTGCCAATTGAAGTAGAGATTGAGAGATTGTTGTAGAAAGCGAGAAATGTGTTGGTAATTCATCTATAAAAATAATTTGATATTAAAGAATTTCACTTAAGAAATACAATAATAACACAATATATTTTAGGACAATGCGTTCAGATATAATCAGGTCAACAGGAACTGTCTCTTTACTACACCACCACAATATATTATCTATCTAACCGTCAGATTTGACTCCTTAAAGATTATATCAAAGTACGATGCAAACAAACTTTTCGTCGTAATCTGATCCGATATGTAAAAGAAAAGAAAAACGAACAAAATCTTTCAATATTCCGGATACGTATTTGCATGGTTTTCGATGAACAGCACTATCTTCGACAGGAAGTTTTCCAAAATTTATGTCAAAATCATTGTATGTTGGATTGTACATTAATCCATTTAATAGATTTTCTTTAATCATTTTCAAAAATTAGGTTCAACAGGTTTGTGTCACCGTTTTCATATTATGCGTTTTCATAATATAATGTGTACTCTGTGACAACATAAACACTTTCAGCAGTACTTTCGTGATCGAACATTTATCTTTATTTAATAAAATATGAGCTGGCGGCTTTTCAGTCCGGAAGTAAGGTTTTACTTCATACCCACTGTTCACTAAATACGTTATTTGGTAGCTTGGAACTTAATAGGCAATCAGATAATTCTAAGTATCAAAAACAAAATTAGGATACCAAAATATGATATTTTTTATACCAGGGAAGTAGACATGAATCATTTTCATTTTCACAATGTTCGTTTTTAATACCCTGTCAAGACGTGCTAAAAAAAAATTCGCCCTTATATCCACGATCTTCGGATTTTCTACATGTTAGCAAATCGAACATTCACGCTTTACTACCCCACACTCCATAAATACAGTGTACGACTACGCCAATCGATTACCGCCGCGGAAGTGACGTTGCTATTATGATCAGATGTGTTGGTGATGGTCAGCAATTTTCTTGAGACGAGATTCCCTCTTTAAGCAGTTCGGTTCGTACCGCCAATCAGGAGACTCAATAAGTCCCCTGATTGGGAGACTCAAACATGCGCACTGAGCTTACAGTGATATATGGAAGCCGCCATTTTTAGTCATAGACGCTTATCAGTCGTTTCATTGAGGGTTTGTAACAGAGTTTGCTTTGTTCATGTTTAATTTCGCGAAAGTAAAACAACTTCGTTACTATCACGCAGTTATTGCTGAAACATTTTCACAAATCCACAAGTTAGTTCTCATAATTTCAGAAATCTTGTTAAATCGCGACTGCCTAACGGTAACACATAATAAGAATTCATCACTTTTCTTCAAATTTTCGAAAACCGCACGGTGAATTTTAAAAGCGCATGGTGAAAAGATAATTCATATGTCATTATTTCAAATCGTGTAAAAAAATTGAACCCTTCGCAGTGGTTGAATTCCCTGCGCTCGAAACGTGTCTGATTCTTATGTTATTCGCATACAAACTTTGAATTTGGATAGCTGCATTGTGGGATTCTTCTGTAAAGGATTCCTTGATCGGGAGAACACAAAAGTTCTCCCGATTGGGGGTACGAACCGGACTGTTAAGTATCTGTGGGTGATGTCATATGCGCTTAGGCTGATTGAGATGAGGCTCTATAAGTACATTTTGCTTAGTACCTTTATAGCATCTGTGCTCGAAGTTGCGAAATACGCTCGTTGTCACGGTCAATATGGAAGTAAGGCAGCCACCGTCGAAAGTCAAAGTAAAACATTATAAACAAATTTAACACATTTCTGCATTTAAAGCACACATAAATGATTTTACATTCATGATCGTTCAATTTTTATCTGAAAGGAAAGGGAAACAAGGAACGAATTTTCCACGCGTTCTTTGTTTCTTAACTATTACCTCACCAGTGATTGGTTAATGACATCGTTTAACATCATCGTATAATGTCGTATGATGTGTTACAACTCACCACTTATATTATTTTGTTAGATAAAATAAAAACTTGCAATTGTTGTAGTTTTGCACAGCCAACATTGAAAGAAAACATACTAATGTTAGAAAACTATCATGTTCTACCCGTGTAAAAGTCAGAACCTTTTGAATCCTTTTAAAACTTTCTCACATTACTGACTATTTGTGTGATCGTCAAGTAAGCACTCCAAATGTCGTCGTATATGACCCTCACAAATAGGAAAAGCGGATTAAACAATTGAGACAGAGGCTTGTAAAGGGTTGGAGACCGACCAAAGCTGATGTTTATCAGGATTTTAATCTTAAAAGGATACAGGAGATGTATTCGATAAATAAATATTTACATCCTTGTAAGGCTTGCACGTTAGGGATGTTTATATATGACGTGATACGCTATTTTTTCACTATATTTTGTGACTTCCATTTCTGTTTACCTGTTTAACAGATGGTTGAAATTATTTAATGATGGTTGGAAGTAAATAAACAAATACAGTGGGTGATAGTGACTCTCTGTTTAAATCGACGATGTGCTCCTGCAAAGTAAATGAAAGTTGTTTGGGTGCTATTTGCTTAAAGATTACAATGCACAGTAATTAGATATTGTTTACATGTTTACATATTGTAATAGGAGAGTTAAATTCTTTTCTTCGGCACAATTAAGCAGTGTAAAGTTTACAAAAGCATAAACATTTGAATACTCTCGTGAAACCCATTTACATATAATAATGCTCTAAACCCTTATATGCTCTTGTACATAGACATAAAGGTTCTTAACAGGGCTTTCAGCCTTTTGAAAGTTCGAAATCCTTGCACGTATCCCATCACTTATCCCAGCGTTTAAGTATGTAATACTTGTTTTGGAAGGAAATTTTAATTCATTTCCATTAATGTCTAGTTCTTATAGGCTTTTACCAATTCTTTCTCAAGTTTGACCTCAATTGTGTTTGACCGTAGGCCTATATTTGATAGTGTAAGAGAGGTTTCTTGAAACAAAGTCTTTCCGGGAATGGTTATGACGGTCGTAAAAGAGAGGGACATATGTCAATCGATTATGTACGAGAAATCCACAGAGTACTGGAGTAATTCAAAATCAAATTTTGCTAAACCGTGGATAGTACTGGCAAACAGACTGACAGAAATCTGCGATTGTCTCTGGTAAATCCTTGTTCTTTATTACAGTTTTATACATTTTCTCAATCACGTTCTATTCAAGGAATTTGCAAGTAGAGCACTCGGCGTTTAATTATATTAATTCACGTGTTAAGATCAATAAAAACGGATGACATATTACGTCTTCGCATTTTAGTTTGCAATCATGATAATCTAATTTTACATTTACCTTGCAAATTAGCATAAATAATGTTTTTGAAATTGTTATTTCGTTGGAAATAACCTTTCTTGTTTATACTGTGCAAATGGTGGAAACAATTTTAAACACACAATGATGTTTTACAGATGCTAATTCAATTAAAATGAGACAGTACGAATTAATTTCCCAAAAGGGGAAAACCTAGGGGAATAATTTGCATCCAATTGAGCAATTATAGTGTTGTGTACTAGTTTTGATTCTAACTTACGTATATCAATACCCTACCATAAACATCAACATGTTATAAACTCTTATAAATACTGTGTTTGGGTGGCTGGCTGGATACAGGAACTTAACTTTCGTCAATTTGCATTTTCCTAAAAATGCAACAAAACAGAATGCAAGTTCATTTCGATGTCATTAACACTGCACCGAAAGTTTGTTTCGCCTAATAAATGGCAGAAGAGAGAAAAGGCACATTGACATTTGTGACATCACATTGGCAACAGATTGTTTTAAAGTGATCAACAGATACAAAGGAAGGTCATGAATGCAATATCACAATAATCGTCCAGTGTATATAGGGCACACTCACGAGGCCATATTACGTTTCAACCGCCTATTGGAAGTAAATTGATGTTTGTTTAAGCTTCAGTGAAGTAATAGCGATGCTGTGACATCAGGCAATTAAGATTTCAAACGTCTGGAGGCAATTTGGGGCTTTTAATGGGTAACCATTTTAAGATGGAAATCTTCTGGCCTAAAAAAGTGTACGGTCAAATCTAATCGTAAGCATAACATTTTGAAATAATTTAACAGAAACACCATTTTACAAACTTATTATCATTTTTTTTTAAATTTCTTTTAAATTTGCACAGCATTAAAGGTTTGTGGACAGGTAGCAACCACTTTGCATAAATTGATACAAATGCCCTTCATAGACACATCACAGACACTTTCTTGCAATATCGATCCCAAAATGTGAAAAATCTGGGTTATTTCAGGTCTCCAAACGTATGCTCATTACGTATTGGTTTTTTCGTGACGTAAGGATAGAAGAGTATAAGACTAACGTTATGTGAAAGTTACAATGCACCATACGGTAATACTTATAGCCTAACGTAACAAGTGGAGTTCGACAATCATAGATATTGGATCGGAACTTGAGTCGATATTTCCTCTTTATCTACGAGAAAATGTCCTAAAATTTAGCGAGAAACGAGTGGAAATTTCTGATAGATGTATGTTAATGAAATCTTCAGAATAATAAAAGGAACATATTTATGGCAAAAAAATCGATACTTGTCCATATGCCTTTATAAACAAAACCATGTTACTTTCACTTTCGACTTTTCATAGGCTGCATATTACATCCTGACATTAACGCTGGAAGTTGTGTATTGTGTAGCTGCTAACTTGAATAGTTTATAGGGTTGTCTTGGAACAATTGAAAGGAATTTCCTTAAGTATATGAAGCCTCCAAAAAAAATTCATTTTGAATTTTACAACTCTTTTGACATGATTAATTAAAAATTAATCAACAATATTTTCTCTACTTTCATGTTCTTGTCAATATTAATTAATAATTAATTAATCTGATGTTGATTGAGAAGTTTCTGTTCTTTGATAATTCCTTCAACTGTATTAAAATATATAGCGAATTAGATTGTTCGATGAAAAAAAAACACGAATTTGCATATGCCGGGGATTCACTGAGTCCTAGTCGGGATTAAAGTATGTATCTTGTAAAAGCCAAGTGCATGTGGTGTATATTTTCATGACGAAAACACCGTCCCCTCGACATGCTTAAACAATATTTGACCAATTAAAAATGAAAAGCCCATAAAGGGCAAGAATATGGGCACTCAAGGGGAACTTAAGAGTATCTTTTCCGTAAAATCCTTGAAGCACTTAGCCCTGCAATCTGACTCAGCAAAGTGTATGGTAAACATCAAGTAGGATATTTCGTTTCATAAAATTGTTCTCTAAATAAAAAAAAGTAGAAATCTGCTTAAAAAATGATCTACGATTTGTTTTGTCTTTTAATGTACTGGTGGTTAGTATTCATCACAACCTTAAATGCATTGAAAAGTGTTAAACTTTCTACTATCTTTCTTTTCCCGCAAACTGCTTTTGATATTCCATACATATGAGAACATGCATTTCGTGTACAGAAATTGCTATGAAATGGTCCTATAAACTGTATTAGTACCGCATGGATAGCAACATCGAGTGTACGTTTACCTGTTTACTAATGCAGAGAAAAGCTGACCCCGAAAAGGCACTATGCACTACATTACCTGATTACACTTGCTTTGAGGTGTATTCTCAATCACTCTTTGCAATCAGTTTACCGCAAAGGATATGATTATCATTTTAAATGTGTGCACTTCAATACAACCACAGGATATGTCAGCAGAATATCAATCATCATGTAAGTTTCGCGCACTTACATCAGCGATGTTCGGTTTTTCCACATTTTAGAAAATCGAATATCTCAAGGCCACCAAAAATGTACGCATAACCGCCCTCACACTCCATACATACAGTGTACAATTATACATACACTGTACATACGGAGTTTATTTCTGGAATGGTTTAAGCGGATACAGCGTGTACATTATTTAAGAAATATTGAGTGAGGGCGCTGCGAGTAGCAATGTCATAGATGTTGGAGCACAATATTGGCATGTACATGATATTGCGAAGGAATACAAATCAACTACTGCAGTTACAAAACGTAAACAATTTTCAATTAAAAAAAAACAAAGAATTGAGCGTATATTCTCTCTTCTACGGTAAAATGTTTATGCCAGTAATTTTCATGCATATTTGCTTAAAATGTGAACATACAGTATCCCATCATGGCAAAGGATATCAAATGAGTCTTATAACAGTTATTTGTCTGTTCGGCCTGATTTATTACGGTAGGTATTTCTGGCCACTGAACTCTTATCCTTCATTGTGTCAGAAAATCACAAAACTCTGTATTATATAATGAAAACTTTTGCAGAATTAAAATCTTTAATGAACAAAAACACAATGAAACTCTTTTCGTGACGCTGTAGAAAAATACAATACAAATACAACGGAGATGCGTTTTTTGAAAGACTGTTCTTCGATATAACAACCATGCTATCTATAATGACAAACTTATGATATAACAACTCACTATATAGTGTGTAGCGGTCTGCGGCAATCTTGTTACCTGTCTGATCCAAAGCACATATTACGCAGATGTCATGTGACCGGTATCATTAAAATAAAAATGAAATATGAATTTTCATGAAGTTGTGTTCAGCCCAAAATTTAATAGGGTACCTGAAAGAATTGGGGACCAAACGGTAACTGTGAGTCATCGGTGTCAATTACAGCTGTGCATATAAATAAGCAAACCATTTCTCAGACAATAAGACCTTCATAGATACGTGTGCTATGATATTTTATTTTCGAAAATATAATCTTAAGATAGGGGTTGAAGCATGAGTGTGGTCGTCCCCTCTACGAAAATAATTGTGACACCTGACCTCGTTGTTCAACAATATCGGATATTTATAATAACATGGAATACTAGAGAAAATGTCCTAATCTTGTTTCTTGAACGATATTTGTTACTATCTATCTATCAAAATAACCAATTATCTAAGTGGTTAACTATGAACCTAAGCAATCCTTTACGACCCGTAAATTCTACCTAACATAGTGATATTGTTTTGTTTTAAATTTTTAAATGTGTTGAAGATAATGAATATGACTATTTTTACCAAAAAATGCTAGAGATACATCTATATATTTTGTCTTTATATTACAGCAACAATCAAAATTTTGCTCCAAAATAACGTCAAACGATGGCATCTTTCTTTCAGAGATGTAAGCAAAGCAACTAGAGCCAATCACTCTTTAATAACTTATATCCTCTGATATATCGCAAGTTGACATGCAGTAAAATTTACATTATTGGTTTTGTCTTTGAATTATAAAAACTGAACCAAAAGTTTTAGAGCCCTTTCACCCAAGTGTTTCAAAGCACTTTGACCCAAGTGCCCTAGAACTCTCCCGCGCTGTTGTTAACCAGTGTGTCTAACATTTTCCAATTTAAATACTATATACAATAATTTCGTTACCACATACATCATTTAAGTTATAGGCCGCCATTTTTACATCAAAATAAATTTTAACTGTATCATTAAAGACAAATATTTTCGAACCGTCATATATTTTGCAAAACTCAGTTATTATGTATCCTTCCGCCTAGTACGTCATCGCTAAAATTACAAAAAAGATAAACAAAGTGAGCAGCACTTCAAAACAAACTAATTTAAATACTCATTGAAGCAAAAGACCTATATACCTACTTACAGATTAAGTATTTTACAAGATCAAGTTATCAAGCAGTCCTATAGATGCTCTACTCCGGTTTCAAAATTAGTTTGCATATTTTGTTGTTAACTATAATTTGATAGCGTTAATTAAAATGAAAGATATAAAGTACTCTTCAGCACCTACACAAATAGTAGGTCAAATTATTGCTAAAACGAAGCGAAATACGTCGGAGGTGAGATTAGGAATTCCCATATGCTAAGATATGTACACCATCTCCTTTGGCTTAATCGGCCTAATTTGACGGAAATGAGATTACATGAGTGATTCGGGGATAGAAATACATGATAATACGAAACTTCAAATAGAATGCATTATTCAAGTTGCTTGACAGTCCTTAATTTAGAGTCTTATTACGGAATCAATAATTGTCTGAAGGTCACTTGTTGTTGTTTTCTTATTTCTTTTTTGACATATATATTTAAATAGATGAATTAGTGTACCTGAAAATTAGTTAGCTTAAATTGCCTGGGTAATGAATGAATGAGAGAGGGGATTAAAGGGAGTATAAGTGTTATGTCACAACAGTCACTTGGACGGCTATATCTTAAAGGGTATATATATATATATATATATATATATATATATATATATATATATATATATATATATATATATATATATATATATATATATATATATATATATATATATATATATATATATATATGTATATATATATATATATATATATATATATATATATATATATATATATATATATATATATATATACATATATACATATATATATATATATTTATATATATATATATATAAATATATATATATATATATATATATTTATATAAATAAATATTTATATATATATATATATATATATATATATATATATATATTATATATATATATATATATATATATATATATATATATATATATATATATATATATATATATATATATACATGTATATACATATATATATATATATATATATATATATATATATATATATATATATATATATATATATATATATATATATATATATATATATATATATATATATATATATATATATATATATATATAGATATATATTGCATTTTACTTGCCATATCTAGTATATATTCTCGCATAGGAACGTTGTATTCAAATATTTATGACTGTTGTCAAATGTTATGTTGGAGTTACACTATAACGAGGAAAATGAGAATAACACTGTTTGGGAATAGATTATACTATATTTGATGCGGAATTCACGGGGGTATCAAAATCACCTTGCTGCTCTTTACAAGTTTAGATCGCTTTTAAAATGTTCAATTAAATGAGAAACGAACATATACAAACATAGTGCTCTATATATCTTCATCCTAGACATCTAATTCTTGTGATTTAAATAATTTGGGGATTTTCTTTAAGAAATTCGTACAGCAATCGCTATATTTCTGTACCTTATTTTTGTCCTTTACTTCATCTCTGCTCTTTCACATAGAAAATTGCTAAAAACATAATTTTAATTTGTGCCATTTCTTTGACAGCAACACGGTGTATGAATGGTACACGTGATCAAAAAGTAAGAATTATGTAATATACGATAATCGAATACTTATCTTGCACGAAACGTAATGAATACCTTTGGTGATATTAAATCCCGACCCGAGTACTTAAAATGGGTGCATGCTATTTATTCGTTTACTTCTTTTAAACTATGCTCAGTATTGACAATCTACAAATTTAGGGAAAGAAGCGTTTCGATGGGACTTCTGTTGGTGAAATTGACTAATTCTCATAATACAATTTTCGGTCAAGTTTTTCTTAAATTCCCTTTAAAGCTTTGACTTTTTACATTTTTTGAAATGATATTTTGAAACGAAAGATACAGATTTTTTTAAAGAATGTTCGAATTGTTAAACTGATACATATCTTATTGTGATTCATAATATGCTCTGTATGTAGGCCTAGTTACTTGTTTTAAAGCAGCTGTGAAGCAAATAAAGCTGACCAATCATATTACTATATCTAGTGACGTACATACATATTTAGTATGAGTCATCTTGTATCAAATTCTAAAAACGGAAATGTGTTTTCCCAATGGTCGAATAGAAGTAATTACAACTGTGAAATTGCTTTCTCATAAATCATTAAGCATTCTTAATTTCAAAGTAGTTTTCTAGAGAGGCCAACCGATATAAACATGTGGTGAACAAAAAGTAGTCAAGATGGTCCTGTAAGATATTTGTTCTCGTGAAATTCAACAAATACGAGAGTGCAATGAAAAGTTTATTGATCAGAGGAGGAAACAGAGGGCCAAGGAAATCGAAAATCAATTCATTTTCCCTTTTGATTATGAATTTTGAATGCTTTGAGAGAATTAAATATCAATAAACCTTAAAAGTAAACATCACATATCACTACTCCTCGGAACTCCTTTATTTACTCAATTGACACATTTCCCCAAATTCTAGTAGATTTTAGTATAGTTAATAAATAAAACGTTGGAATAAACGTTTTCCAACAGTGAAATAGCTATTACTGACCATCCAGTTAAAAGTATTTTTTCAAAAGAATCCAACCAAAAGAACGAAATGGTAAAAACGTTGGTCAAAATGTGCTTGTAAAATGTTTGTTCACGTGAAATTGAAAGTGCAACGAAAGGTTTTTCAAAGAGAGAAAAATCGTGAGTCAATACATATTTTATTACGCTGAGTAGTTATGAAAGTCTTGACAGATTTATACATGGACAAAAATTTCAATATATCTATTTGTAATCACTGCAATATGTTGTTCTCCAAATTCTAGTAGATTTCAATTGATTATTGAAAAACAATCAATGGAATATACGTTTTCAAACAGCAAAATAACAAAATGAACCACAAATACTATAGTAATGGATTTGTGGTTTCTTTGTTGTTAATCATTTTTTACACCAGTCGTTTAGGGTTTTATTTGTTACAATTTTGAAACTTAATATCTTGTGAAGAAAACAGTGTCTCTAATACGCTCCTTTAGTATTCTGTTCCTCGCATTTTTTTATCTTAAAGAATAAATATACGACATACGATGAATATAAAACATTATAAAGCAATATTTCTTAAACGTAATATGCAAATGTTTTGTTGCCATCTTGGAAGAAGGATGGATATGGACATGCCGAAAAAATAAAAGACATTCTTGAACTCCGCTACTTCCAGCCTCTTCACCAATTTATATTTCTGTATTGATAATATGGCTTATGTGTAAATTGTGAATGAGCAAAGACCCTTTGTGGTTAAATTATGATAAATTTATTTGGATATTTGTTGCAGGTATATCTTGCAAGAACATTTACTTGCACTGTAAGGTCATCGTTAAAAAGCCTAACTAATACTTCATTATCAATAGAAAACTAAAGAGAAATATATTCAATACTTGTGTACCATTTTGTTCACGTTTCTGAACTTGACATGTATGTGAAACCACAAGATTTACAAGATAATGCTTTCAAATGACAAAGCTAGTAATTTTTAATTTTAGTCGAAGTTTAAATATAAATATACACGTAACAAAATAAGACATGTCTATTGGTAACTGTAGCAGACACAAATACAAACAGACTACTTATAAAACTACATTGATATCGTGTTCCTGTAGGAGATATGAACCGTTTTGAAAAGCAGTGGTGAAGTAAGTATAGTGTGAGAAAATAAGTTCAAAGACTCAATTTTGTTACGAGGGAAAGGTAAATAAGTGATATACAATTTTTTAATAACATTTTTCTGCAAATCTGCAAATGGTAGATCAACGTTACTTTATTAGATTTTGGATTATTACTTTCTTGATAAATATAATGGTTGTTAGTCACTAATCTAAATCTTAGGGAATGTTTGAATAAGATGCATGAAGACTTGTGAAGAATGTGAGGATGTAATTTACTTCTACAGTAGTTTGATTTTAGTCATTTCTGCGCAAATCAGATAGAAAATAAGTTATTTCCTTAACAGGGAAATATTCTTAAACGATTTACCATTTCCTTTACTTTAATATCAGCTTCCATATAAAATAAACATAAACTAACACTGATCTAATCTGTTAATTAAAGTCACAGCGTGGATTATGTTGTATAGATATCACCACTGAAGTTAACGTACATTTCTACTTGCCAAGACTTATTATTTTAAATATTCCAAAGATACCCCTAAATGTGTGTATATATCAAAACGCATTTACATTCTTACACGCAAGAAAATTAGGCAAGACAGCCTCCATGCAATTTTCTTTTAGTAGATCAAGATCCCTAAAGCTAGTTATGTTAATATACAATTCTTATTTCGTATAAAAGATAATAACATCAAGCTTTGTTTACCCTCGCGGAATATAAATGCGCTTTCCAAAGTGTTTTTGACAAATTTGTGTTACTTTTGAATCGCATGGCATACTTTCAGTATTCAATTAGTCTTCAGTCCCATGCAATAGTATCCAAATTTATACTTATTGTAATAAAAGGTAAATCTGAAAACACCCAGCAGCTTTTCCTGAATTTCCGACTGGTTAATATATACCATGACCTTCACGTTTTTGGGCCTTGTGGGATTTATGAATATTTCAGTTTCCTAAATCACTATTAAAAGAAATGCAAAAACAAAACGTTTAAACAACCTTTCTTATTTATTATGAAAGGTCTACCGTGACAATTGTTACAAATTTAATAATGTAATAAGTTGAGTTGTCAATATTAACAATAGAGCAATCTTAACATTTTCAAAATAGTATGTTTAGCTATCAAAGTTTAGTGTATGTCAAAGATTTGTGTTCATTTTCATGACAATTCCAGTCTTAAAAATTGTTTAAAAGTTACTTTTTGAATAGATTTATTCCAATATCTACGAAACTACC
Source organism: Chiridota heheva (assembly GCA_020152595.1). Lineage (NCBI taxonomy): Eukaryota > Metazoa > Echinodermata > Holothuroidea > Apodida > Chiridotidae > Chiridota > Chiridota heheva. The sequence continues at coordinate 568,451 of JAIGNY010001647.1, read as the reverse complement.
AACTAACTAACTAACTAACTAACATAAAAACACCTTTAGTTATCCATTTGTGTTTAATGTTTATTAACGCAATAGGTTGAGCGAGCCGTCAATATTAATAGGAAGAAGATTCTTTGCAATCCAAAATAGCATATTTAGTTGTTACGTTTTGTTGAATATTAACAATTGTCTATTTTCGTGACAATTCCAGTCCAAAAGATTAATTTTTGAATAGTTTGTGTTATTGTATTGATCTACATTCGGCTTTTGTGTCTCTATTTCTTTGAAAAGCCACTTTGCCAGAATTTGTTCAAATGACTACGGTAGATTTCTTCATTTCATTGAATGTTTTCTCGTTCATCAAATACTCTTTTGCACATGTATCTATATTATCATAAGTTAAATCCTTCAAGCCTCGTGGGGTTTTAAAACAGCCCTCATAATTTTGAGGAAATCATGATACAAACAAAACGAGCCTGCGTTGTAGCCCGCAGTAGTAGATCAACTTGCCAGTCTCTTTCAGGAGCCTTGATCTCGCATTCTTAACTCTATTTCATGTGTTAATTGCAATTGCAATAATCTGCTTTAACTAATATCCATGGAAAACACTACAAGGATATTACATGTCACTATCATACTGAATTTGGTTTATACGCTCAAAGCTCAATCCGACTTGTTCTACGATATAATCTTATAAACGTAAAATGATCGAAATAAATGCAACAATTTAAGTCAATATAGCTATTCCCCCTTGGACTATTCATCATCGGTAGATCTTATCAATTGATAACTTGCTACTTTAAAACTATTTTGAATTGATACCCCGGCAAATTCATACACTTCTCTGAATGAAATGACAAGCTGAAATCGTTACTTCGCTTATTGCAATTTTTGTTGCATAGCATAATACCAGAAACTTTGGTTTCCTAAAGCGCCTGATTCCTTTTCATGACGTCTCCGTTCACGGAACGCCGTCCGCAAGGCACAAAATTCCACATCCCTCAAGACATGACCGTTTCTTCCTTCGCCGAACAAGTTACAAAACTTTTCGTTTTCCTTTTGGTTAAATAAGCTTCATACTACCGTACTTATGCGCATATATACATATTGGTAGACCTTAGGTGTTTTATATAGTTTTGTTTTGGAATATTTAATGTAAATGCAATTTTTCTTTGGCTATAAATGTTTTCTGTTTTCTTATTTGTGGTCTGTTATCGTATACACCAGTTCACAGTTTTAGTCTGCTCATGCGCACATTTACCTTCAAGTTGCGAGTAAACAAACTAGACAAGCGCACAGCAAGTAAACATACAACAAGCGCACAGCAAAATACGCTCTTGGTACACGCGTAGTATTATTGCGCGTTGTTTAGAAATACGCACATTATTCATGATCTATGGTTATAACATCGGCCCTAAATTTCACTTTCTGTGTTAGGACGACAGGTTTTTTCCGATGACTTAATATTACATAGCATACTCAAAGTTACATAACATATTAGGAAAAAAAATTCGTAAGCAACAGAATTTTGAATACAGTGACATAAACAAATTGTTATCGTTACAGTCGATAGGAAAATTGTTTGTTTAATCGCAACTCAAAATGGCGGACGGAACTGTGAACTGGTGTATTGATGAAATAAATAACGGTTGAATGTGATGAGAAGATCCTAAATAATAATGTCAATTCAAGATTGACGACAAGATAAAATAATGTTTTCACATTCAAGATCTCTATTTTAGGAAATGGCAACCTGCATACTGCATAACTATTCTATTTCTACGGTAAAACTAGTGAGATGTTTTTTTTTTAAACCTCATATTCCACTTGTCATGATTAAAACAATTTGATATTTCAACATTGATTGTATTCCCTTAATAGAACTTGTACTATTTCAGTTTCAAAAATATAATATTTGCACATATCTCCCAAATATACTAAGATATAGAAAATTTGGATCATACATTGTATCGTATCCAAATATCAACCATGAAACATGACATTTTTACTGAGAAAAATTATTTAAATGCTTGATAAGAGACGTTGGTAGATACAAATGACCATCATCTGGTAGAATAAGACGATTCAGAAGAAGATTTGATGCAAGAAGAACAGAGGTGCCTACCATAAAAGGATATTTTAGCATCTGTAAAGAATGCAATCCATTTCTCAATCAGTTTGTTATATAAGATATAAGATATATTTATCATAATGATATTAAACTTTATAAGAAAATATTACAGAATATGGCATGCGTATCACTGAATATTTACCGTTACCCTTACCGCTCCCTTCTCCTGCGTATGGAGATTAAGGCTTCTCTGAGCAAATTGTTCCATCTCTTTCTGTCTCTTGCTAATACTGCAGCTTCTCCCTAGTTGTTCCAATCCAAAGCTGTTTCTCTACTTTTCTACCAAACTTTTCCATGTAGTCTTAGTTCTTTCTTTCTTTCGTCTACCTTCTGGTGTCCAAGTAATGGTTATTCTGGCATAGGTTTCTTCGGCCTTTCTTAATACATGACCCAACCATCTCCATAGTCTCTTAGATATCTCCTTGCTTATCTCCTTGCTTATGAATATTTGATAAGAAGAAACTGAAAAGCAGAAAAGTAAAAAACAAAAACTTAAATATAACTTCAAACATAATTTCAAAGACTCAAGACTAATAGTAAAGGCAGTAGACAGTAATAGTATCAGTAGAACATAAAATTGATGAACAAGATGTACTGCACATTTATATGTCATGTCACTTCTTAGACTGTTTTTCTTTAAGAGAATCCAATTTCATAGCAATTATTCATGCAACCTAATTTCTTTCATAACAATATCAATTTACCGTACCTTGTAATACGGGACGATTCAAATATGAAAGTTTATTAACCGACCTTGTCAAAATTTGATGGGAAGCAAATTACTATTCTATGGCGTTAAACTAATTTTATTATACTGATTGATTAGAAATTTTAAGCTTAAAAGACTGCTTTACATACTTACATAGCATCTAATTAGCATGTAGTTTAAGCGGAAAGAGTTTAGTTTTGAGAAAAGAATAAATCTTCAGCAGGATTTCTTCTTCAGATTATCTCACGTCGTTTTCAATTATCAACGGATGAAAAATATCATTTGAATTTTTTGCTTAATTTTCAAATATAAATCATAACTCTTACAAGATCAAAGAAGCATGCATAATTCCAAACATTTGAATTCCGCAACTCAATAAAAATCATTATTATGACATATACAATATAAATAAAAAGGGTAAAAGACAAAGGAAGCAACTGTTTTTCTTGAAACTATTGTTTTTAATTGATGCGTTAAACAAAATTTGTGGAAACTCACAGCAAAAACCACGAATATTTCAATTATTAATGATACAACACCTGCATAGGAAATAATTGGTTTCGGCAAATGGAGTGATCAGGTGGATTAGGTTTTGTCAAGAGAATAAATCCGAATCTAGAAAACACAAACTCTCTTTAGTCACGGACGTTTAGCATTTTTGTAAGATGTTCCAAAGGTTGTATTTTCATTTCTAAAAATCTTTAATGGAGCACTAAACTCAACATGACCAAGCTTTTGCTCGCGAAATTGTGCGTATTTTAGTAAACAGAAACATCACTCCGACATATTCGATGTTATTGTTTTGATCAGGAGATCTCTTCATCGATCGAGCACGTTACAACAAACATAAAAGTTAATGAAAACAAGTTTAAATGTTTGGTACTCGAGTCGGGATATTGAAGCATTAGGTATAAGATAAAAAAAACTATTTGATTCATTTAGGGTCCCTATGGTAATACTCACTCAGTTTTCGGTCGAGGAATTCCTTCAATACGAAGGTATCAAGTTGTTTTTATTTTGAACCTGCAATACCAACATTGGAGACTATCAAGTATCTTTAATAAGGAGAGTAATACCAACAAAATTTCCTTTGAACAACATTAACAGAAATGCACAGTCAATATTTATTAAAATTAGATCAGAAGCTTACACAATACTGCAATATATTGATATAAGATGCGATTAAGTAGGTACCAATTCAAACGAAATCTATATGATGATCGATAAAATAAAAACAAATGATAATTTTAAATATAATCCTTAATAAATAGATGTAACTAAAATATAGATCTGGAGGTGAAGTGGATCAGTAATTAAGGAGTCATGCTTGTATGCGAAAGTTACGGAGTTTGAGTTTCATTTCGAGCGCTGCATTTATTCCTTGAGCAAGACACTCTACTTGCTCCAGCTCACAATAATAGTGCAAAATGAGTAACAGCACTGCTGGTATATCTAACCTGTGATGGACTGATGTCCTATCTATAGGGGAGTCATGTACTCTTATTCGCTTACACCTAGGAAACCGGGTAAAATCATCATGGTATATTGGTACGAGTATGGAATTAACTTTTTAATAATATGGATCTGAATATAAATGTAAATATATATAAATATAATACGAATATAAATTCAAAGAAACGCATGAATGTATAATAGACTTCAGGATCAGTGAGATATGGAAATTTCTTAAATTGTTTTAATTCATAATTCTGAGCTTATGAAAAAGAAGATATAATATGTTGTTGGAGCGTTGGTACTTTCTCACTTTACATCTACATAAGCAAATAAATACACAATTCTTTAGTCATGAATTAAACGCAGTCATTTAAACAACATATTGTCTGTCACTAAACTTAAATAGGATAATCTGATAAAACTTTGCTTTTTTGTGTGAAATATGATTTCTATATTAGTTAAACGTTGTTTTAAGCTTAAAGAGGGCCTGCCATGAAGAAAAAAAATCGCTGAAAAGTTGCCTATGGGTTTTTATTACCCTTAAATTCAAATATCCAACTTAAAAATCACGAAAAATGATCGTTTACAGAGGAAAAAATGTGTTTCAAATTGCCGGTTTTCATCGACGCCAAAAAAAAAAAATCGTAGTGACGTCACTGCTTGATGATGACGTAGGGTTAGGCACCCATTTATTTGTTTACTATCTGCCAGTGCTGCGTTTCCGCATTATAGCGTGTGTACAAATGGCTAGTAAGAGTGACAGCTCTGAAGAAAATTCTGAACTTGAATTATCTTATTCAAGCTTAGAATTTAAAGAAAACCCAAGCGAAAGCAGTGAAAGTCGTAGTGAAGGAAGTGAATTTATTGAAGAAATTCCATCTCTTCTGTGGTTGCCACAAGTACATCTCCCCTGGATTCTGCCATTTGTTTTTCATATGCTTCTGTAATTTCTTCCATCATCTAAGTTCGAAGAAAGAAAAGAACAATTTTTTAAATATAACCTCAGATATTAACATCTGACCAAGTATGTAACAAAAAAAACAGCATGGGCCGTTGAACTCATATCGCAAGTAGTGCATATTGAGTGGGGTGCTCTCCACACCTCTAAGTGACATAAAATATGAGATACAAAAAAAATATGGCCATTGGCTGTACCACTTGCAACCGTGTGCCAAAATCGACCAAGTTACAATCAACCGTAAACATGTACTGATGGAACAGGCGTTGTAACTTGTCCCCTTCTGGCTATGACAGTGCCAATGACTTTAAGCTGCAAACAAGTACAATTCTTTTCTTTTTTTTTGGGAGGGGGTAGTAATTGATAACATCCTCTGGGCTCGACTTTATTGTTGGAAGCTTTTACAGTCGCGCACATAGTTGTTGAAGTAGTGTTTATTAGACCTGAAAAATAAGAGGCCTAAGATTGAGGTAGATTTCGGACGAAATTTTACCCAATTGCAAACAAAAAATATCACCAGAAAATTTGATACCTTTGAGTTAAGACATAAAACCATAAGGTAATTTTAGCATAATTCAAGGTGTTAACTTAATTAGAATCATGAAAAAACGCCGCTCCCAGTTTGGTGCGGCAAACGGTGACCCAACGGCGAGTTAAAAGTCTGTACTGCATGTGTGCATTGCAGTTGACTATTGTAAGGCCGGCAAGGGGGTAGACTAGGAGGGGGGGGGGGATTTGCGAGAAGATTAGAACACACATGGAGGGGGGGCGTTAATACATGTACATTCATGGAATTTAAGATTTCTTGCTTGTTGTATCAACTTAAATGTAGTTAAAATTGAATCAAATTGGACCAATTTTTTTTGTGAAATATGACATGAAATGGAAGGTCTAGGGTTCAAGTAGGGGGCCTATATTCTTAAAAAAAATTAACAACTTAACGTTAGGTAACCTAAAAACTAATCTTTTTCCTTGCACGATACTTCGAAGAAAGCCTTGCCTTCTTTGCTGGCCTTGTTGAGCTGACAGTACTACTTGTACTAGGCCTAGTTGTACTTGAACTTGTAGTTGTTGTAGGCCTAACGTTACTGCAAGTTGAAACAGTAGCACTATCACTACTACTAGTAGTAGTAACAGCAGTGGTTGGACCAGGCCCAACGCTGGTGTTCTCATCCGGCCTAGTGTTATCTGTAACTAGTGTAGGTTCACCCATCATTTCTGAGGTGGCATCGTCACTTTTCCCTTTCTTTATAGTTGGTACTGATCCAGGTAACAATAATGATTTTGTGCTCAGACTAAACGACATTTTTAAACGCTGGTCTAAGGGGAAACATTCTTCTGCAAAACGGTCTCCGCAAATAGCACTCGACTGTGTAACGTCTTTAGGACTAGAGTCCTCTTCGGTAGTTTGCACAAATCTAATCCACAAACGTCCTTGTTTAGCGTCTTGTGGAAATCTGTGCACCAAAACACTTTTTACTTTTGTATTGCTGCATCCACCAACGACACAACGAAACGGCATTTTCTTGATTTTTTTTTTGAAAAGCTAGCGTATCACTATCACAGTATCAACAGTATTGTACAATCAGAATCACTGTGTCAGTACAGTTTACACACTTACTCAATACAATCAGCTAGTAATAATATTTGGCCACAGTCTATTCACGTAGTTGCAAATGGGTGCCTAACCCTACGTCATCATCAAACGGTGACGTCACTACAGATTTTTTGTTTTTGGCGTCGATGGAAACCAACAATTTCAAACACATTTTTTCGTCTGTAAACGATCATTTTTCGTAATTTTTAAGTTCGATATTTGAATTTGAGGGTAATACAAACCCATAGGCAACTTTTCAGCGATTTGTTTTCCATGGCAGTCCCTCTTTAATAACTAAATAATCTAATAAATATTCATATTTCATGTTGCATTTCCCCCTGCTTTTAATTTCTTCATGTCACGTCAAATGCATTTTGCCGTTTAATTGTTCAAAACTGAGTACCAATTTTTTCTTTCTAAGACTGTAAGAGTTAGCCAAATTTGTTTTTTCAACCATTTTGCTATTTGCGCTTAGTTTGGGTTTTAAAGGTAAGGTATCGTCCCGTAAATACAGTCACAAACCAACGCCACAGTGCTGGTAACGTCACTTCCGGTTTTTAATTTCCCATATTGATCGCGAGAAATCTGCGATGTTATCGATCACACCTCCGCAGAACCGCACATAGGGGCCTCTATTTGTTATCGATAACATCAGAGATTTCTCGCAAAACCGAAAGTGACGTTACCAATACGACGGCGTTCGCTTCTGAATGTATTTAGGGAACGATACCTTTCCTTTAATATTCAGCTCATTTTCTACTTTAAGCATTCATGTTTGGATTAAAAAGCATACAATGGGCTAAAAACATAACATTTTAAAATAGGTTATCTCGCATGTTATTTCATCGGATGAAAAGTGAAGCTAAAGCAAAATTAATGCTTGTCACAAGTTATACACTTTTGTAACATGTTCCCTGAGGGTCTCGAAACTAGTTTTAAAAAGTTCAAATAAACTTTTCGTAAAAGACGTGTCCATGCATAGAGATTTTTTTAATTTGAATTTACGTCACAACTTTACTTTCCTGGCAGCTAGACAAAACAAGCTACTACAAGAAATATAATATATCTGAACCAAATATTTTTTGTCGAAAAATGAAACAGAAGCAAATGAGGATGTATTTATAATTAAACTTTGAGAATTTGATTCTAGATTCATCAGCAATATACTCAATAAATTTCAATTATTTCTGGAAACTTTGTAACTTCTGACAACATTTTGAGGATCCCAATTCAACATTTCATCAGGCAGGTTTATACAGATAGCTTTAGCACATTTTACAGTGTTCAAACAGTTAGAGAGCAATCAAGCCTTTGAAAGGATTATCTAAAAGGGTTTTTTACCTTCATAACAGCATGATTACCTAGAAATTTGGACACAAGATTAGCCGTGAACACTTTACGCTGCCAATAATATTTGCCTTTGTCTATAAACAAAGTTATCGTAAAGCTCAATTACCTTGTCTGATGTAATAAGTGCCCAGGGCGCTTACAAAAATAGCATTGCACGACTTTCTAGGCCCGAAGTTTCTTCCTAATAAACGCCCATGTTCCGTGACCGCGTACAATATGCTATTCGAACAACGTGCTATTCGAACTACATTGTGTGAATTGGTTCTAGCCCCACCAAAACATCGTGAGAGTGAGACGCGAAAGAAGCTAATAATCTAAAAAACTGTATTTTAAATCTTCCAATTAATCAAATACATTATGTTGTCAGTCAAACATTTTATGGGGCGGACTCGTATTAGCGCAGGGACTCTTAATACGTCGAAAGCCGTAATTTACGAATGCATTGTTCGGTAATGACATTCCATGGAATTCTAATGGAATTCTCTGTTCCTATGCAAATTTCTGTAAGTTAATGTTAGTACAAGCAAATTGACGGTAAAACTTGAGATTGTAAGCAACGTTTCATTTAGAAAGTTTAATCTGGAATAGCTTTTACAAGAATGTAAACAATCAAGATAACAAACAATTACTGAGTGGAAATTTCAAGGTGCTTCCTTAAGAATGCTTGTTGTATTTAGATTATTTGTGGGGATCATTACATTTTGTGAGTCAAAAGTTCATCATATTTCGAATGCATTTAAACCAGACAGTCATTCCAGGAGCATGCCAAATAATAGGAACCCCAAAATAGGAACATTATGCTATACGGACGCCGCCATTTCGTGATATTTCTCATGATCCTTTGCTATCCTAACGTTAGTCCTACAGTCTTATGCAATATTACATATTTTCGTGTTGGAAATATATCTTTGCTGCCGGAAACTCATGACAATACCTTCATTAATGTCATGGCTGCATATTATCCACTCGCTTTTCATGTTTACCACACTGTTTCGAAATATTGAAAAAAAATAGACGATACAATTTAGGCGCGAAACAGTCATTTTAAACATTCAAATGCTTTTAAAAATAACATTTTTGTGTTTCCCATTAAATATTTCAAGTATTGAAATTTCTACGCACAAGTTTCATCTTGATGATTAAGATTAAATGTATACATAAATAGTTCATTCTAAATGACTTTGACGGAAATGTTTAAACCATGTTTAATACTCTTTGTATACAGTAAGGGCTTTAAGCCGTTTTAGGAAAAAGTGCATGCATATGCTTCTTGTAATATACTGTAATTGTTGTTTTAAGCAATAACTTAGAAGGGACATTAAAGAAGCTATGAGGCACGAAGCCGAACTATTGAAATGGTTAAAGGTTAACTAAATACAATTGCAAATTTCATCAACAAATGTAAAAGTCAAATCGTTCTTTGAATAACGCGAAGATATTTAAGCGCCTGTGATTACGTTTTATCAACTACAACGTCCTCCTCAATTTATCTTGCAATAACAAATATTCACCGAATGATGTCATAAAGCAAATCTGAAAATTGGAAAAGCTGGAACAGTAAACCAGTAATTAAGATTTATAATTCCAAATATGACGTCAAAACTTGTCACTGACATATTTAATTAAATTTAAAAGAACCGTATAGGTCTTATTATTCAATTTTGATTTGATTACCCTGGCCATATATCATGACATCATTTGTGCTACCGAATTATTAATCTTGGAATCGTAATTCTATTGAATATGTTTTCGTTGTCCTTCAATGGAGACATAGAGTGCAAAATTTGTTCTTGAGATTTTTCCGATGATATTTTTTTTTGTTAACAAGAGATAATTCTTAATCACGGTTTACGTGAATTCTCTTCTTTTTTTGAAATCTCTTCAGCGTTTGGAAAATTTCCTTTATTCTCGAGCAATTTTCTTGAATTTACGGAAAGTATCCTTTATTTTAGGGAAATATTGTATTTTTTTTTCAATTTTCGTGAAATTTCCGATGATACTTTTTTTTACCATGATATAATTCTTAATCACGGTTTACGTAAATTCTCTTAAATTTCCGGGAAATTTGATTTAATTTTCATGAATTCTCTATCAGTCTTTGGGAAATTTCCTTAAGTTTTGTGCAATTTTCTTCAATTTTCTTTATTTTGGGGCAATTTTTTTTTCTTCTGATTTTTGGGAAATTGCCTTCAATGTTTGTGAAATTTCTTTCAATATTAGGAAAATTTCTTTCATTCTCGTGTAATTTTCTTCATTTACGGGAAAATATTCTTCATTTTTTTCCTTCGATTTTTGGTAAATTACTTAAATTTTCAGGAAATTTCATTCAATGTTTTGGAAATCATTTTCAATATTTGAGAAATTTCTTTCATTCTCGTGTAATTTTATTCATTTTTTGGTAACTTTTCTTCAGGCAAATTCCTTTAATATTAATGATAAACTTTCAATGTTTTGGAAATCTGATTCACTCTCGTACAATTTTCAAAAAAATTCCTTCATTATGGGGCAATTTTTGTTCGAATTTCGGTAAATTCTTGGGATATTTCTTTTAATGTTTAGAAAAATTCTTTCATTCTTGTGCAATTTTCTTCAACAATTTTCAGAAAATATCCTTCATTGTGGGGGCAATTTTTCTTCGATTTTGTTATATTTTCATCAAATATCAGGAAATTTTGCTAAATTTTACCCCAAACTTGAATGAATTTGCCAAATTTTCGTTCATTTTTTTGGCTAAAAATTTCGTAAGAACCTTTCTCTCTGCTTCCCGCTTATATGTCCAATATGTTCCATTAATTATGTCAAAACTGCCTACAAAACACGTAATCACATTATCCCTGGTTTGGTTTGGCTTGCTCCCCCCCCCCTCTCCCCTCCCTCCTTTTTCGCCACTCCTGATAATTTATGGCGGAACGCCCCTGAACTAACCAGTTCTTTGGCAGATAAGCTAAGGAGTCACGCGTGTATATATTGTAAAATAGAGAACAAAAAACCAGCAGAATTGTCAAGAAGAATTTCCTTGGATCAGGAAATCTTTTAAACTTATCTCAAGTTTGTAAGGGAATGACCAGTGTAGAAAGTCAAGTGTTAACTAAAATGGTAAATACCGTCATGGTTCGCATACCCATACAAATTGACACCCGCATCATATGACCTGGTCAATTATAAAAAAAATGGCATTTCACACAAAGTCCCACATGACATCCCATGTCCCACATGGCATCCCACCCCATGCCCCACATGACATTCCATCACTTGTCCCACAAGGCATTTCACTATATCTCCCACATGGCATCCCACCTCATGTCCCACATGACATCCCATCCCATGTCTTGTCCCACATGGCATCCCACCAAATGTCCCATATGGATCCCACCAAATGTCCCATATGGATCCCATCCTACATATATGTCCCACATAATCCAATCATATGTACCACATGACATCCCTCCCTATGTCCCACATGGCATCCCTTCCTGTGTCCCACATGGCATCTCTCCCTATGTCTACCATGGCATCCCACCGTATGTCCGCATCAGTGGCTTCCCACCTGATGTCCAACATGGCATCCCACCCTATTTCTCACATTGGATCCTACCACTGTTCCACATGCTACCCTCACAATGTCCAAATGATATCCTATTTTATGTCCCACATGGCATCACATCCCATGTCCCCATGGTCCTCCTACCCTATGTCCCACATAGTCTCCTACCCTATGTCACACATGGCATCCCAACCTATGTCAGACTCTGTGCTACTTGTGGCATCCCACCCCATGTGTACATGGCATCTCATCTCATGTCCCACATGACATCACATCCATTCCACCCTATGTCCCGCATGGCATTCCACCATATATCCTACATGGCATTCCAGCCTGTTCCACATGGCATCCGACCTTATGTCCCACATGGCAGCCCACCCCATGTCCCACATGGCATCCCACCCCATGTTCCACATGGCATCCCACCCCATGTCCCACATGGCATCTTATCACATGTCCCACATGACATCCCATCGGCTCCATAGAAAGTCTCATCCTGACCTATCACAGTCCCTAATTGAGCTTACTATGTATGAAAGTGACAGTTCATATAATAATTTATATGCAAATGACCTGTTGAATAAGAAAAAAGACGGAGTCAAATAATTATGCCTGGTATATCCCTTGGTGTATACCACATGGTAGGCCTATATATTATATTATATGTCCCGCATGGCTCCCATCACTGTCACACATGGCATCCCTCCCTATGTCCATATGCAGTCACATCCTGTCACATTCCGAGACTGAGCATACTAAATACAAATTCTAGTCAGTTCATTTACTGTAGCAACTTTATGCAAATGACCACAATAATAAAGGCGGAATTTAATAATTATGCCTTATTCAACCGTTATTGCCCAAATATTTTGAAGAATTTTAAGGATTCTAAATCTCCAGCAGTTCGGGAGCAACCCAAAAAATTGGGTACTTTAAAATACCCAAAAAATTGGGTACTTTTATGTATTACGTTATTGCATGTGCCTACACATTTGACTATCCCACACTAAACATATGAGGTTTCTCATTTTCCGCTCCGGGTTGTCCAAAATTTCAATGGATATCCTTAAATTTTGGAGACTGATAGCAAATAGATATTCAAAACTTTTTGCCGCTGTTTTTTGAAATTCACGGTTGGCTTTTTGAGAAAATCAATAAAACAGATTATAGGCAGTCTGTTTTGTTCATTTTCTCAAAATTGCGACGGTGAATTTCAAAATGCAGCGGCAAAAGGTTTTTAATATCTATTTACTATCCGTCTCTAAAATTTCAGGATATCCATTGAAATTTTGGAGAATCCGAAGCGAAAAATGAGAAACCCCATATGTTTAGTGTGGGCTAGTCAAATGTGTAGGCTCATGCAATGACGTAATACATAAAAGTACCCAAATTCTTGGGTATTTTAAAGTACCCAGTTTTTTGGGTTGCTCCCGAACTATCCAGTGCTACGAGAGAGACACTTGAGGATCTCAGAAGAATATTGGAAAATTATATCATTTTACATCTTATAAGGAAATATCAAATGTTTTGTAGACTTTTCGATCTGTCTTAAGTATCTCTGAAAAACTAACATTTTGAAAGGAAATTATAACCTTCTATAAGGATATCGAAGAAACTTTACCTTTTTCTGAGGATTCTCAAATAGCTTTAACATTTGTGAGGAAATCTCAGGAAAAACTGTGGACGGCCAGACGGACGGCCGGCCGGACGGAATGCCACACGGACGGCCAAAATCGCCATTACATAGGTTCGCATTATGCTTCGCATGCTCACCAAAAAGGGACGCCACATCCACACTTGATAGTTGTTATAGTTGTTATGTTTGTGTATGTAACTTTATATACTAATTGAAATATTCTGACGATACTCATAGCTACTTTATCATTTGTTTAGTTTTTTTATGACCCACCCAATAGGTGTGAATCAAACAATCTCTTCCCAAATTCTGAAATTCAATATAATATACAGAGGTTAATGAAGAAAGTAAGGATGGGACGAAACTGCTAGTCTAATATCAGTCGTTTCTGTAGAAATAAATTACAACTCTTTATATCTCCTTACCAAGATAATATGTTCCCATTTTATTATCCTAGTTCACATAATATAAAGTATCATGCATGGATTGGTGATTGATTAAAATTTGTTTTGCATTTAAATCACAACAGGTTTAACAAATGTAAGAAGTGAGCTCACAAAATGCCAGTGCTATTTTATAGTTATAATGCTTTTAAAAAACCAGTAAAACTTGAATTTTAAAGAACAAACGTCTTCAATTTACTCATATACGTAGGAAGGCAATTCATTTTCAAGAATGCTGGCACGGAGACTTGCCGTTGATAAAGGTCTGCGATGGCATTTATCTTTGCTCAGGGAAGTTTGTGGGAAATATCCTAAAGCGTCTCGGCCGAGAAGTATTAAGTGTGAGTCTCACACTAAATCGAATGGCTGTTGTTTAATCTCAAGTTTTTCGGTTCATAAATCTCAAGATTGTCCCAAGTGTTTCGGTCCAATATAGCCTAAGCTAACCTAACCTAACATTGACCTAGCTCTAACCTATACAAATGAATACTAATTATTAATAATCAAGAATTAATCATTCATTATTTGCTCTAAACTAACTGGACTCGAAACACTTTTGAATCAAAACACTTGGGATTTAAAAACGGCCAATTCGAATGCCTTATATCATAAACACAACTAAATTCCGACAGAGTACTCGAAATTTGTACGTGTTTTCTCATTTACTTTTTGGGATTTGTTCACTTGCGCGCGATGGGTGAAAATTTCTGCAAAAAGCTGACTTTGTGATGCGACTTATATTGGTTAGAATCTACATGAATTAGCCACAGATATGAAATATATTTATGAAAGTAGCAAAAACTAACGCCCTAACTGTTCGGCCGAGAGCACCTTTACAACATATTAAAAACGATATAGAAATCATTTAGCAATATTTCTGGCTACTATAAAGTGATTACTCTTGTATAGTATATAGTTTTTATAGTTATACTTGTTTTTTGAATATTTGTAAAATAATGCAATTGAAGAATAGACTGATAGCAATAGATTTCTATATGTCTCTGTTTTTAAAGATGTTTAGTAAAAGAAATGCAATTATCGTAGTCTTATAGAATGTTTGAGCAAATCAAATTAAAAAGAAAACACCGTAAAACTTTAAGGAGGTTGGTTCATCGAGAAGAGAGCAGTATAGTATTTCAAGAATTATTCTCGAAAGAAACTCATGCGTTTTGGGGCAAAAAACTTGTGTAATAATAAAAACAAATATACTAAAAGTAAAGACTGTTATTCAAATAAACGGTCACCGTACTCTGTTTTGAACTCTGAAAAAATACAAGAATATTTTTACATATCCAAATTTATACATAATATGAAACGAAAGCCTAACTTTTTCATAAGTATGCTAATGTCTGTAGTAAATTTATTCCTCATTACGGACAGCTTAGTTTGCTTATCACACCTTCGCGTAATACGAGAACTTTACATCATCTGACATTACAGCAGAAGCTATAAAGTCAGTTTTCTCGCTTATACATTAAACTGTCAATATTTTATACAACTTCATAAGTATACATTTACTTACTTATCTTTACTTACGTTTGATCAAAATTTTGTAAAGTATAGAATCCCGTCTGAAAATGTTATCCTTTTGTGGTGACTGTAGTTTGTGTTTATTCCCACAATCCCACAGCAATTAGTCATGCATAAAATGAAGATATGTACAGTTTTATATTCGTATTTTAATCCGTGTCTATGCGGTGTGAATTTTAAACGTATCATGTTCTCAGAGTTGTCAAATAATTCGATTTACTAACTGTGTATTCAAAATGTTATGCAGTATTCATGCACAAAATTAGCTTTTTGTATTAAACCTAAAGCGCATTGGGAATCATTCTAATCATACAACTCAAATTATTGATCACAATTAACAAGAAAAAAAAGAAGAAAAATAACATTTACGGTAACTTGCATCAAATCTATCGAATATGACATGATTTCAAAATAGTTACTGATTCCAAGCGATATCAAAATATTATAATAAAAAAAAACACTTTCCAATTGCTGCATCAAAGTAGTGTCAGTTCCTGTTCATAAAAAATGTTTGTATCTTGAAAACATGAACAAAAACTATTAGACACTCTCGTTCCAATAAAATTGATTGATACGTCAGGAGTGAATCTGATACATAACAATGACGTCACTTGTGGCCTTAATTAATTGGCTTCTCAGTTTTTCATATATTCCAAGATTCCTCCAGTATACGATTGGTCCATTATGGAATCTCGGTCATGTGACATTATTTAAATTAGTTATCCGGAAATTGCCGATTCAGATTTGAAAAGGTCTATAGAAATAAGGTATGATTTAAACCATATAAAGTTTTTAAGAGAGAAGTAGAAGGGCAATTTGTAGAAGATTACGGTTGTAAATATTACTTATCGCGTGTGCGTCGAAATCGATTTTATAAAATAACTACAAAATGACGTCCCTATGGATTATTTGTAAATTCCATTTTCAGATTTTACTGAAATTCGTCCAAAACCAATGTCAGAATTGCTTATTATCAAATAACTATGACAATATATGTAACTAAGAGTTTTGACTTTTGAGACGCAAATTATTTTCCCTCCAGATTTGTATTTTTAGTATTATATTGATTATCTTTGACATTTGGAAAATATTTCCCCCTAAAATTCTAGCTTAGAATCTAGAATAAAGTATAAAATATTGTTTTCTATGCATCAGTTGAATGAATGTTTCAATCAATTTCATTACTGTTTTATTCGTGTATAAAAGCTTTTATCCAAAAATGATGAAATGTCATTAAAGACAGACCTAAATCAAGAGTGCGCTTCTAGGAACAGCCTATATACAGCTAGATTAGATTGTATTGGGTTCACTGAGGTATAACCTACTGGCAGAGGAAGATACATTCATCAGGACTTCTAGCGTCACTATCATTAAATGATAATGAGTTAACTGATTACTGACAATTGGGATGTGTGGTTACAATTTGGTATGTCATTTTTTAGCTTGGTATATGGAAGTTAAATGAAAGGTATCTACCTATAAAAAACATTCAACGTGAACGCCGCTGTAACGTCACTTCCGGTTTTCAATTTTCCCTACCGATCGCGAGAAATTTGTTATCGACGTTATCACACATCCACCGGACCAAATATAGGGGCTTACATGTGTTATCGATAACATCACAGATTTCTCACAATCAATGAGGAAATTTGAAAACCGGAAATGACGTTACCAGCACCACAACGCTCCTTCTGAATTTATTTATGGGAAGATACCTTTTCTTTCATATGTGACATAAGCTCACGCAGAAGATACTGATAAAATTCTCATTTTACATGGAAACTTCTTCAAACATGTATTTACGTAAGACTTCCCAAATTGTCATTCTTATTTCTGCGCGGTTTTTGCAGCTAAGAGGAAACGATCATTGGTATATTCTCATTAACAGGTGAGTCTTGGCTGACGTCATCATTTTTCACGGATGAATGCTTTCTGGGATGCAAACATTGTGAATCATCATTTTTCACGAAATTTTGTGAAACATAATTAGCCCATGTAATACCCTTTGTATTTTTGATACATAAGTAAGATAGAAATTGTACGTGAGTTCAGATTAGGCAGAGGATGAGAATATTTGAAAGTTAGAGTGACAGAGAGAGAGAAGCATGTTGTTACATTTCGCTTTCTGTGTCTCATTCGGAACATCGCGCTTCCACCACGGTACAATTCAAATTACTCCGTTTCCACCGTGTTGTCCAAAAAAGTGTGCAATCGTCGTCTTGAATATTTTGAACCTGTTAGTTCTCACGTGTTTGATAATGATGTTATTCACAAGTCCTTACAGAAACACAGGCATTTCGCGTGGCAGTAACACCTTTTTGTTGATGAATTCTGAATAATTCGGTATTTACTGCGTTGGATTGTTAATCACGTGGTGTAATTGTTTAAGATTGCACTAATTTATTGATGCTTTTCGATGTCAGCGTCCTGTTGTGGTATTTGATATTTTTTTAAACTCTGTTCAAGTGAATACAATTATAGTATACATTGTTGAAAAATTAAACTAATTGTAGACAATTGTGAAAAATAGCATTGATATTCCAATTGTTCCGAAGTAAAAGTATTTCAATAAATTTTGCCCAATATAGTAGAATCATCAGCATATTTTATGACGATGTTGATTCGTTTGATTTCATTTAACCAGTATATACACTCAAAGATAATGGCGCTCTTTGGGAAACACTGACTGCAATTGTCTTAAATACCCTTGAAGTCAATGCGCAAATAAAAAAATGAGCGATGATTTCTTGATAAACTTAGATGGGCCTTGAAGTAATCAACCGTATGATCTGCGTAACTAAGTGGACAAATATCCTACACGGTACTGGAACACTACAGTTAGTAAGCGGCGCGAGCTCATGCAGTTAATGTAAGTAAACAATGTAAGTCAATGTATGTATACCGCACAAAACAAATTTCTGCACACAGACTGAGTGACGACAAAAAACCCACTACGGGCTTTGTTAATCCGATTCCCGTTACATAGAACGATTAGCAAACGAAATTTTGTTTATTCCTTTTGCTAAAAACTCTAAAGATCCAAAGAAGTGTCATAAATGGATCAAAAATTGATACATTGAATGTCAATGCATTGGTGCAGATTTGAGGTTTGTTGCCTACCTAGAACCGCGTTGCTATAGTGGGTGTGGCCTACTTTCGTACTTAGTGAGGTCAATTATGTTGTAACTAGAATCTTTGAAATCATTGTTTTCTTCTTGTCCCAGTCGGACATGTGCACAACGTCATGTCTGTACAGAATAAACTCTTCTTGTAGCATTTCAATGGTGTCTATGACGACTATCAATCATGCTGCAAATGGCAAAAAGTTATGAAACTGATTGAAATTTCAATCCACTTTTGAATTCGATACTGCCATAATCTGATTACGTACAAAACTGTTGGCCGTAAATTAACCTTGTTAAACTCGCAAATTTGTTCAAGCGTGATGAATAGCGACTTACAGATAGACTGATTAAAACCCATTGCCGTACTAATCTGCCTTTATCTTTTACATTGCATATCACAGTCATTAAACCGGTGTTCACTAGAGTTGCAACAATTTACATAAATAACCTCAACTCAACGTAAATTTTCATTTTCAAAATTAATTTACCTTAGAGTGAACCTTTGTAACATGAGTGACCCCTACATAACTATTCAATTTATGAGAGAGTGTAAATGTAATGAAAAATATTACGTTTAACAACAAAGCATTTCATTATTTAGACCATTAATTAGTGAGGAATACAAAATGTTGGAGTAAGAACAAATATAACCACACCGTGAAATTGTACATATATTTTTATCACAAAGTACTGTAGAGTAATTGTTGCCGTATGCTAACCGTTCTTAACACTGCAATAAACAATCCAGATGTCGCCACAACATTTGTCATACAGTAATATAAAAAAACCTAACAATTTCCCAATTGCAATCTTCAACCCATTGCTTCATTTGAGCTTTCAGATTAATACGAAAATGTTTGAAATCATATTGCGCTCCTATCCAAGAGTGGATACTGTAAACGGTTTAAGCTGTTAAGTAAGCACAGAAGGTTGTTAATAAACGTTGTAAATTCATAATTTCTCCGTGTTAGTGCTCTATGTAAAAACGTTCTATAAAAAAAGATAAATAGCTCTTGAAATTCCCCCTAAAACTTGACCGAAGACTGTAAGAGTGTATTCACTGTGATTAATGCAAATATAAGTCAACGTGTTTTGCTCTACTGTTAATTTGGTGTTGTTCGTCTCATTTTGGTATCCTCAAGGGCAAAGAATATCAAAGATATGAACGAAATCCACAAAGGTTGCCCATCACCGATAACTTAATACTTTAATTTTATTTTTAAGATGGGTAATAGTATTTTAAGTAATCCCACATATTATGTACTGTATCAAGAGGGAAATGATAAAGTGGAAGATCGTCGCCCTTTATGTTCAAAAGGCAGCGGTCAACACTTTTGAATATTCATAAACTACCAGTGGTCAAAATTTTACAATAGCCAATGAAAATTCGAACAATCCGGAGCGGAAAGCTGCAAACACCCATAAGTTTAAGTGCATGTACGAAAGACGTCACATGACGTGTCTGTAAAAAGGACCCTATTTGGGGTATTTCAAAGTACTCCATTTTCTGGGCCGCTCCCGGACTGTGGAATAGCGTTTTATGTAGAAAGTCACTAATGAAACTGCAAAACAGCGCTTTTAAAGGGTTAGTTCAGAAAATACAAAAACAAAATACATTACGCTTTTATTTTTCGGCTGCATATTTTTCAAACAGTTCAAATTCGTTGAATACGCATGCCTCGATCTCCGAATCAGGGATCTGCTGATATAGACCGATATAGCTGAGACAAAAGATATCCCATAATACTTGATGTATTTGTCGCACTAAATGGTCAGAAAGAGGTACAATTTATTCAGGCACATTGTGCATGTGCCCGTGGCTTATTGAAACTTTGTTACAATCTATTAGAAATTTACTCAGACAAAATCACTTTTTGTCATTCATTTGCTCAAATAGATTATATTTTCATATTTTGCAGATATTGGCGTTTGCTGTGCTGCTCCTAGTCATTCATTGTGAATTCATCCGTTCCGAGGAAGACATAGAAGACACCTCCATAAAGAAAAGCATAAAATCCTCAAAGGAAGCAACCCCTAAAACGCCAAAAGACAAAACGCGCCCATTAACCCTTGAACAACCTTCTAGAAAACTGCATCGCCTTTCAAAGCGTTTCATTCAATCCTCTCCGTTAAACTATGCCGACAATAGCCTTGTGTTACCTAAACGTCATTACCGATCATTGAACTATATGGAACGCCGTCCAACTGCAGATAAATTAGTCTCAGATTATCAAAACGGGGGAACGATGTTTCTCGGAGTAGGATTTCCAAAGAATGAAATTACTGATGCAATTCAGTTAGCAAAAGTAAAAAGATTTTTCGGTTATATGCCTGCAAAGCAGCCACGGAGAAAAGATATGCCGCCACGACTAGCAGATGAATATGAGCCAAGGTACGTTCGCGGCCTCTTCCCCTCTCACGAAATAGATGATGCAAGCTCAGTTTCGGCACAAGAGTATCTAAATCAGTATTTTCTGAAAGCAATGCAAAATACAGATTCGTCATTCCCTGGTAACCATTTATTAGATCAAAATGATCAGTTGTATTTGGACAAACTCTCTGGCAGTGCGGAGTATATGGAATCGTCTTTGAGTGATCCTGCTAATTCTGTTAATGAATTAAGTTATGTGGTTGATGGAAATATTAATAAAAACAACGATGGTGACCTTGCCCGTAAAGATAACCTTGCTCGAGCAATTGCAAGCCTGAAAAGCGACGAATTAACTGAATTTCAGGATTATTTGAGTAAACTATTGGGAACGCTTCGAGAACACAAACCTGATGAAAAATAAAAGATTAGAACAACAACACTGAATATCTGAATAGTGCAGGATCGTCTTTCAGATTATGGATGACATTACCCTCACTACATGTGTGACGTGGTACAAACTGCTCCGCCATAGCCGTTAACATATAGTATTACGAAAGAGAAAAAAACAATTTTGTGTGAAAATATTAATTACAAAATTTCAAGTTTCAAACATAAATTAAAGATATGAATTCTTTACCATGGCTGTTAAGAAAAGGAAACATGATTTTGGAATATCTACTTCTTTTATGTCGAAATGTCACTTAAGATATCAAGTTATTTCTTTAACTTAGATTGATAATAGGCATGGTAGAAGAAATGGTAAGTGGGAAGTGATTTTTGCACCGTCAACTTCTTGCTTTCCAAAATAAATTTGTCATGTATGATATTTTCTTAGTTTTAGAAACGATTCAAAATAAACAAAATTATAAAAGGTCAATCAGGACAAATCTTTGCTAGATATGATAAAATATTCAGGCGTGACATGAGCATAAAGATAAAGTGATTCAAATCCAGCTATCCTTCTATATGAAACAAGATTAAACAGGACATATGGTCTCGAGTTATAATGGAAACTAAAATTGCTCAACAGAAAGAAACCAATTGAAGAAAAGAATATTAATCAGAGATCATTGATTATTAATCCCTTCTCAATTTGCGATCAAATGATCGCTTCAGATTAGCTTTTTGAATAATTTACGATAGTTTTTTTTTTCTTCATAAAGTCTCCACCAAAATGTGACCCTTATGTGGTGAAGTATTAAGCGAACACACTTGGGTGCGAGCTCCATTTAAACAGTTGATTAATTTTCTGAACATTTCTGAGATTCCCAGTGTAAGGTAGAAATAACCACGAGTGAAAAGATATTTCCAACTATCAGATACCATTGAGTACTTGTTATTCCATTTGGAACAACCCATTTTTCAACTGATATGATTAGTACAAGTTTAAAATTTAATGTTCTTTCGAAGACCTTTTTGAATATCTTCAGGCTTTTAAAAGTTCACTAAACCAAAAATCTAAATCTAGATAGGACTGTAGGACACTCAGAGAAGCACGTATTTGTGAGAAAGCAATCTCGCGTGACAAAAATTGTAACAAATGTGTACTATTCTTCGTTTATTATCTCCCATATATCCCAACTGTACATATGTGGTTGAATGAGGTAAAGGGCATGAATACATTGAAATGGGTAAATGTAAATTCATGCAAAGAGAGAGAGAGAGAAGTTGGATGCTAAGTTAAACTCTAAAAGACGATTCTTTAAAACACGTTGTGCCTGTGTTGTAGTAAAGTTGCTTTTTATCGTTGTGGTCGCCGAGTATTAAAATTTTGGTTCTCATAGAATACCATTTTAAAAGAAAATGAAACATTGTTATCATTAAGTAACAAAAACATTGTTTTTTCTTCATCTGTTAATTTCCTGCTTAATTTTTGTGTTGTTCAAGTTTCTCAACTTTGCATATTAATATTAATTGGGGGGAAGATAAATTAAACTCTATGGCAACATGGAATTTTCCAACATCTCATACATTCATTGAAAGGCGAAACTTATAACTCTTGCTTGGATGCATGCTATTTATTTCGGATTTTCAAAAATACTTTAAACAAAAATAGAAGTTTTCACAAACTATTCAAGATGTTTTTTCGACTTATTTCATGTAAGCTTAATCACTTGCATTCATTCATATTTCTGGGTTGTGTAGACTAACTTATCTCGTAAAACAATATTTGTGGAACGCAGCTAGATTCGTAGGTATTGGTGCACCATATCATAATGTGACTAGGTTTGATCTCCTTCCACGGATTAATTAAGCACTTAATTAATAAGATGTGCCTAAAATGCCAAACTACCTTTAATTTATTCAAAATTTAATCATTTAGTATTATTTATCTTTGCTTCGGAAAATATTTCATTCTTCCTCTTAATGTCGTTGAATTTTGGTAGATCATGTTTGCGTCTTCAATTAAATATTAAAACAAATTAAGAACAAGTTTGGCCTTGTTCGTATTTTCTAAGTGTACAACACTTGATATTATCCCACAATCTCGAAGATTGACAAAGATGAGTATTCATACCAGTAGATATTGAATTTTGCATTTTAAGCAGTTACAAAATGTGACGTCCAAATACCTCATCCGAACTTCGTGCAGTCGTGGCCAATGAACTTCGCAAATCTCTTTACTTTATGCCATCGATATGGGCTGCCTGGTGGTCATTAGGGTGAAACAAACATATGATTACCCATCCTATTTCCATCGTGGCTAGTCCAAGGTTTCACACATTTCTCACAAATCTTTGTAATTAAAGTCATTACCTGTTCCAGCGTTTATATGCATGGAACAAGATCAATTATTCCTATGCCCACATTTGTACTGTTATAACATTGTTTGAAGTGTAGACCTTTTCAAACCGATTTTAGCCGAACGTAATTTCTTCAGTACTTCGACCAACCAGCTGATGGTGGAATTTTTTCTTTGTTTACCAATCAATGAGTTGCAGGTATCAGGAATACGCGCGCGTATTACCTTCATATATAACGCACGTATGATACGTGCACTTGACAACATTTTTTTTATACCCTTGGTCCCATACCGTGTGTGAATTGTGCAGATGGCCAAGTTTCCAAAGTATTTTATTGATCAATAAGATTCCCACAGTATACGATTGGTCCATTATGGACACGTCAGTGAATCTCGGCCATGTGACATTATTTAAATTGCCGATTCAGATATGAGAAGGTCTATATAGCTCGACTTTGTTTAACTCTTTACTCAAATTAACTGACTTAAGTCACTTAATTTCCTTGTAATTTTGATGTCAGCTTTTGAAAGAAAATGTTTTGAATTTCGTATATATTCTTACTATCTATTATAGATATCAGATTTCTTGGCTGCATTCATCGTTCTTACCAACTATTATCCTACCCAGAGGAATGTAAATACGGCGGATTGTCCTGTAATCCCTTTGGCGGGAACAGGATTTAGCATTTCTCATCTTCGCCAAAAATGATACGGTTGTATTTCCTATAACCTGGTCAAGATTTAACATGACAACCAAATTGAGAAAGAAAACGTAAGTGCCAGTTTTAACCATAAAACTCGAAAGAATTATATCAGACGTCTATCTATTATCCTAATTGGTCTATTCAGCATTTTATGGTTTAAGAAGAAAATGACGGTGAACAAAGTGTTCAAAAATATCTTATTTCAGGGGAAGATGATAACAGATTTTATCTCTTAGTATTTTACGCAAAAATTCTTCATAGTACAAAGTAACCCATGCATCTCTTTCGTCAGCACGGTCATTTTATGGTGCAATGACCCCAAGGTGAACAACTAGTGTTTTAAACAATCATATGACCCTCTTTCATATCTTAATCTTTGTCTTTCCAATTACAATACCCGAGCTCTGCATGTTCCTTCCAACTAATCCTTGTAATTAAAGTTGCATCTTCCATTCACGTGCATGAAATAAGACGCTTAATCCTCTGTCCCACATACACAATCGTGATTTGTTCTAATTTTTGTTCGAATAATCTTCGAAATGAATGGTTAAATTTCCTCTACCCGGAGTTACCTACTTGCAGTGTTACTTCCTTTTCGGCTTTCAGAATAACAAGAGTTTTTGACAATCACGTCAACGTGTGTATCGTCACATGCAGTATCAAGCCCGATGTCAGATTAGTTGAGGTTTCACTTATTGTTCTAAACAACTTTATGATTGTATCGATAGGAAGCCACATATACAGAATTATCTTGTAATTCTTTGGCGGAAATTGTGTTAATATTTCTTTATCTTCACCGAAAAGTATGTGGGTGTACTGTACCACACATTTCCTGACCAAGATTAAACAATGACACCATAGCTAGAAACAAAAACTTATCTCATCTTATCTGCCAGCCTTTTGAGGAGGATTTTAGTTTCCATCTTTAATCCTTGCAATGCTTGTCTATCTAATATGATAGAAAGCCAAAAAGAATAAAAACGTGATGAATTTATTACAATTTATTCCAAATTGTTACTTTTATCTATTCTAAAACAACTCCGAACCTTTACAAAAGTGGCTGGTGACACGAAGTGTAGCAAAACCATAATATCAAGTGTGAAGTCTATGCATGTAAGACCACATTTTGGCATTATTAAAGGTTTATGAACAGGTAGAGGCCACGTTGGTTGAATTGATTTTAAATATACTAAAAAAACATGAAGAAAGCAAAACATTTCATCAAAATCGGTTGAAAATTAGCCGTTTATACAGCTTTTTGATCATTGTTGTACAAATATGCACATTTTTGTGTTGCTCTAGTAATATATGAACGGGACATAAATTAACCCTCTGCTATTTCTCTTTGAAAAAGGGAGAATAATTCTGATGAGGTGGATTTGATGGTTACCATACCCCAAATCAACCTAAAGCTGGAGAAGATATTTTGAAATTTTCGTGGTTTGAAATGAAAGGAAGAAATATAAAGTAAATCAAAAGCATTTTGAAGAGTTTTCCCGTCATACATCACATTTGTTTAATATATTAAAACAAAATCAAACTTTGATTACTAATAACTATTATAGTACTAATGATCTCGATATTCTTTGCTCTTTTTGGTAAACGATTAAATATCAACTGTGTTCTTATCCATAGACCTTCAGTCACAGTTACCTCACTTGACTTCACTAGACTCTTCTTGTCTCGCCTGCGAAGCAGGATGAAGAGACATAGGAATCATTCCGTCTTCGTCGTCGTTGGCGGCGGCGTCCACAAATGTTTAACATGAGCTCATAACTTAAAGTTATGAATGGTGTACATTTGTGTAACTTGGCGCAGGGGTAGAGTACATGGGTACGCTTCAAATGAGCATGATTAGGGGAGGGGGTTGTTTGCACATATTAATTACCTTATTTGCATAACAATGAAAATATTTGTACCTGATGATCGTGTATGGGAAGAGCATTGTATACACTTAATGATGAGGTATAGTGTGCATATTAATTAGGTTATTTGTAGAACAATAGACTTTCGTACAAAATATTTAACCTGAGATAATAACTTGGTACTTGATACAATGGTAAATGGTATTGGTACTGCTCAGTTGAGATGATTGGGCATACTAATTAGCTTATTTGCATAGCAATGAAAATAATTGTATATATGATATCTCTTAAATTAAAGTGGGTGTGGGGAATTTTTTTCTTATCTATGTTACTTGTAAAAACGTACATTGTTACTAATTGTAGAATGAGCATAATCAAAAATATATGGCAGGAGAGACGTACTAACTTCACAGTTCTAGTTTCCAATTACCCGAGGTTAGTCAAACATCAAACAGACAATAAAAAGTAAATAATGCAACTAATGCAAAAGTAATACTCTTTTACTTAATTACTAACATACCCGAGGTTAATTTAACATAAATCAGAATACGTAAAAGGAAATGATGACACTAATGCAAAAATGCTAGACACTCTTTTCCAATTACTAACATACCCGAGGTTAGTTTTACATAAAACAAAATATGTAAAAGGAATTGATGCAACTAATGCAAAACGACAAGACTCTTTTTCCAATTACTAACATACCCGAGGTTAGTCTAACATTAAACAAAATATGTAAAAGGAAATGATGCAACTAATGCAAAAAGACTAGACTCTTTTCTAATTGCTAACATACCCGAGGTTAGTTTAAAACAAAACGGAATGTGTAAAAGGAAATGATGCAACAAATTCAAAACGATTAGACTCTTTTTCCAATTACTAACATACCCGAGGTTAGTTTAACACAAAACAGAATACGAAAAAGGAAATAATGCAAGTAATGCAATAAGATTAGACTCTTTTTTCCAATTACTAACATACCCGAGGTTAGTTTAACACAAAACGGAATGAATATGTAAAAGGAAATAATGTAGCTAATGCTAAAATACTAGACTCTTTTCTGCAATTACTAACATATCCGAGGTTAGTCTAACATAAAACAGAATATGTAAAAGTAAATGATGCAACTAATGCAAAAAAAAAAAAAAAAAAAGATTAGACTCTTTAACACAAAACAGAAGGTGTCAAAAGGAAATAATGCAACTAATGAAAAAGACTACTTTTTTTCCAATTACTAACATACCCGAGGTTAGTCTAACATAAAACAGAATATGTAAAACTAACAACCCCGGGGTTAGTAAAAAAGGAAATGAAAATACTGCAACTAATGCAAAAACAGAATATGTAAAAGTAAATGATGCAACTAATGCAAAAATACTCGACTCTTTTTTTTTTTTTTAATTACTAACAACCCTGGGGATAGTTTGATATAAAGCAGAATGAACATGTAAAAGAAAATGATGTAACTAATGCAAAAAGACTAGACTCTTTTCTTCAATTACTAACATATCCGAGGTTAGTTTAACACAAAACATAATATGTAAAAGGAAATGATGCCACAAATGCAAAAAAAAGATTAGACTCTTTAACACAAAACAGAAGGTGTCAAAGGAAATAATGCAACTAATGAAAAAGACTACTTTTTTTCCCAATTACTAATATACCCGAGGTTAGTTTAACATAAAACAGAATATGTGAAAGGAAATGATGCAACTACTGTAATCCAAAAAGCTTACTCGTTTTCCAGTTACCAACATACCCAAGGTGAGTTTAACATAAAACATAATATTTAAAAGGAAATTATGCCACAAATGCAGAAAGACTACACTCTTTTTCCAATTATTAACATACCCGAGTTTAGTTTAACACAACACAGAATGTGTAAAAGGATATGATGCAACTAATGGAAAAAGACTATACTCTTTTTCCAATTACTAACATACCCAAGGTTAGTTTAAAAAACAACAGAATATGTAAAAGGAAATGATGCAACTAATGCAAAAAGACTAGATTCTTCTTTCCAGTTACTAACATACATATAATAAGTTAAAGTTGAACTGTGATAAGACAGAGGTGATGCTGTTTAGCACAAAGTGGAACCGGTAAAATTGGATGTGGCTGTTTATTTTGGAAGTGACAGAAAAAACCTACTACGTCTGTGAGGAAGTTTGGTGTTGTATTTGACAGTGATATGTCCATGAAAAAGCATGTCAACCAAGTCAGCCGGTCTTGCTATGCGCACATCAGGAACATCGGACGGATACGCCCATTGCTGAATACAGAAGCCACCAAATTTTTAGTGCACAGTTTGATTACTTCGCGACTTGACTTCTGTAATGCGCCACTGTGTGGTGTAACAGACTCTTTAACCGGCAAACTGCAGCGTGTTCAGAACACAGCGGCCCGGGTAATCACTCGCACAAGAAGATCTGAACACATTACGCTTGTGCTAAAGGAGCAAAGGAGCCCCACTGGCTTCCCGTGGGTTACTGTATTAAGTACAAGGTCATCGTGCACACTTTCTGGGCACTATGTGGCTTATCACCTTGTTATATGACAAATATGTTTAAACTGTATACTCCAGCGCGTGCACTAAGGTCATGTAGATCATCAAGTCTCGTGGTACCACGAACAAAAACTGTCAGTTATGGTGACAAATCTTTTAGAACAATAGCATCAGCACTCTGGAACAACCTTTCAAGTGATGTTCGAGACTGTTTAGATTTGAACACTTTTAAATCTTTATTAAAAACACATCTATTTAAGTTAGCATATGGACTATAACTTCTCTTTATATTAATATTTATTATATTTCATGTACAGTGCTTATGAGCATGTTTTTTTTCATGAATTTTAGCACTGTAATATTCGGTATAATGATAATAATAATAATAATAATAATAATAATAATAATAATAATAATAATAATAATAATAATAATAATAATAATAATAATAATAATAATAATAATAATAATAATAATAATAATAATAATAATAATAATAATAATAATAATAATAATAATAATAATAATAATAATAATAATAATAATAATAATAATAATAATAATAATAATAATAATAATAATAATAATAATAATAATAATAATAATAATAATAATAATAATAATAATAATAATAATAATAATAATAATAATAATAATAATAATAATAATAATAATAATAATAATAATAATGATAATAATAATAATAATAATAATAATAATAATAATGATGACGATGACGATGACGATGACGATGACGATGACGATGACGATGATGATGACGATGATAATAATAATAATAATAATAATAATAATAATAATAATAATAATAATAATAATAATAATAATAATAATAATAATAATAATAATAATAATAATGATAATAATGATAATGATAATAATAATAATAATAATAATAATAATAATAATAATAATAATAATAATAATAATAATAATAATAATAATAATAATAATAATAATAATAATAATAATAATAATAATAATAATAATAATAATAATAATAATAATAATAATAATAATAATAATAATAATAATAATAATAATAATAATAATAATAATAATAATAATAATAATAATAATAATAATAATAATAATAATAATAATAATAATAATAATAATAATAATAATAATAATAATAATAATAATAATAATAATAATAATAATAATAATAATAATAATAATAATAATAATAATAATAATAATAATAATAATAATAATAATAATAATAATAATAATAATAATAATAATAATAATAATAATAATAATAATAATAATAATAATAATAATAATAATAATAATAATAATAATAATAATAATAATAATAATAATAATAATAATAATAATAATAATAATAATAATAATAATAATAATAATAATAATAATAATAATAATAATAATAATAATAATAATAATAATAATAATAATAATAATAATGAATAAATAATAATAATAATAATAATAATAATAATAATAATAATAATAATAATAATAATAATAATAATAATAATAATAATAATAATAATAATAATAATAATAATAATAATAATAATAATAATAATAATAATAATACCCGAGTTTAGTTTAACACAGCACAGAATGTGTAAAAGGATATGATGCAAATAATAGGAAAAGACTAGACTCTTTTTCCATTTACTAACATACCCAAGTTTAGTTTTAAGAAAAACAGAATATGTAAAAGGAAATGATGCAACTAATGCAAAAAGACTAGATACTTCTTTCCAATTAATAACAATACCCGAGCTTAGTTTAACACAAAACAGAATATGTCAAAGGAAATAATGCAACTAATGCAAAAAGACTAGACTCTTTTTACAATTACTAATATCCCCTAGGTTAGTTTAACATAAAGCAGAATGTGTAAAAGGAAATGATGCAACTAATGCAAAAAGAAAAGACTCGTTTTTTCTAATTACTAACATACCCGAAGTCAGTCTAACATAAAACAGAATGTGTAAAAAGAAATAATGCAACTAATGCAAAAGACCAAACCTTTTTTTCCAATGACTAACATGCTCGAGGTTAGTTTAACAAAAAAACAGAATATGTAAAAGGAAATGATGTTAATAATACTAAAAGACTAGATGTTTAAAGGTAGGCATTTCTAAGAAGAAAAAATTCTTGGAATTTTGTTATTTGAATATACTTCTTTAATGGATTTTTTTATAGATAAGAGATTTTATTGTTTATTACCTATGAAATATGTTTCACGACTGGCATGCTAGCAGTTAAATGCCCCACATACCCTATTACGGAAAGCTTGTATATATATATATATATATATATATATATATATATATATATATATATATATATATATATATATATATATATATATATATATATATATATATATATATATATATATATATATATATATATATATATATATATATATATATATATATATATATATATATATATATATATATATATATATATATATATATATATATATATACATATATATATATATATATATATATATATATATATATATATATATATATATATATATTTATATGTATATATATATATATATATATATATATATATATATATATATATATATATATATATATATATATATATATATATATATATATATATATATATATATATATATATATATATATATATATATATATATACATGTATACATATATATATATATATATATATATATATATCTATATATATATATATATATATATATATATATATATATATATATATATATATATATATATATATATTTTTTTTTTTTTTTTTATGTGTATATATCTCCTCATGCATACATGTTTGCATTGCTAGATCTTTGTTTTAGATCTTGAATTAAACAATGGTATTTAATATGTTTTCAAATCTCGTTCAATGAAGAATCCATTTCGAACACACAACAGCCATGCGGAACATTTTGCAATATAACTTTTCTTAAATGTATGCAAACTCATTACTATTTTTTGTTGTAGTTGTGTTTCTATGACACATTTCGAAAATTAGAAAACAAATTTAAAAAACAATTGAGATATTGTCACAACGTAGAACAAAATTGAGATCATGATAGAGATGATTTAACACATGTGCAATGACGTTTCTGTCCATGGTCAGGTGACTGCATTTACCGGGCAATGTGTGTTGCTCAGCAATATATAATCGTTGCGATACATGATAATTAGAATAATTATCTTACAGGTTTGTATCTGCCATTACTTTTATACACAGGTTCTCTCAAAATTTTGAGATTTTTCAAACCTACTATTTAAATCCTCTCCGTAAAACATTTGTTGTTTATCCATTTATACCTCTATCAATTAGTATGCTAGACTGGGTTCTGAAATATTAAACTCAATTATTATCAGTATTACTTGCAAATAAAATTGAACGGCATCTGAACCTCTTTACATCTGTTGCAATGTTATAGGCTACTTTAAAATACATATTCTGAATTGTAATTTTTGAAACCGTTTATTTAAAGAAAGCAATTGAGGTTATTATCTGATAAAAATTAGAAAGGTTCAAATAAATCTCAAAAAATTGAAGCAAGCCGGGAGAAATTTGAAAATCGTTGGACGTTGCGCAGAAAGATTCATGAATACTTCAAACATCACTTTGTTCCACATGTTACCCCCATTCAGTAAACACGGTAATGGTTAAACACTTAACTTAGTATTGATATAATGGCGTTTCCAGACGAGCCTCAGTTGATTGGAACGATATACTCGGAAGAATTGGAGAAAGTGCAAATTTGTTGGATAACACTTAATTATACTTGAGTCTGAAGTGTGCTTGGCGATTAATGGAAGGATACGCCCAGTAGAAGCGTTATAAAGTAGATCAGAGAAAGGGCGGCGCAATGGGAGGCATCGGTAACAGAACATTGTGGAAAGTGACATATTTTGTCTGATTTATAGGCATTTGTCTCCCATGAGACAAAACGTTTCCTCTCTTTCCCACCCCATGATCAAAATCTTGGCGCCGCCACTGGTCGGAGAACTTGTGCCCTGTAAACAATTTATATCTCACCAACAACATTCACAAATAAGGATGATATTTCCTACTCTGTATTTAAGAAATATCGTTATTAAGGCCACTAATACACCCATCCGCCCACGTTACTCACATTGACGGTTAGTGTGAGACAGTGCCTCTCTTTGACACAGCAGTAATAACAACTGGTTGTCCGGAGTGAGGACTAAGTGCAAGTCAAAATGAATAAGCTCTTTTCAAGCACGATGATATCCTAGATTTTCAGCGCCGTTCGTTAAGTTTTAGAAGTCAGGAAAAGCGTCTCAGTGGCATACATTACGTTATCTTCTCTGAGTCCGATTTAGCCTCTTCACCAAACAGAATTGCAAAACACCCAACTATTTTAATTGTTTTGAAATTTTTTTAACATCATCGCTAATGCCACGTACTACCGCTCATGTTAGAAACAGGCCACACCTACTCATTTATGACACATATAACAGTATAACAGGAACCCAAATGTGCATATCATGTTCACATTTTAAAAGTGTGTATGCACCAATAGGGTGACCTCCCCCCCCCCCCCTAACACACACGCGCGCGCTTTTCTGGGTAAAGGATTCGGTTTATAGAGATAAAATAACTTTAGAATGTTACATGAAGTCCCTCCCATTTACCTAGTTACTTTCCTTCTTCATTCCCAGTTGAACATAAGGCCGCAACAATACTTTGCCATCTGGTCCGGTCCTGGGCAGCAGCTTGCGCTTCTCCTCAAGAAAGGTCTATCTCTTTAATTCCCCAACAACAATTTTCCGCTGTGGGGATGCGATATTGTTGCATCCTCAGTACATGCCCAAGCCATCTCAATTTGCACTTTTTGACTTTCAGGACAATGTTGTGGCAGCCTGTTTTCTGGTACAGGTCATCGTTGGATATTCTGTTGGGTCAAAAGATGTTACAGACTCTTATGATGCACCCATTATGGAAGGATTCTATTTGGCTCATATTTTTCTTGGTAACTCTACAGCTCTACAGCACTCTGAAGCATAACGAAGGACGGACTTAACGTTGCTGGTGTAGAGTCTCACCTTGGTCTTGAGATTATATTGGTTGGATTTCCAGATTGTGCTGAAATTAGCCGTAACTTGATTTCTTTTATGGCACCACTGTCTTTACTAACTGACTAATGAGGCTCCCAAGATACTGATACTGAATTCCAGTTGCTCCCCCTGAAGTGAAAATGGGTTGGTGTTCGAGGTATTTATGTACATGGTTTGTGTCTTTTTCCACTTGATTTGAAGACAAATCTGCTTGGCTCATGAGTTGAGTTTGTTTGTTTTCTCCTGCATATGTGTGTCCTTTAGGGAAAGAAGGGCCAGTTCATAAGTAAAGTCGAGATCTTCTAGGTGAGAAAACATAGACCACTAGACCACACGTGCTTTGTGTAAAGTTATCAGTCTATTGCAATTGAAAAGAGAATCAGTGAAAGTATTCATCCCTGTCTTACTTCAGACTCTACCAGTCTACCATGAACCAATTATATAGTGAGCATTAAATTGACCATTAACTGATATCTAATGCATCAACATGATGTCGTACGCTATTAGAAGCAATTAATGGCCTGTTATAGAGAAAAGTCTTTAAAAAGACAAAATCCTTTACAGAGCAAAATAAGTATTTAAGTTACGGTTCCCACTAAGTTTAAATTACTTTCAATGCAACAATTATAATGCACGAGTATCATCGAAGGAAAGAAATCGATGCCTCCAGCTTTCTTTGAATTCCAGTGGGTGAAGATGATGAAAAAGTATTTGTGTAAAAGTATGTGTCTCTAAAAATCTAAGTCTTCACGAATAGTTAGAACCATTCAGTGCAAATTGCTTGACAAACTTTTTTGCTACACAAAACTGTTGTTACAAACATGCTTGATCTGTTATAGCAACATTACGGTTTGGAGAAGAAGCTTATTAGGAGTTATTACAAGTTCCTTCAATATCGAATGAATTCTCCACAGCATGCAATAACAATGCTATTTTTAAAAAGCTTAAAGGAGGAAGCTTAAAGTCACCTGCTTACAGCCGGCTGATGATGCTGGTGGCATATCGTAGCAGCTGCTGAAACAAACATTAAAACTTAGATTATATTAATAACCATTGTTATACAAAAGCATTTCTTTCAATCGATTAAACCTGATCATTTTGCTGCTTTTGAATTTTCTGTATAATCAGACTAATAATTTTAATTTTTAAAATTTTCACCACTGTTCCACGGAATAGTGCTTTCTTACAAAAACTCTGTTCCGGATGAAATGTCACTGTTCCAACATTTTCGTTAATAAAAAAAGCAAAATCCTTGCTTTAAATTTGATTTAATATATACCTTTTTGTCACAATATACCTGTAAGAGAAACAAAGAAATAGATAATAGTCATAAGGCTGCTGCGCACGTGTCGAAATTCTAAATCCAGTAAGGCTGTAATTCACTCATCATGGCTGCGTTACATGCAGACACAGTATCAGGGATGTGAGTGAGACAAAATAAATCCTTTTGAACATTATGAGTATGTAGCACAAATTATTACGTCTTCGTCAAACGGCGTTAAGGGGGGGGGGGGTAAATTTTACCATACCACGTGCTGGAAAATATATTTTAAACAACAACAAATACAACACTTAGAAGGCATTAGGGAGAAAAATGGATTCATGAGGATGTTTCAACATAAAAATATGCTTTTACAAATGTTATGAGCTGTTTTGTATACATTATAATTTGTGGGACAATGGGTAATTCTCAAATCTTCCGGCCGATTATGGAACTTATACGATCAATTTGGTCAATTTGGTCAACACAGTAAATTTGACAACAACACGTTTTTTGTATATAATTTTTTTTTTTTAAATGGGGATCACACACAAAGTTCACCCTAATGACTGAATCATGAGGTCTTGCATCCCACATTGATTTCTCCAAATTATCACGCACGCATATCATTGTTTCTAGTTATTTATTCTACACATGGAGCACTTTTCAAGCATCCATTAATTTCCCTAGGCAGATATATTCCCTGTTAGTAAATGAATCCCCATTTAAGCTTAGCCCAGGGTCCTGGTAGCTGTTATTTCGACAGCTCCGTGGTAAGCCTGAGAAGGAAACTGTCTTGTGAAACTGTTTCCCAGGTAGTACGTACTGAAATGCTTTCCACGTGGAACGTGTACTGACATACTTTAGAGCTGTTAACGTTTGGGGATTTAAGTAAACGTGTCGCGCCAAAAGAGCAAGAGTCTATCGTATACACGCGTTTAGTACCGTGATTTTTGGAGGTACACCAAAATTGCTTCAGTTTACGATGCTAAGTAAAAGAATCGCGCAACCAGTATGGCAAAAGTATTGCCCAAATATACGCTGGAATTTCGCTTTTCGAATCGTGAAAAGTGCATATCTACAGTATAAATCATCATTTTTATGGATAATGTGCATGGAAATTTGATTAAGAAAGGACAGAAAAGTTCCCTTCATTGTCATTTAATCTTAACATCACGCAACTTTTTCGCCGTACTCGCTAGGGCTTTCAGTGAAAATCTTGAATACTGTGATACCTCGGCGCCTCACTGAATCAGTTTCAAAACTACGCCATCACCACGGAAATACTCTGCGATCTTTGCGAAGCATGCAGAATTGTAGCTCTGCTGAAACCTTTTTTTTTCACATATTTTTTTTTTTCTTCCAAAATTAATTTCACTCATCAGGTAATGTTTACATGTAAATGTATTGATCGCCACCATTAAATAATTTTCAATGTGTATTTTGTGGTCAATTTTACAGCTTGTAAAAAAGGTCTTGACATAGTGAGATCAAAACCTAACGTTATGTTATTGAAAGTTTCAGCGGTCTATTTATAATCGATTGCGCCGTAAATTGACGGAGGAGAAAGGTTTTTCCTACTTCAAAAAATATATTTGTTAAGAGGGTTTTTACTCTTAGAATACGTTTTATGAGCAAAAAACAATATATTGCAGGATGTTAATATTATATATTTGAGAAGAAGAAAAAATGTTCCACGGAACAGTGATATTTGAATATTCACTGTGTCTGCTTAAAAAGCAATGTTCTCGGAACAGCGGGAATTTCGACCCCATTCAGTATGAATTTGTTATGCTTATTTGTGATACATGGTCAGTCCGGTAGAATGCCTATTAATGGGAACATAAATGTTCCTAAAAATGGGAACATTTTGCTACATGGAACAGCCATTTTGTAATATTTCCTATGATCTTTTGCTATCCTAACGTTAAAGCCTTATGCAATGTTACATATTTCAAATTTGAAATACGTGTGGGAAAGATATTTTTGCTAGAAGAAACTCAAAACTCATGAAAATACTTTCATTACTGTCATGGCTACAACTTTTCCACTCCCATTTGATATGTTCACCACGCCGTTTTCAAAATATTAGAAAAAATAGACAAAAGAGCTAGGCTATTAGGCGCGAAACGGCCATTTTGAAAATTTTAAGGTTTTTCAACGCAATGATTTGTAATATTTCAAGTAGGCCTACATAAATTAAAAACTATAACATTTTATCGCAACATCTAAACAATATGGATGCATGACTTTAATATTCTCGTGTGTTATAAATTTTCCTATTAATAGGCATGCTGCCGATCTGATGGTTGGGCTTTCATGGCATATCTTAATGCCAGTCTTGTGTAGATCTTTTGTTTTCTTTTCTTTTATATGCTTGACTATCTAATTCACGTTATTCTTTAAGTGGTGTAGCAAATTCTTGCCAAATGATTACGAGTCTTTTAATACACGTGCCCGATGAATTCTAGCAGTTATCGAATTTCAAGGCCGTTTATAGGCATTAAAAAATAAATTTCCTTTTGAATCGTTTCTGGAGGAAGGCATTGACAAGAGAGATGTTCATACAATGTAACATGTGCTGTAAAGGTATCCGTGTATATGATACTAATATCTTATTGTACAACGTTATGCAATTCATCACGACTATCATCAACACGTGTATCCTATTTCATATTTGAAAAGCAGGAGCTACATATATATTTCTTTAAAAATTGAATTATTTTAATAAAGAAATCCTGCTCATGGTTAATAAATTAAATTTGGAGTCCTTGAAATAATAAAACGTTATTGAATGGCGAGCTTAGATGCTCTTTTCTAATTACTGGTTCTGTTATCAATACAGAGTTGACTGATTACGTTGGCCTTTGTTAAAAGTCTTTTCCTTTGTATATCAAGTTACACAATGGCAGCCATATTCCCACGAGCACCCTGAATCCAAAGATTAAATTCGGAATTATATTTTCTCGAAGAATCTTGCAAGGAACAAAATAATGGTTTAGAGTTACAGAGGAGATAGATGAGACTCAGTATAAGATAAACAACTTTTGATTTGTTAATGACGTCATGTTTTTACATAATTAGAAACTTTATAGATTTTCTCTAAATCAATTTTTTGCAATATGTTTTAATGATGAGTATTTTTACGATGAACAGATGTCGCCTCTGTGTATAAATTCCGGTTCTTATCATAATTATTACGAAAGTATTTACTAATTTAACCTTTATCTGTATTTATATGTGGGCTTTTAAATAATGCCTAATAAGCCAGTTCATGTTTACGAACGCGCATGCTCGGTACTGGTTGTGGCGATAGGTCAAGTGGTAATAACAATGAGCGTGGTACGGTCCGATCATATGTAAACCAAAGCATTCTCTATGTTAATTCTAGCACAGGATGGCTTTGTGGCATGCCATGTGGAATATAGAGATGGATGCCATGCGGTACATAAGGATGGATGCCATGTGGGACACAGTGATGGGTGCCGTGTGGTACGTAGGGTGGGATGGCATATAGAACATCTGAGTGGGATGCCATTTGGTATATCTTTAGGATGAGATGCCATGTGGGACATAGAGATGGATGTCATGTGGAACATAGAAGGGTGGAACATGGAGAGGGATGCCATGTGGGACAGAGAAAGGACTCCATGTGGACATATGGAGAAATGACATGTGGCACATGGGTAGGGATGCCATGTGGGACATATAGGTGGATGTCATGGGGGACATAGGGATGGATGGATGCCATAAAGGATACTGGAATAGGGTGGGATGGTATAGGGATGCTATTTGGTACATCTTTAGCATGTGGGACATAGAGATGGATGTCATGTAGAACATAGGAGGGCGGGACGTTGAGAGGGATGCCATGTGGGACAGAGGGATGGATTCTATGTGGGGCATAGTGAGGAATGGCATGTGGCATATGAGTAGGGATGCCATGTGAGATAGAGATATAGATGTCATGTGGGACATAGGGAAGGATGCCGTGTTGTACCCAGGTTGTGATGGCGTATGGTACATCTTTAGGATAAGAAGTCATGCGGGACATAAAGATGGATGACATGTGGTCTATAATAAGGTGGGGCATGGTGAGGGAAGTCATGTGGGACAAAGCGAAGGATTCCATGTGGTGCATAGGGAGGAATGACATATGGCACATTGGTAGGGATACCATGTGGGACATAGAGATGGATGTCATGTGGGACAGGGGTGGGATGATGTGTGGGATATTGGGTGGGATGCCAAATAGGATATCGAGTGGGGTGGATAGTGGGATGTTTTGTTTTTATAATTGGACTTGTGAAATGTGTGTCAATTTGAATCAATTTGCGAGCCATGACGGTATTGATCGTTTTTAGTTTAATTTGATATTGTTATATACGTGTTGCATCCCACCATATGTCCCACATGGCAGCCTTCCTTATGTCACACATAGCGTCCCTCCCTCATCCCTACCTTTGTCCCAAATTTCGCTCCTTCCTATTTCTACATTGCATCCGGTCCTCCTAGATGCTCCATATGGCACATATATCTATGTCCCACATGGTATCACACCCTTTGTTTCACATGGCGTCCATCGCTATATGCCATATGGCATCCCTCCCTATGAAACACATGGTATATCCTTATATCCTACATGGCTTCCATCCCTATGTCTCAAATGTCATCCCCACCCCAATGTTCATATATGTCCCAAATGGCATCCCACCAAGTTGTCCCCGGCACATGGCATACCACATGATGTCCCTAATCGAGGGAACATCCATTTTGAAAACACAAATACATAGATGTAAGGCACCAAATCCACTCAAATATTAAACGAAAAATAGGAAGTAACAGTGTTATTCAATGCGTGCCAGTGGTGCTTATGGCAAGACATTCTCAATTGACCTCTTGACCTGCATTGCGCAATACATATTATCGTTACCGTGAACGGGCTTATTAAATTAATCTATTTGTCAAGACAGCATAACACAAGTGGAACCCTCTTTCATGTCTTCTATGAAGCCGACCATTAGATTATAGAAGTTACGTGCATAGAAATTGTGATTATCTATTTTCTGAATTATGAATAGGGATATATTATATATCCTCTGAATGATATCCCCGGATCTTCGAGCGTTAAGGTGCATGATCTATCACAACACGCAACCTTACACTACTGTCCCCAAACCACCATGTACCAAGCCAATAACATTTACAATTTTACAAAATATTTACCGTTTTTAATATCCATTGCATAACCTATGACCTTTGGATTTTGGGGCGTATCTTACAATGCCCTCCACCAACTTTCATCTTGATAGCTTTCACGGCTATTTTGCGGAAACGGGAAACAAAAACATAAAAGCGCGTAACATATGCTATATTATGCAATAAGTGAAATATTGTTCACGTACGATTATGCTATCGTTCTACAAGGATCTTTCTGACGATTGCGTGAAATGTTTCTCCTCAAGACACGGACTTTCGCACAGATTAATCATTAAAGAGAAAGTAATTAAAGAATGCAGGATATTGTTGCAGCAATGCGGATTTTCTCTTTTTTTTCTCTCATAAATTCATCATTAATATCGAAGCTCAATGTCATACTGTAACCTGGCCTTCGAGTATCTAAACATCTTACACTTTAAATAAACAGCAACACTTCAATGATTTTAGAACCTCAAGTTTACGACCGTGTGTTTGACCCACTTTCTCCGTAAAATCTATTACAGTAACTAATTTGCGCGTAGGACTGACGTCATAATTAGCGGTGGTGTCTTACAACGTAAATCGTCCGTATGCAATTTTGTTCACCTTGACTAAAGTGTATGAAAATCGTTGGCAAGTAAAGCAAACTGTTTGTTTTATTACAAGTACGATTCACAGAAATGCCTAGTGACGTAGTGATTAAAACAATTCGTAGTTTCCCGTTTTGCTGGTCTGTATAAAATACATTTTTAAGTACGTCACATAATGCAATGCATGGAGTCTTCCCAGAAAACGTTTTGGTAAGGTTCTAAATTGGTCTTTTACGTCTTAAAAAAAAATCCAGAAATCGTTCTGGCTAGGTTCTAAGTTGGTCTTTCACGTCTGCAGTGTACTGGATTGATAAACAGCAGTTAAAAGTTCGTTTTCTGTAGGTTTTCTGTAGGTCCTCAAAAAAATTTTTCATATACGTTTTTAAAACGGTTTACAAAACGTTTTTAAAACGTAAAAGTTAAATTCAGAAAACGTTTAACAAACGTCCAATTTTTGCTGGATTAAAGGCCATTTTTGTGATTTTGTCGTGAGGGCGTACATTTTATTCCAGCACGTGCAGTAATTTGATCCTAAACGATTACTGAGTTGCTCATCTGTGTAGGTGTAGCCTGATCTGATTGTTATTCGACCAATCAAAACACAAGAATAAAAATCTCTTTTACTGTCCATAATGCACGTTAACTGGACTTTAAACATCAGAATGTCATTTTTAAGTGACTTTTGGTTCTCATATATTTTAGTTACTACTGGTACCAGGGAGTTGTTATAGACGACTCCCTGCATGCTGGTACAATGATTATTATGTTTTTTGTTTTTTATATAAATATAGCCCAATGTCGATCTCTATAGCATATAACATGGGGATTGCTAACTAAAAACGAGTCCTTTGACGTTAACCATACTCAAGTTTGCGTGGGAGGTTATGTCCATCGTTGGTGAAAATTTGTTAGCAGGGATCACCAAAGATACTATTTTGAAATATAGCAAAAACATAGACATAACTGCATGAGCAATAAGAATGCTAAATCGGTGCAAAGTCTGGGAAATTGTGAGAAGAGAAGAAGAAAGCAAGAAAGTAAAAAAGAGGCAACTTATAATAGTTGACCCAATAAAAGAGAAAGGGCTTCAACTTTGTAATACAAAAATTGCATTCGTCTTAAACAATTTACTATTCATTCAATTACAATAAACGAATGAACATACACACCCTCGTATTTAAATTGTTACAAAATTTATTACAAACAAAGACATTGCCGGAACTATTTAAAGAAAACATTTCTAAATTTCTTTAAAAGCATGACGTCATCTAACTTATTTTCTGCATCCACCATGTTCTCTTCAATGACCAACGACCAGGGACGTAATTCTCATCCGGAAAGTGGGGGCCCATAAAAGTGGGGGCCCATAAAAGTGGGGGCTCATAAAAATGGGGGCCCATAAAAGTGGGTGCCAATAAAAGTGGGGGCCAATAAAAGTGGGGTCCATAAAACAGGGGGCCCATAAAAGTGGTGGGACAAGATACAAATTTCCCCAAATGTATCGAATTTTTAAAATTCTGCTGAAAAGTGTGTGTGTGGGGGTGGAGGTGGGGGGGGGGCACCCCTTTAGATCCGGGAATTACGGCCTTGCCAAAGACAGTCAAGTCTTGATACTTTTCGAGAAGAAATGAAATCAAAATAGAACACACCCCCATTATTGATGGAAGGGGTGATGTTTGAAGAAAATATTTCTAAATAAAAACAAATTCTCAATAAAATTCCTTGAAAAGTTTTAGACATGAATTAAGTTACTTCATTTAGCTAATTTTCTACACCCACTATCTCTTCAGCAGTCCAGTTCACGCTTCCGACCGGGAGATCTTTAGATTGGAAGATCGAGACATGCGCAGTGGCCATAATTTAAGCTGTTCAAATTTGCCGCCGTTAATTTTTTATTTTGCTTTTCAAAATCTGTTATTTTGAAGTTGTATACTTTGAAAATGATATTGAAATTGATATTTCTGGAACTTTCTTTGTATAATTTGAGCTTTTGCTAATAACTAAAATCTTAAAATCTGCTCTTCAGAAACTATTGCAATGAATTTTTAAAGATTACTTTAAAATTCCCTGGTGAAAGTCAAACTTGCGCTAGTGAAAATGGAGAAAATAATTGTATCCTTCTGTTGCACCAATAAAATTTGAATATTTCGCGCTCATTTTTCCTGCCTTTGGCTTAAACCTATTTTACCGTTATGTATTTTTCTAGAGAGATTTGAATTTGGAAAGATGCATTGTGGGTTATAATGACAACAATTTCCCGATTGGGAGATCTCCCGATCGTGAGTGTGAAGCGGACTGTTCAGTAACCATCAACAATGAAGTCTTTGCACTTTTCGTTCTCACTAAGCACCACCATCTAAAGCTTCGTGGCAAAATGCGCTACAAATGTTAAAGCATAGAATAAAGTCAACCACTATTATCTTTTAATTTGATAAAACACATTAATCTTCAGATTATATGATTGCCCTTCAAACGTCATCAAATTAGATCACAAAACATTATTTATGGTAACAAAATCTAAAGATAAAAAAAAAACGTCAGCTATTGTCTAGTTGCATTTACAACTCTTTACTAAATTGACTAAATATAGTCATTGGGCAGATATTGTAGCCTTTCCGACTTTCATTGTCAGGCAATGATAACAATATTTAGCAGGTTATCGAACCAGAATTCATAATACCGTAGAAAATTACTCATACAGCAGAACAAATTCACACCTCCAATTTTGTGTTTGATATGTAGAATGAAATTTCTCTCATTTTATCAGGGCAATATCTCACTTTCCATTTTGGTGGCATTTCAAAATTCAACGCAGATATTTTTCACCAGGTAGACCGAAACTATTGTTCATAGAATTTACAGTTTAAAATAAACTGACGTTTACCTTATATAACGCAATACAAACATATATGTGGAAGATTGCGTGCTTTTCGACATGAATTAATATTGTGACTTTATGTGATTCAAATGCAGTGGAGCGATTCTGTAAATGTTAAAATTTGTGGATTTTGTCAATTTGTGGTCTGCTACAAACTCTTTTGACCGTTTGTAGGACAATTTGGGAACTGTGTTTATCTCAGCAAGTTTCATTAGAACTTAAACTAGGTCAGAAGTGGCACTTTATCGTAATCAACCTTACGTCTTGGATAATACACCAAGCGCATTCATGTGTGAAAATTTGCATGTTCTTCAATATGAATTAATATTGTGCATCAAAGCCGTTAAAATGTAAATTTGTTAGTTGTTGATTTGCCGAAAACATTTTTCGAAGATATTTTGAAGTTTTGGTTCTGTGGTTCTGTTTGGAAACGAAACCAGGAAGTTGTAATGTAATGCAGCCCAGTAACTATGTAACATTACCTATGACGTACCTAATTACTTCCCATGTATTTCTACTGTTTAAACAACCTTCAAAATGTTTGTAGTTTAACACACATTGGAAATCATGGGTGTAGTCAGGGGGTCGACAGGTTCGCCAACCCCACCCCCTCCCCCTCCCTTAAAGTAAAATGCTTAAATAATATGGTAAACGGTCCAAATATTTCCCTTAGTAACCCCCCCCCCAAATGCGAAAGACTGGCCTCACCCCTGGCCTTTTTTTTCTGCAAAAAAACCCAGACATGATTGCCAAAATACAAACTGATTTAAACTAAAATATATTCATAAAATTAAAAAAATCACAACAAAT
Source organism: Chiridota heheva (assembly GCA_020152595.1). Taxonomy (NCBI): domain Eukaryota; kingdom Metazoa; phylum Echinodermata; class Holothuroidea; order Apodida; family Chiridotidae; genus Chiridota; species Chiridota heheva. The sequence continues at coordinate 523,962 of JAIGNY010001647.1, read as the reverse complement.
GCACTATGTTGTGGCTTTTACATGTTACTCCTAATTCATTTCACGCCAAGTAATACTCAATGTTTGTTTTGATAACAGTGGCCATCAACCTTTTTTTTTTGTAACTTTGTTGTAATTCTCAATGCAGGCAACAACTTTGAAAACTTGTTATTATTATACAGTATATAGTTAATGAAACTTGCTCTATTCCAAATAAAAATGCCTTTGCAAACACACACCTATTGGCAGTCTCTATATCACATATTGTATGCCTATGTATGACCCATTGGATTGAGTTTGAATACTGTACACAACATTACAACTTATCATCCAATATGGAACAATGTAAAGATTAACTTTAAGATTTTACAAGTTGTTTAAATGCAGAAATTTTGAAAAATAATGGGCTAAAACATTTAAAGGTATACAAATATTTGTGAAATAATTTCAAATGAAATCAAAATTAAAACATGTATAGCATTATGTTTAGGCTAAGCTTAACAGCTGATTAACATTGGGGTTGTTTTATTGAATCAATTATTTTGAAGTTGAAGTACAATATCAAGCAGATTTTATAGGCCTACCGTTAAAAAGAAAAATAATTGAGAAACATCTAGGCCGAGGTTGATGTCATAATGATATAATGATGTAAAAAATAAGTATCAGTATCAAAGTCTATATCATATGCTTGTTAGCAAAAATCTTTCTGTCACCATTGACACTCATTTGGCATCTTGACTGGTAAAGTTTGGAGCCATATGGAAACAAAGTTACACTTATTTCTTCATAATTTTGAATATATTATTATGATATAATTGATAGTCAGTGTCACAGGTGTTCCTAGCGTTATGGCAACCTATATATATGTGTTAAGTATATAGGTTGCCATAACGCTAGGAACGCCTGTGGTCAGTGTAGGCCTAACCTAAGATGAACAATGTTTATGACTGCTCCGTCTCCCTTCATAATTCATTTGGGATACTTTTCAAGAATTTTCTTTAGGGATTTTGAAACAAGCCTAACAGTAACAATTTATTTTTTAAATTATATTATTCCACTTAGACCAAAAAGTTGTAATTTTGTATAAATTGACTTTTAACCTAGGCTTAGTAGGCCTACGCCCGCCGCCCGTGGTGGAAATCTCCAGTATGTCTAACGTTAGCCCTGGCCTACCTATTTGTTAGGACCAGCGATGCGGTATGTTCAAGATTTGGCAAAAATTGATTCAAATTCTTCATACGTACGTCAGAACCCATGCATACTGAGTATAAACAGACCTATTCTATAATTAAATCATGACAACGTCTGAAAGTTATGCCAATCTAATCTTAAATTATCTCGCAGAACTGGAACAACGCAAGTGGTAGGCCTTAAGTTAGTGACAAAACGCATGATTCAACTTTAATTCTGTAATTTATGACTTTTGTAATAAATGGTTCCCGCCCTCCAAAAAAAAGAAAAATCTTAAAAAGAAACTTGGCTGGTTGCATGTCTGTACAACGCCATATAATCTAAACGGAAATGTTAAAACAGCAATTTTCAGTATAATTGAAAATATTTGAAAAACTCGCTCTAAATCGTATCTTGTTGTTTTCTCCGCCCGATCCAGCCGGTACGCTATCACTCAGTCACTCGGCTCGTTACGCATGCACTGTCCACCGGTCGCATAGTTGACCATGCTGGATCAATTATGGTCTCCATAAACGCATCGCGATTTTTTGTACAGAAGTTTCGTCTCTCGGCCTTCAGCCTATATGTAGTATAGGGCGAATGACGTCACGCTCTCTGATTATACTATTTTGAATATCTGAAGTTTTAGAATGGCTTAAAATGGCTTAAAGTTTTAAATTTTGCCGAGAAAAGAAATATTTCGCAGAGGTATTTGAAATTTAAAAATTATAGCACTATAAGGCTTTAACGGTAGCATAGCAAAGCATCATGGGAAATATCATAACATGGCGAAGTCCATGTCACATGTCATTGTTGCTAGGCAAATTTATGCGGTGATTGGTTGAAAGAGCAGTCAATCATCTAACTTGGGAAGATTAATTGTTTGACCCGTTTCCAATACATACAGTAAAATTACTTCCGCGGCCGTAATTGATTGGCTTGTTGGTGAGTGTGGAACTTATATGGATAAGTGGCGATCATTTGCTTCCATTTTAAACCACACCCCCTCTATTCAATGTATGATTAGCTAAAAGAAAGGGTACTTAACGACTTATTTGTAACTTTTTTTTTCTTTTCTATTTCAGCTAAAGAAATTTGTGGGTTAATTTTGTTGTTGTGTCTAATAAACGTGGATTCTTGTTTATATTGATTATTGTTTTGTCGTAAATGCTGTATTTATGAACCTATTGTGTCACAAACAAGGCGTGTTTTATCTTATTTCCCCGAAAATGATAACTCTAACTTAGCTGGTTTTTGTAACTTTGATGTACCACCTATCCAACTATATACCAATTACTTTGATTAGATGCTTCGCTGCGTCGTAAAAACCCTCTTCATGAAAAATAAAAAATATAAAGATTTCCTGATTTCCTTTTGTTTAGTCATTGTTTTTGATGACGTCATCCGCTTCCTAACAACAAGACCAAATATTTAGTGTTGATATTCTTCGTACATTTTGATGTCTTAGACAAATTTATGAATTTAACTTCAGTGATAGTTTAATAAATATAATAGGAACAGCATCATACATAAATATTTCAAAAGAGGTACTTATAATATTGCAAAGTTCGTCACTCAATGATAGAGGTTACTGTAACATTTTCAGACTGTCGCGTATCCAAAGGAACCGTATATTATAAAAATAGGGTTTGAAAAATTGCTGCAATGTAAACATTACAACATCCGAGTCAGTCTCACTGAATATATATATATATATATATATATATATATATATATATATATATATATATATATATATATATATATATATATATATATATATATATATATATATATATATATATATATATATATATATATATATATATATATATATATATATATATATATATATATATATATATATATATATATATATATATATATATATATATATATATATATATATATATATATATATATATATATATATATATATATATATATATATATATACATATATATATATATATATATATATACATATATATACATATATATATATATATATATATATATATATATATATATATATATATATATATATATATATATATATATATATATATATATATATATATATATATATATAACATATACATATATATATATATATATATATATATATATATATATATATATATATATATATATATATATATATATATATATATATATACTCTTATTTATTTACGAAAATTATATAATCATGACTATTTACGTACGAAACTGGGCATAAACATAATGTAGCACGCAGTAGCTGTTCTAAATTGGTTTCAAGTCCAAAAAGATTCCCAAGGCTGCTTGTTAGGCAAATGATCGCATTGGGTGTTACACTTTTCAGTATGAATTCGACCAATTAGACACGTTGGATTGTGTGTTTTTTATCTCCGAGTTAACACGATATCTGACCTTTAAATTAGTGCACTCGAAAAACAGAATTTAAACGAAGAAGTCAAACGTTCTACTACTGCTCATTTTATATGAAATATTACTGTCAATATTGCTGTGCAAGTTTATTGTATACTATATTTAAAGAAGGATAATTCGGGGATGGGGGAGGGGCACTTCCATATGGGAGGTATATATATATATATATATATATATATATATTATATATATATATATATATATATATATATATATATATATATATATATATATATATATATATATATATATATATATATATATATATATATATATATATATATATATATATATATATATATATATATATATATATATATATATTTATATGTGTGCCGCCCGAGCAGTTGCCTTTTTTTTTTTTTTTTGTAGTACACGTATCAAAGATCCAATATCTCATACTGCTGGTCTAAAACAAATGCATATTTTCATACTGCAGGTATCAAAAATCACTTATTTTCATACTGCGAGTATCAAAATTATAAACTGTCATAATGCAGTTACCAAAACTCTCAAACTACAGTCCAATTTTTGAAATTCTGGCGGCACATACCTACCACTTTAGTATAGAAGTGCCCCCTCCCCCCTTCGCTCCCGGGGGGATGATGGAGCACCAATCAAACCTCATATTCAGTTTAAAGGAAAGGTATCATCCCATAAACAAATCCAGAAGTGAACGCCGCCGTGCTGGTAACATGACTTCCGGTTTCCAGTTTTTCTATTGTCCCCTGAAACTATTGTCCCAGAAACTATTGTACTCTGAAATTATTGTCCGCTAAATCTATTGTAACCCAAAACAAATTGCACCTTGAAACCATTGTCCTTGTACATTTAAAACTGCCCTACTGTCGTTAACCTCATTGGTTATCCTTTTCTTTTCTTTTTCTTTTTTGTGGTATGTTTTAGGTCTCTTTCTTAACACATATGATAAACATACACGGCGACAATAAGCTAAAGAAACCACAACATGATAAATAACAACCAAGACATCTATTTCAAATGAAGGGCAAGGAGTCAAAAAGAAACACTTTATTAATTGCTACCGCGCTTTGTCATTAGTGTTTACGGAATTTTATTCCCTAATGACGTACACATCAACTTGAACTGTTGTATACTTTCTGCAGCTAAGTTTATCTTGCAGAAAATTAATAGAATTACCGAAAGAAAGCGCACGCAGCTGGAAACCATTCTACATTGAAAAATTCTTTATTGATTTTCTAAAGGTGGAAATTCAGTTTTTACCATCAGTCAGATCAGGGAGCTAACAGCTCCCTGGTCAGATGAACAGATGCTTATCTCTTATGAAATACTAATAAGTGTAGGTGTACTCATGCATGCTTTGAAAAGGGTTTAGGTTTGGGAAGCTGATAAAAATTATCTTTGTTTGCGTGCAATATAAATCACGTCAACTTCATATATCAAATGTGTTGCAAACAGACCCTTATAACAGCAACTAGCTAGAACACTGTTGACATGAAGAAAAATCGTTGAGGTTAGAAAAACTGGAAAACTTTATCAGTGATTACAGAAAAGTGTAAAGTGTGTGAAATGTTTTGAAGTGTTGGGGCAGATAGGATGCACAGATGATGATGCTGGAAGAGAGCCACCATGTCAAACAAAGTTGAAATGATCAATGTGGGTAATATCTGGGAAATTTGACTCGAGGATGGCAATGGTTTTGCTGAAAGCGTTGGGCGCACGTGCTTATTCAATTGGTTGGTTCGACGTCACATCCGGGATTGCTTTGTTTTCACTCCAATGCGGGGTGAATGCGCTTGTTTGCTATGCGGTCTGATGACCTCAGGTCACATTTCCAACCAAGTGAATACAGGATTTCTTTGTCTTCAGTGACATTAAAACATCTTTGACGCTATGGTACTATGATTGCAGTTGGTACCCCAACCTTGACATGTAAAACCTCTTATCCAAACACCAAACTCTTTTATATCAGGATGGCAAAAATAAAACATTTGATTTATCTTTAACTGTGTGGATACTTTTAAGCACAAAGGAAAAATCTACAATAAAAACATCTTGACTTTATGAAATTGGAACATATGTTGGGCTGAAAATGAATAAAAAGAAGAAAAAGATAATGAGGATTAACAATAAGAGCGGAAGAGCAATTATTGTATTAAATAATGAGCTAGAAGATGTAGACAAGTTTGTATATCTGGGCACAAAATTGTCTTAAGATGAAAACACCGAGAATGACATAAGAAGGAGAATAATGAAGGTACCAAAGATAACATAAGAAGGAGAATCTCCTTAGCACTGACCACATTTAATCAACTTAGTAAAATATGGAATTCAAACATATACAAAAGAAAAACCAAACTTATAATTGTTCACACCAATGTTATATTAGTGTTACTTTATGGCTCTGAAACCTGGAAGTTCAACAAATCAAACAAAAAAACTTGATATATTTCAAAGGAACTGCCTAAGGAAAACCATGAAAATAAGATTGCCAATGAAAATCACCAATGATGAATTATATGAAGAACACAGACAATATCAATTAGCAAGACAATTTATACAAGAAGATGGAGATGGATTGGGAATAAGAAGAGAAAATTAGAAGAGAAAATCGAATTGTCCCCGGAGGGAAACATGAAAAGAGGAAGACCAAGAACAACTTGGAGAAGGACAGTTGAGAAAGAGAGGAAGGAGCTTGGGTGGAAGAGTTGGAGGGAGGCGACAGAATTTGCAAGAGACAGGAAGAAATGGAAGAAGCTATTCCATGTAGCCTCAATCTCCAGTCAGGGAGGAGAGAGGTAAGATAAGGCAAGTGTGGAAAAGAGTGGTTGATGAAAAGGACTTTCCTTTGATATACTACACCTAATACCGAGTTACAAATTATTGCCAGGTTGGAAGCTTTTAAATATTTTGTAGTCTATCAGGCGAGCCCTGTATCTATAAACTCTAAAAGTTTGATGATTATAATTATCTTAGGTCTTACTTTTTGATTAATCAAGTATTTCGTGACGTCATATCATGTATTTTCACACCATGAAGTAGCTACGCTATTAGGAGAATAAATTAAAGGATTAGTTCATTGGTCAAGCATGCTTATCATATTTGAAAGAGGACTTCAAAAGAAACAAAATGGGGAGGAAAGAATTCAAAAATCTTATTCCGTTAAGGAGATATTTAAGTTGAAAGTTTGGTATCATTTGAATAGAAATGGCAGAAATCAGACTATTTGTGACATAGCCTCAGATTCGTCAAAGTCTTTTTGTATTCTATCATATATTGTCCTGCGATTTTGTGGCCTAAAAACCATGGGATATGTCAGGAAAAGAGAAAAATTTATTGTAGGAAGGGTATTTATAATAGTGCACCTGGAGATAGTTTGAGGAAAAATAATTAAATAGTGAACAAATTAAATAAACTTTCTTTAAAATACATAAAGACTTTGAGGAATCTGAGGCCAAGTGTTTCTGTTTTGCAATATTGACATCATTAGTATTTTGATTTGATTTGTTGAAGCTTTGAGTTCAACGGTCATGAGTTAAATACGTATCGGCCATACTTAAGTTAATAACCATCGGGGCCATTTATAGTGTTAGGCTTGAGGGAGCTGTGTTTACATACTCTCTAAATTCCTTCGATTGAAAATTGCAATCTTTTCATCGACTGAATTGTTGTTAAATCTATTATGCAGTTATAATATTTGTTCAAATCTTATAGATTAAAATGGCATTGGGAGAACAAAGTAGTCCAAACTTTCCATTTGATTTTTCAGTCAGTAAAAAGATTGGAAAGCATTTTATAATTGTTCAATCACAGCCAAATATGTACATTCTCAAACTTTCTGGGTCCAATCAGCATGCCGCGCCATGTTACCTTAACTACGCAATCTGTCAATAGAAAATACAAAAAGTTTGAAGAAAAAAATGGCGCCTTACGCTACAGCCATGACAGCAGGCATGCCAGAACAAGATATTTTCCAGAAGAAGAAAAAATGAAAAATTCATGAAGATCCACAAGCTGGACAAGCATTGAAGGTAAGGACACCAATATAGTCAAGCTTGTAAGAAGTTCAAGGAGAGGCTGGAGTGACAGAGCAGGTGATGATCGACATGCAGCGTCCTACTCCAATATTCTGTCAGTCTGTATACCAGTGTACAGTGTTCTCAGGTTCTTGCTTGTGTGCACAGCGCATAGGCGGAAAGCGTGACGTCATTTTATATTTCATTTAGGCTGAAGGCCGAAGAGTCAAAACTTCTATACCTACAGTGTTACAAAATCGTGATACTTTTTTAAGTCACCCACCCATGTTGGTTCCAAGTATGGGCAGTAGAGAGTCAAGCATTTCTAAAATAGAACATACCAAACAAATGTGTAAACTAAATATTCTAGAAAAATTGTTGATTTAAATTTGTTTTACACAAAATTATATTTCATCGTTACTTTTTGTGCACTTTTAGTTTAATAAACCAATAATTTCATAAGTCATTAATATAACAAATTTGATTTTGACGTCAAGTGGGAAAAAAAATTGACAAACCATGTACATAGTGCAGATACTTTTCGCAATACCGGTACGGTACTGTGCGATGCCAATGTGTTTATTACTCATTGTTTTACGTCTGAACATGGCAGATTGAAAGCTGGTTAAAGCATTTTAAAGGAATTACTGCCTAACCTTATCGAAGTCGTTATGCATTACGCCTAGGCCCTAGCTTAGTTGGTGAAGGTCGGCCAATAGCATAGGCCTATTTAACGAATAACGTTAGCGATGGGCCGGCCCTAGCCACCTGTACACCCCCGATTCCGTAGTAGTTGTAGTTTGCCTGTTTTTATTTTATAAAAAAAAACTAGGCGTACGCAGTCAGACATTTGTGATCCTAGAGATTTACAATGTAATATTAACTAAGGTGGATCTAGGCATAGTTATTGAAGCCTAGTATAGGCTCGGGATTATTGGGTAGTATGCAAAAGGTTGAAGAATTCAAGTTGCCAACTTGAGCTATTCAAATTCAGACCTAGCCGTTAGGCCTACAAAAAGGCGACATTCTTCTTAGTCATGGATTCGAATCACTTACCATCGTTTGGCCCTAATTTCTTTCACTTTAACCCGTTTCTGTATGCTGACATTGTAGGATTGCTGTTGTTTACTGGTCTGCGGCCTCACTAACGCCACCAGTAATGTCAAAAAGTGTATTGTGGGATATGACTAATAGCTATATTCTTGCAAAAGTACATGCAAGTTAGAACTTGACTAACATTAACAAGAATTTAGGCTATAATTTGCTTCAAATTAGCTGCCCAAACTTACTTAATTCGCCTGGTGATTTGTTGTGTATACTGCTTGAATTTAAACAAAACTTGGCAAAGAATTAATGGATACTGGAAATGAAATAACCCATATTTTGATATTTGTGAAGGGAACATTATTTATGCCAAACATAAGGTGAAGGCAAATAACTCACACCCTAGCTCTATGACACATGCAATCATTCTTACAGTTTGGCTTATTTTGTCAGGAAAAGCTATAAACTCTTATTATTAGACTATGTGGTTCAACCCAATGAATTGGTAGTTTGCCATACCCATCTCAAACGTATTAACTTTGTGGTGTTGAAGGGCACACATTAAACAGGTAAATAATTCAATTGTGTGTAGGGTAAAGAAAGAATAATTTGTAAATAATACACTAGAAATATACAATCAATTAACTTAAATAACTGGTACAGTTTACATGAAATGCTCTGAAATTCAGGTTTTCAAAAACAGATCAAGACATATTATTCTGCCATTAACTTCTAAAATCATTCCTATAATTTTTCATGTACATTTATGATAGAGAAATTGGGACTTCATTGTGGAAGTAACAAATTTACAAGCTTTGACATTACAATTTTGATTTTCTGCAATGATCACCTGTATAAATTTAACTTTAACAACTGGTAATCAACTTTACAAACATTCCTGACAGTTTTCTTTGTGAGACGTCTTCTGTGGATGAACGTACTGCCATAAGTCCTCCACTGTACTTATCACAACAGCTTTAGCTCAAATCAGCAAACTTTGTGAAGTAATGTTGATGTAGGTATAGATATACCACAGTATGTTATTATTTCACAATATGAGTTTTTAAGAAAGAAACAGAAATCAACAAAATCTGAGCTTCTTCCTTTGCAGTCTAACAACTATAGATCCCCATGGTTATAAAGTGTGGCCTCTATTCAACTAAGTTAGGCCTAGTAAAAGACAAGTGTGATTTTTCATGTCTGTTTACTGCAAATAAAAGCCTGTTCTGCTGGTTTTCATGTTGAATTTTCACTTGGGGTTTGTGTCTTTTTTTGCTTAGCCAGACAAAATTGTATGTATAAAAAGCGTACACTAAAATTACCATGTCATATTCTCATAACCTGATAATAGTACATTCCACTACCAAAAAAAAAAAATTATACATGTGCCTAGAGTCGGAAAACATTTTGGCAGGGTATTGTGTACTACAAAATGATATACAGGTATTCAGCTCACTAATATCTGGTACAAAATTAATTTACATTGCAAAAAATATTCGTACTCTGTAGTGCAGTCAATGATTTTTAACAATCATACAACATAAAAGTTACTATTGCACTGTAATAATTTGTTCATTGGATACTAAAGCAAAAACAAATGAGAGCAGAACTAAAGATTGCCTATCAATGAGTAGAGAAATTGCATGAAGCAAAATTTTAAAGTGATATTTTTTTTATCTTCCCAACTTGAGAGCTTAAAAAACTTTTGCAAACAAATTCAAAGCAACATTTATAAGTAATACACATAGAATAAAAATTGCAGGCTGCAATACAACACAAAGGCCCAACCAAAGAGCTTTATGATTATTTCTTAATTTAAACTTTATGAATTTAGGGCTTGCAATTGTTGGTAAATGATGTTGAACAGAAAAATGTGAATGAAACTGAAAACTTAAGTTTATTAAAATACAAATAAAAGTAATGTGACCAATTTGATCTACTGTATCTCTACCTATCTAAACAAGTTGGCAGTTAAGTCACTTTTACTTTGTTTTATACACACCTATCTGCCAGTTGGTCAGTCTGTTTAGACTTTGTTTGATAGGTGTTTTGTTGATAAGCAACTATAAAACTAATTAGACCTAGGCCTATATTGGTCTCATGCCCACCCACCCTGGCTAACAATTGTAATGCTGCATCTCAAGCATGGCCTTTTTTTTTTTATCATGACAGACATTTACAAGTCAATACCATGGTAATGTATATAGCCCTAACGTTATGCTACCAAATTGCAAGTGGTTTCACACAATGTAGGCCTAAGTTACACTAACGTTACTGTAGCCTAGATAGGCAACACAATGACCCAAGATTACCCCGGCAACGCTTTTTAAAAGCAAGAAATCGCTACATACATGTCTGAATAAAATAAGATTTGTTAAGCAACTTATTCTTCTTCCTAAGTAAAACTAAAATTATTGCCCATATTTGTCAACGTTTACGTCGGTCTAAGTAACGGTGTACATACGACGTTAGCTAGCTTCAGACTTCAATAACAACTGGCACAATTAAGATAGCACATTATTTTAAATTTACTGAAATTGTTCAAGACATCTACTAGTTTTAATCATTTATTCCTGATCAGAGAGATTGTTCGCGAAGTATTTTTCTTAAAATATACTTATCAGTTAGGCCTAACTGTTACTAGGTGCGATACATGCCTGTCTACAGTCTAACGCTGCGCTAAAGTATTGTCGTCCTGCATGCACTGTAAAAAGAAATCGTTGTTTTTGTGTTCTTGTTAGAAATAAAATGAACGTTAATCTTAGTAAGAAATACAAGTTATGATTAAAACTAATATAAATATAATTAATTTTTGAAAGTAAAGAATTTTTATTTTTATTTTTTAGCTTAAATTTGCAGTTTGCCCATTTTTTTATTGACTCCAATTTTCAATGTACCAGCATATCTACTGCCCTCACTTGGAACCAACATGGGTGAAGGACAAACCAAAAAGTATCACGCACTGAGGTATAGGAGTTTCGACTCGGCCTTCTGCCTATACGTAGTATAGGGCGAATGACGTCACGCTCTCTGGCATAGACGACAGGCCTACTATACTGCTGTATATTGTGTTTACGCCTTCGCGTACATGTACGTACATAACGTTACAATATGTACTTGCGCATTATTTGAAAAAAAGGTAAAAAAATAATAATATTTGCATGTTTGACTGGAAAATTATCATGCCCACTATGGTAAGTTTAAAGTCTTAGCTAACATTCATTACAAACTTGTAACAGTACAGTAGAAAATGAAGAAATGATTGTGAAAAAGACCTTAATAAAACAATTTTAAGAGTTGAAGGCTTAAAATGGAATTTGCAATTCTTTGTCATTTACTTTTGTTTGTGAAAGGTATGGTGTATCTAAAATTGCTAACTTGCATGATAATTCTTTTAGATTTAATTTAATATGGGGTTTGCAGTCTATTATACTGAATCTTTTAGCGTGTCTTGAGATTTTGTATTCCAGTTTTTGCAAGATTGAATTGTCACAGTCTATTAGATTAAAAAAATCACCTTTGGAGTAAAAATTGTCTTGAGAATTAATATTCCAATCTTTTACAAGATTGATTTATTAGTCTATTAGATTGAAATTTTCAGTCTTTCTTTGGAGTGAAATTTTTTAGTCTTTTCTAAGAGTGACTTTCAATCTATTAGGTTGGTCCCGAATCCCATACGTTAAAAAACTGATAAGTCAATTTATTAGATTGAATTTTCAATCTACCCATTTAAGAGAGTAGGACATAAAACCCACTTCTCTCACCCAAACTCTTTGCTTACATACGTCACAATAATCACAGACACGGTAATCCATTCCGTGGAAAATACTTTAGAAATACTTGGGGAATTTTGCCTATTTCTTTGCAATATCTATCAAACTGATATCATGTCGCTATATAAGGTTCATAAATTCTCTAAAGGTGATTTTACCTTAAACTTCTTATCTGTTCCCAAAGTAATTTGTATGTTCATGTGTCCTAAAACGAAAAACCTCGTTGTCTTTAAGAGCATGTTAAATTTAATTCCCAGCAAACATTATGGAAATTATTTCCTTGAGTGTTTTATTTGCCGCGAAAAGGGTTAATGAAGGGATATTTTATTTAGGCCGAAAAAACACTCATAAACTTTTCACTCATAATTTTGGCAAGTCAAAATGTAAATGTTTGATACAATTACAGTCACCAAATTGGAAAATGGTAAAAAAATATCTAAAATGACAAATAATATCGATAACCTGCAATGGCGATCCTATTTGTCAAGTGGTTTTAATACATAATGCATTCTTTGTATTAAGTCGTCGTAATACCCGTGAAATTAAATGACATAAATAAATGATTAATCAATTAAAAGTGACCAAGAACATTTCTTTCACTTTTAAGTCAGCTTTTTGGTGTTCAAAAAATTATGAAGAAAAATAGATTTATTATGAAATTTAATAGTAAAATGGACATTTTATTTTACTGAAAAATCTAGCAGTCTATAAATTAATTATAATTGTTATTCATAATTTTATGTCTAATTCATTGCTAAAGAACTGATTCGATCAATTAAAAATATTCTTCAAATTCCGATTTTAACATATTACAATGTTCTGTAAATCGTGCATACAGAAAAACGCATTGTGCTCTGTAAGTAACTGACTCGACTTGACGTTCAAAATAATCCGATCTTTTCTTCAAAAAAGAACAGAAAAATAAATGAACAAAATCAAAGAAAAACATATTCTTAAGATTGACCTAATGACGTTGGAGTCAGTGTTTTAGATTAAACTCTGACAATTCATTGACTTATTTCCTTTTTAATGGAAAATTTTAAGCTGCAAACACGAATTGTCAGTGATGAAAAATGGCACACTTCTTGGAAACAATATAAAGTAAAAGAATGAATATTTATGCCACAGACGTTAAGGATATAGATACGGTGAAATATTTGCTGACCTCAAATTGATGGAAGCCATGGTAAGAAAGTCGTATCCTGTTAGATATATTTTTTATTCGGCATGGGTAAGATTCAGAAATTGTTCTGTTTGTGCTACATCCTTTCAAAGAATTATGACATCATCAACGATACAAAGGAATTACACAAGAAAATACACCCTTAATTGTTTTACTTGCCATCAATCACAAGAGTTACAAAAATTCAAAGCTGTAGAATAATTTAGCCGTCTTTCATTAATTGGAATTAAAATTGTGTTAATCGCGTATATAGAGCCACGCATTCTGTAGCTTAACTTAAGATACGGCCTGGGCTTGCCATTCAAAATCAGTCTCAGTTTTGTTTTTCTTTAAACATAATGAAAACATCAGTCGATAATGAAAATAAAAAGGAAACATTTCCTTGAAGCCTAACGTAAATTGACTTTTTGACGTTGGCATCAGTGTTTTAATGGAACATTTTAAGCTTCAAACACGATGTGGGTGTGATAAAAGAATGGTACACTTCTTGGAAACAATATCAAGTAAAAGAATGAATATTTATGTTACAGACAGTAAAGAAATAGATGCGGTCAAATATTTGCACACTCCAAATTAATGGAATCCAGAGTTCATAAAAGGCCACGCCTTTAGTCATATTGTTCCGGAGTCAAATGAGGCAGGGAAATGTTTTGGCAGTGATTAAGTAAAGAATGTCCATGGTTACGGTTTTAAGACTCATTTTGGACGAATTTCAGTCCTAATGTAAATGTATTTTTTCTGATGCATGTCTCTTAACCTACATATAGACGTCTGTAGTATTTATGCTTTCATCGCTGTCCAGGAAGAACGCAAGACAGTTCTTTAATGTCTATGGAGTGGAAGCGACTGCACTATTTTGGTATCAATTATATTCAAAGTTCATATATCTCTGAATCTTTGGTAGAGCTGATTAGTTCATCCAAAAAGTCTTTAAATAGTGGGTTGACAAAGCTCTAAATTTTGTATTCGAGTTATGGTCGTATTTGAGCTGTGGCAGAGCAAAATTGACAGACTTTCTAATCTGTGATGAATAAACGGGGGGAAGACAGTATGATCTCTAAGTATCAGCGTTGTGTACATTGTATCAAGATCTAGACTTGACGTTGAAAATTATGCACATTATTTTGAAATCATCAGTCGATAATAACAAATAAATAAACAAAATAAAAAGCAAACATTTCCTAAATAAATTAACCTAGTGACGTTGGAATCAGTGTTCTAGATCAAAATCTGTTAATTCAGTGACGTATTTCCTTTGTAAGAGAACATTCGAAGCTTCAAACACGATGTTGGTGTAATAAAAGAAAAAAAGGCCGCCTTTTTTTCTTTTCTTTTTCTTTGGCACACTTCTTGGAAACAATACAAAGTAAAAGAATGAATATTTATGCCGCAGACAGTAAGGAAATTGATACCATCAAATATATGCTCATTCTAGATCAGGGACCGCGGAGCAAATTTTGAAGTGTGGGGAGGTGAAGAAGTAAATGGCGAAAATAAAAAGCGTCATCACATTCATATGATGGACAAATCACCTTTTGGGTGAAAGAGAGGGCAAGAACGCAAAAGGAAAATTTCTTTCATTTTCTGGCACTTTTTTTAATATTTCGGTGAAATTTTTGTCAATTTAAGGGAAATTTTGTTCATTTTTCTGCAATTTTGTTAAATTTTCTGGAGAGTTTTGGTACTTTCCCTAAAATTAACCTACAAGTTTTGGGAAATTACGTTTAATATTGGGAAATTTTCGCCGACTACTGGGAAATTTCCTTCTTTTTTTGGCCATTTTTGAGAAATTTTTGGAAACATATTTCTCAATTTTACCTTCATTTTTGGGAAAATTTATTCAATTTTAGGGAAATTTTGTTTATTCTTAGGCACTTTCCTTTGATAAACTATTTTTCACCTTTCAGGAAATTTTGTTTATTGGCGTCGCCGTTGCTGTCGCCGTCGTCGTCGCCGTAGCCGTCGTCGTCGTCATCGTCATCATCATCATCATCGTCATCATCATATCATCATCATCATCATCATCATCATCATCATCATCATCATCATCATCATCATCATCATCATCATCATCATCATCATCATCATCATCATCATCATCATCATCATCATCATCATCATCATCATCATCATCATCATCATCATCATCATCATCATCATCATCATCATCATCATCATCATCATCATCATCATCATCATCATCATCATCATCATCATCATCATCATCATCATCATCATCATCATCATCATCATCATCATCATCATCATCATCATCATCATCATCATCATCAGTAGTAGTAGTAGTAGTTGAATACTCCATAGACCATAGCTTTATATATAGTGTGCTTTCTTATTTCAATTTTGGTTTCAGTTTTAGGCATTGGTTTAAGACCCTTTATTTTAACGCTTGTTCCTGTGTGATTAATAATGGTTTTCATTTCAATTTCATTCCTATTTTATGTAGTGTTCGCCAAGGCAGCCTACTCACAGTTGGGAACATGACCTTGCAATATGACCGTTACTGCGATATTAATAATTTCTGAGGCCTTGACCCGGAAGTTCGAATTGAGCATTTCGTGGTTTGTAAAACGATCACTCCCGAATGAATCCTGATAAATCAAATTGCTTTAACTTATGCAGTTTCAATGTTCATCACTACAGGAGAAGATTAAATGACGTCCAAGACAATATATTTTGGATTAAATCGGGATCCGAGCATTTTCAGTCTCGGTAAAGTTCCCAAAATAAAGTTTTTCGTGGCCCATTTTGATGATCTTTGAAAAAGTAAGATTCGTCAATCGTTTTTCTGATCTGTGAAAGTCACTTTTCTTCATAGCAAACAACTTTTTTTAATAAAGTTCAGTATGCTTTTATAAAGTGAACTATTTAGTGTCGTAAAATTCAAGCCACTTTTAAGTACATTTAGTGGATGAAAATTCTCAGGAAAAATGCCAGTCCAAATTCTCACTTCTTAGACCTAATATCCTTTCTAACGTGATAAGGTGTGGCTTTTCCGTAACACTAGGTTGTTATTATGGCAATGCATTGAGACCAGGGACGGAATTATGTAAAATAAAATCAATTTGGTTGTACAATTATTGACAGAGTTTACAGATATAAACAAATGATATTCTTGTTACCGTTATCCACAATTTTGGATTTGCTGGTACTAGTTTTAGGCCTACCAAAGAACGATCTGTTTATACACCAAATACTTAGGCCTAACTGCTAGGCCTAGTGGCACTGGCAGTAGGCGTACTAGGTCTTACGAATTTGTTACCCATCTTACCGAAGTCGGACAAAATTATTACGTAAAAAAAGGCCATTTTCATGATTGATGAGTAGAGAGTAGGCATATGAAGCGCATGATTGAGAGACATATAAGACCTAGCCTAGATCATAGCCCTGCTTCTGATACTATGTAGGCTAGGCCTAGAAGCCTATTCCATTGATTGCCTTACTCAGTCAGAAGTCAGACCAATAATTGAATAGTCCTTGCTTAGAAGTTAGACTAGACCAGTACTATTATGAGTCACCCCGTAAAATAATTTGCGACATAGGGCCTACAGGCAGTTGACCACATCAATTATTACATAACAGAACTTCAGCAGACAAAAACTGATCCAAGTGAATGCTGGAAATGGCAGTCCCATAAATATAATATATAAAGCATACATTAAGAGTCCGCATCATCCCCGTGTTAGATTGCCCTTAGTATTAATATTCTTACTAAAATCTTACCTTATGATTGATATTCTTAGTGTTTTAAAATATAAGCATACAACATTAATAGTAATTTGCTAAGTTCTAGTATTACTCATTACTTTTGTGTAACATTCTTAAAGGCAACTGCAGATTCTAACACAATTTAGGAATTATAGTAGTATCCCCCTTTTATTTACGTGTCCCGAAGTGTTGGAAATTTGTTAATATTTACCGTCTTCTCTTTTATGTCCTAACTAAAGTAACAGTTTAATATACTGTAGTCCTACTAACTTTGTTGGAGTAGTCTGGTCATACTTAGATAATTTCAGACTACTGTGAAATATTTGAAAATTATTGTGTCTTTGACATCAAAAACAAAACTTCTGTGTCAACTTCTGAAACTGTCATGCAGACGCAATGCAGGCTGCACAATTACAAAATAGTATTACCCTTAACATTGCATCGTGGTACTGCTAATGAATGTTGATTATTTGCTACTTTTTCGCAACTTATTGTTTGTCAAAAATGTACCAATTTACTTTTGGATCACAGATATAAGACAAAAAACATAACATAAACCTGATATTGCTTTTGAACATAAGTTTGCAGTGCCCGATCATACATTGTATATTTACCTTACACAACGCCTTGTTATAGCATATTTTTACAATTTTAACTAGTTTAAATTACAACAAAATGTTTTTTTGTTTGTTCCAAAAACAATTTTATCAAAATTCAGGCATGTTGAAAAGTTAAGCACATAGGTCTACAGACCTAGAGCTGTTTTTCTGAGTTGATTCGAAGCATACTCTTTATCATTATCTGGCTCAAACCCCTAGCTTTGCTATTTCACAGCCCACCCTGCCCCTCCGATGACTTTCCCACCTCCTTGGGGTCTGCCATGCCCCTCAGAAAAAATGTAACAATTGTTATTATCATTTTATTTTTTTACTTAATAATCTTATTGAACCTCATGAATGAATACCTTACATGGATACATAACACAGAATGATAGCATAGAAAACAATTGTCCTGTTTGGCTAATGACTGGTCCTCATCAATCAAAAAGTTTCACTCAGAGGTATGATTATAGCTAAAATCCCAGAAGTTCTTCATCAGAGGCTTGAGCCTTAAGGGGCCCCTGGACTACATGTCGAAAAGACGCAGCGGTTCGCACGCATTAATGTGCCCCTCAACAAGTCTAGCACCCTGTCCCTTTTTAAATTAAGCTAGCGGTATGTGGCTTGACCAGTATAGAGCATTAATGCAGAAATAACTGTGTGTGTGCTTTTTTTTTTTCTTTCTGAGTGAGGAACAAGCTACAGTACTATACACTATTTTGATGTTCTTGTTGTCAGTCTTGTTAATTTCAGAACTGATATCGTTTGAAACATTGTATGCTTGTTGTTCTACATTGCAGATTTGTGATTATTTCATGCTTTCACAGGCCCCATAAAACAATCTTATAGTACATGTAGATCTAAGAAACTTATTATTTTTCTCTAGCAATGCTGAGAAAGACAACAAATTTGGTTAACTGTGTTGATTCTAGGTTTGGCTCCTTAGATACAGTATACAAAGCAGTGCACTGTTGACAGGGACTTTACAGTAACATTATGTACTGTTTTCAAAAATCTTGTCATTACAGTTCATTTATTCTGTCATATTGTTTTTGTAGATTGAAAAGAGTATAAATTGGGTGCAGTACGCTTCCATATGGAGTGTTGCTCTCTTTTCCATTTTTCTCACCTTCATTCATAAAGAAAGCTAACAATTGATTTGTACACAAATTGCCTTCATGCATGTTACTTCACGGCCACTATACGGTATATCTAGAAATAACAAATCATATTTATTTCAGAACAGTGTCTATTAGGAGAAAACAATTTAGGATTTTTAATATAAATCCTGACTTTTGAAGCACACAATGTAAGAAGGGTCAATGTTTACATTGTTAAAATGCTGTTTTGTGTACTTGAAATTACTCTTTGTGCTACTTGCAAAAATATTTGAATTAATGCTCCAATACTGAAAGAGCTCAAAACTTCAATTAAAAAACACATTTGCTTAAAAAATGTGTATAGCAAGACCGAAATGATTTGTATAGTAAACAATCACATTTTTTTTACCTCATATTATATTATTATTCATAATCTACAGTATCATTTGATGTTCATTTTTTTCTTTAAGTATCCCTCAGTTGTTTGAGAGTAAAGTACTGCGGCATCACATTGTCTTGATATTAAGTAATACCTTTCACTTTCCCTCAAAGATTGCGGCAGAGCAACAGAGAAATCAAATAAATACTATATTTAAAATTAAAAAATTAAAAAAAACATGCTTAAATAAGTGCAGTATCAGGACTAGATCTGTATTTACCCATCAGTCATTTACCTTGCATGGAAGCCACAGCAATACCAACCGAAGAAGAATGTTGTGACTGACAGTGATACAGCATCGAATGATGTCTCCATCCATCCTTTTTTTTTACAGCATACTTCATACATGATAAAATGAAATAAGTATTTATACTATATGATAAATATTGTTTCATGAGATATTTTTTTCATATTATATCTTACTTTGTTTTACCTGCAGTAATGAATTTGATCAGTACATTTTGATATTGGAGCAGTGTAAGACGTGGATATGGGTATCACAATATATCTTTGCATCAACAGAAAAGGTAAACAAGATGCAGATGGTTTAATGTCCTACAGTCTTATGCAAACTATCATTATTGGTCCTTTAAAAAACTCAACTTAGAAAAAGTAAAGTGCCATGTAACTGGTTAATGGTCAATAAGTACCATCTTTAACAATAATGTAAATATTTTAAAACAATATTTAATTTGTATAGTGCAAAATCGTCTTAAGCATTTTTATGCACTGTACAAAGAGAAATGATGTGGAAGAGCAGGAAAATAAGTTGAACTTTTTAAGGATTCTTTCAGAATATATTGATGAGATTTTTTGTCCATTTTCTGACACCAGATTAGGGCATTCCTAGATTTGTTGATATCTAATAGTCTTTTATTTATAGTACTTTATAAACACATACTTCAAAAGGCTGTCATAAAAGACTAGTAATATCTAGAACATTTTCCTTACAGTTTGGTGCAAGAAAGAAGTCTACTTAAAAAAGCATATTAAGTTTCAGACAGCAAATCAAACATTGAGCTTTATCATGGTATGTATAATATGTGATGTAATGCAGTATAACACAAAATATTTTTATAGTGTCTTTTTCCTCTATTGACTGAGAAAATTTATTTTTCTTTGTGGGATATGACAAAGAAAAAAAATGTTGGTTCCTCTCTTTAAAACTATTGTAGATTACAATTTTGAAGAAGAAAAAAAACAGGAAATGAAGGGCAGTTGCACTCACGAAACAACCAACACTTTGCATTTGTGTGAACACTTATTTGCTGTGTTATTTCACAAAGCTTTAAAATACTCAATTTGAAACTAAATTTAATTACTTCATTAACTGATGCCTGGTTCTTTAAAGCAAACATATAAAGCTTGCTCAGATGTAAAGTGAAATATTCCTGTATAGTCCAGAACAAAGTTTAAAAGTTTACGAATGGGTAGGTGAAAAGCTTTATGTAATTTGATATATTTCCTTCATAAATTTCAGTTCTTTTAAATGAGGACAAAGTCTATTCCTGCTAGATTATGGTTAAGGGTATGGTCAACACTTAAAAGCGTTTTTTCCACAAATGTGTGCCAATGAATTAAAAAACAAAAGAAAGGGGTCACATAGGGAAATAGGAATTTTCGCCCAAATGTAAAATGTCGGATGAACTGAAAATCAGAGATATATCTCAATCATGCCCGAACTGAAAATTAGAGATACATCTTAATCATGCCCGAATCGTCTAGATAGGCTATCAGAATTATTGTCATATGTCCACACGACTCAATATGATGCTGATTGGGCTCGGATTGAGTACTAAGATGTATATGAAAAATGCCCACCCACACACGTTCAAAATCAAGAGCCCCAATGACCATGGGCAGTTTTGGGGCATCAAAAACTAGAAATCTTCCGGGGATTCGCCACTAGAGGCTAGATCCTACCAGAGCTGTGTCCATGAACCTTACAATTTCTCTTCGGCCAGTTTAGAAATGGTAAGCCCAAATGCTTATCTGAATAGATTTCAACGTTGTAGAATTTAAATGTTCTTCTTTTCATTAATTACATTTTGGACTTTTGTGTTGATTTTAAGCCACTTTTAGGCAAAAATAACAAGAAATCTTTAGACCAAGGCTTCAATGCTTCACCCATGAAAGCCTGCACAATTTTTCCCGAAGTTTCTTAATTTTCAGGAGAACATTCTTCCGGACGCTTAAAAACGGTAAGCCTGCAGCCCTGCTTATCTGAGTAAATTGAACATGAGAACTTCAAATTATCTTTTTTTTGTTTGTTAAATTTTCCGAATTTTTGTCAGTTTGTGTTGATTTTTAGCCAATTTAGGCATCAAAGACAATCTGACAATAAATCTTCAGAGCTTCCGCGGATTCGCTCCCCGTACATGGACCCTTAAGCGGGACTTCTTCCCCTGTGTCCCTACTCTTCCTTCGCACCAGCTAGGATCCCACGAATTTTCATTTACGCTTTAGAAATTTCTGTTGTTTTTAAGCTATTTTGGCATTTGGGACATCCAAAACCATAGATCTTCAGACCAAGGCTTCACCATGCACAATTTTCTCCGAATTTTCAGGAGTAATTTCTCTTCTGCTGGTTTAGAAATGGTTATCAGATAATGCTTATCTGAGTTTAATGAATTTGAAACATTTTCCTTAAATTCCCCCATTTTTGTCAGTTTGTGTTGATTATCTCATTCACATAAATTTACAAGCGCGTGCCACCCACAACACCCCCTCCTCTCTCCCCGCCCTGCGCATTTTTGGATATTGGCTGGAAAAAATGGCAATATTGAAGAAGGCAGCGCTTTTATGTCATTTGCTTTTGTGGAGGATTGTAGCTGCCACTGTTAACAGCTTTTCCTTAGATCGATTTAATGAGGTTGATGATGTAACATGATGTAACATGTCAAATTGCATCATTCTTTGAATATATCTTCCGAAGTACTGCTACCACCAGTCCAGCTCGTGGGGGAGTGATCTTATCACTTAGCTTCATTGTTACCGCCCGGGTTCGATTCCCGGCGCGCGAGTTTTGTCTGTACTCTTCGACTTTGAGTGCTAGGGGAGCTCATGCTGCAAGGCTGGGCGTGGGTAGACCGCATGAAGATTTGGCAGATCTTTTATGGACTGGGGTGTCAAGGTCTACTTCCTCCCCTTATACCCTAGCACTAGTTGAGGGAGGGGGAAGGAGGACTGATGGCGCTCGCCAGGGCAGAAGGGCCCTAATTGTGAATCTGCCCTGTACCTGTACTTGATATAGGAGGTGTTCAGTACTAGAATGAAAGCCTGCCGCATGAAGTCTAAATTTCTTGTGAATTTTCGAATAAATATTTCATTTTTAGATTGCTTCTAAATGAACCGTTTTTTCAGCAACCAATACAAATTTAATATCAATCAGAAGAAAAAAAAAACTTAAAAATCAAGAACAAATTTTTTCTTGCAAATTGCAACATGTTTTTCTCAATTTTCAGACAAAATTTCTCTCTTCCTGTTTATTAATGATATAGGTATAAACATGAGAATTTGAAAGTGAATTTTTCTTCTTTTCATCACTATTTTAAATGTTGTCAGTTTGTGTTGATTTTCAGTCATTCTCGTGAAGCCCCCCAAAGAAAAGAAATTTCTAGAGCTTCCGGAGCTTCGCCGGGACAACGCCAAGGGCCCTTAACACAGCACCAAAATAGCTGTTTCTGGTACCTGAAACATTGACTGATGCACGTTTGCTTGAAGTTTTTGGTAAACGGTTACATCTTAAATACCAAGTTTACGAAAGTTTTATGTTTCGTATCCGTAACCGGAAAGATTGTAAGCATATGTAGTTTCACGATGAGTTTACGATATGTAACGAAGTATCGAAAATCATTCGAAATTGTTAAGAAATTTTTTGGGAATCGAAGAAAATTGCCCGAAAATTAAAAAAGTTACCAGAAAAATGAAGAAAGTTTCCCAAAATTGAAGAAAATTTCCCGGAAATTAAGGAGCTCCCAAATATTGAGAATAATTTCCGGAAATTGGCCAAAGAATTCGCGAGGAGAAAAAAAACCTGTCCGAAAATGAAGGAAATTTTCCGAAAGTAATTCCCCCCCCCCCCCCACTCCCTCCTATCCCAAACCAAACACTGTGGTGAAACCATTACTCGAAATTAATTCTTTTTTCACAGTTTTATTGCAAATTTTCGTCGTAATAGGTTTTTGAGTCTGGCAAAAGTAAAATGGTCCCGTACGGATATGATATAATCGTATTTAAAGGCGAAATCCGCTGGACACCGATTTTATAGTCAGGGAGAGATTTAGAATCATCGAATAAACTTGTATTAGACTTTCAGTGTATATCTCAGCCATTAGCAGATTAGGCCATGCCTGACTAAACTACTATCCGAATCATGTCCTCCTGACCGCCGACTTGTCATGATGCTGACAACATCGTCCTATTTGGGCACTTTGACGGGACGAGTTGTAAAATGTTGTGAATGCAACGGCGGAGGGGTATGGGAGAGGGGTATGGGGGAGGGGTATGGGGGAGCTCTTCACTTTTCTATGAAATGAAATAAATCCCCTCCAGATTCTTATTTTGTGATTTAGTCTATATTATTGCTTAAAGTTTGCCATGTAAAGTAGAGCCATGTAAGCAGTATATGGTATAACTTTTCTCTTTAACAGTTTTAAACGCATCTGCCGTGATTGTCAGGCTACTAAAAGGTATTCAACTGTGACTCCCTAAATTTGAACCCTACGACCCCTCCCTATCCCACTCAGAAATTTACCTCAATCATGTCCGAACCGGGTGTCCGAATCGTCTAGATATCAGAAACATATCCTGCTGACTCTGCATTATGATGCTAACAACATCATAATTGGGCAATTAATCGGGAAGGGATTCAAAATGTCAGATGTACATGTTTAAATTAGATATGCTCTCAATCATTCATGCCCGAGTCGTCTAGATATCAGAAATATCTCCACTTGATTTAAAATCCAGAACCGCGATAATCATGGCCCATTTGTGGGCAACAAAATATATAAATCTTCAAAAATCTTCCGGCGAGTTTGCTCCCTAGACCCTACAGCAACTGCGTGAATGAATTGTATGCTGGTTTTCTGCTTAAGTCTGTTATTTTTACTATCCTTAGTATATATATATATATATATATATATATATATATATATATATATATATATATATATATATATATATATATATATATATATATATATATATATATATATATATATATATATATATATATATATATATATATATATATATATATATATATATATATATATATATATATATATATATATATATATATATATATATATATATATATATATATATATATATATATATATATATATATATATATATATATATATATATATATATATATATATATATATATATATATATATATATATATATATATATATATATATATATATATATATATATATATATAAAATATATATATATATATAATATATATATATATATATATATATATATATATATATATATATATATATATATATATATATATATATATATATATATATATATATATATATATATATATATATATATATATATATATATATATATATATATATATATATATATATATATATATATATATATATATATATATATATATATATATATATATATATATATATATATATACTATATATATATATATATATATATATATATATATATATATATATATATATATATATATATATATATTATATATATATATATATATATATATATACATATATATATATATATATATATATATATATATATATATATATATATATATATATATATATTTATATATATATATATATATATATATATATATATATATATATATATATATATATATATATATATATATATATATATATATATATATATATATATATATATATATATATATATATATATATATATATATATATATATATATATATATATATATATATATATATATATATATATATATATATATATATATATATATATATATATATATAGATATATATATATATATATATATATATATATATATATATATATATATATATATATATATATATACATTTTAAAACTTAATGTAAAAACTATTTAAAACACAGATATTATATGTATTAGCACCTATCAAAAATTCATTCACACACTAAAGGGGAGGGGGGGTAATATCAAAGACAACAACTGGGGCTCAAAGCTGCTTTAAAACCTGCTTTATATTACTATACTAGTCAACATTTCTCTGTGTGGAGAGGAAGGGGCCATAAATATCTGAACATGCTGACTTGAAATTCAAATGGGTTCTCACTGAGGGCTCTAACTGATTAACAAAATGAAATTAAGCAGATCTCAATATCCTCAGATGTTAGTTATAATGTAAGGATTGACACTTAATAGGAGTCCATAAAATAACGTTATCATTCCATCTGCACTACAGCAACTTCTTAAAAAATAGGGCATCGGAACCACACAAACTTTTGGTTTCTGCTTTACTACTAAAATCACGAGAAGCGCAGGGCTTACAGGAGCTTAGCCAGTGATTGGACACAATTTAAAGCAATTTTCTACCATCAAAATCACGTGAAACGTATGGCTGCCGGGACTTTTCCCCTTGGCTCCTACCAGGATTTCTCCCCTAGATTTGACACAATTTTAAGCAATGTCAGTTTTGCTACCCAAAGTGCAGCAGGGCCTCCGACACACGTTTGAAATTGAGGGGGTCATGACCGATGTTGTCAATTGCCAATCGAATATGTTGGACAAAGGCCTATTTGAAAACAATTACTTTGAAAATTATTGGGGGCCATGTCATCCCCCCTCCTTCATGTCATCCCCCTCTCCCCGGTGTCGGGGGTCCTGTGCAGTCATGGATTTGACACGACTTTAAACAAATTTCTGTTATCAACTTCACGAGAACCGCAGGACTTCCGGGACATCGCCCTTTTTAACATGGCCCTTAACATGGTTTCAACCTTGGATCCAGAGTTGACACAGTATTAATCAGTTTTCTGCTCTCAAAATTGCGAGGAATACAGGACTTCTATCCTTCCAAGAGCTTCAATCCTAAGTTTGTCATCGATTTAAGCAATTTTCAGTTACCAAAATTACGAGAAACGCAAGGCTTATACCCTAGATTTGACACAATATAAGCAACCAACTTATAAATCTTATGAGCATTTTATGAAAGAGGGGGCGCAAAATCCCTGCCCGCCGCCCCCACAGTGAAGCAATACCTACCAAGCCAATGATCCGACTTAGCTCAGTTGATTTTTTTAAGGAAATTTCAGAAATATGAAAATTTGAGAAATATGATTTATTCGCGGTATTAAAACACCATAAAATGTTCTATACTTGAAGGGTACTTTTCGACTGACGTATTTTGAAACCATGTACGACAGCAGTAGCTTTAATATTCTCCGCCGCCCCCTCCCCCCTCCCCTTCTCTAATTTCTTTTCTAGCATATCAAAATTCCGAGTGGACTAAAATTTGGGGAAATGAGCAAGTTTTACACGAAGATCTATATACACAAATTTAGAAATTTATAGGTCATAAGTCTCGAAATCGGAAAGATATCGACCATGTTTAGTCAACTATACCTGTATACTGATCATCATTCGGAATATTGAATATCCCAAACAATGCGAAAAGTAAATAAACAGGTCCTGAGACTAATGATGTGAAAAATCAATTAAAGGAATAGTTCAATGTTATTGTTTTTTTTTTACTTATTTGAAAGAGCATAATCTTAGAGCCAATTTGGTACAAAAATCAAGTTGATATCAGATTCCATTCAGGAGATATGGATTTGTAAAGATTTCTCAATTGTCAAGTTTTTGTACAGTATGATGAAATCGTGTTTGAAGATGTCATATAGCTGTATACAGGTATGGACAATTCTATTCCAAATGTTTATGTATTTCTTTGAACGTGAATCTGTTAATTGGTTGCTTCTGTATAATTAGAAGCAAATTTCCAAAAGTTATTGAAATTGGGTATAATTGGCAATGTATACAGGTTTATCTAGCTTTCATCAATCTATTTTTCTAGCAGGTTTTACTAATAAAAAAAGATGATAGATTTAAATGAAATACGTCAACTTTGTGGGCGAATGTGTTGCTGTGATGTCATACTGAGCCTTTTTCTATTTGTTCAAGAACATTTTTCATGAACTTTAAAATTTGAATATCTCCTGGTAAGAATAGCATATAAACATGAGTTTTGTACTAAGTGTTTCTAAAAAAAATCTCTTTCTTATGAAATAGTACGAAAAAACATGGGAATATTCCTTTAAATACGGTATATCAGTCAGGTCAGAATATATTATAAGAAATACTTCAAATTTACAATCCAGTATTCAGCAAGTCAGTGACTATAGTGAACCTGCATATTTGTGCTACTTGATTCAATCTGACAATAAAAAAGACATGCCTGTTGTTTGAATATTTAACAGCACATTGAAGTTTCCTCTCCGTAAAAGGCACTTTTTAAACTTTGCAAAAAAGATGGGGGACGATAAGGGCCCGAGTCCGTATTGTAAGTTTTGCCTCGAGCTCAATTTCATTAATGAAATTTGTGATGGCTCGCACATTTCTGATAAGGTCCTATTTTAAAGACTTTTTACACTTTATGATTGGAGAAAATAAAGGTAGGCAGATGTAACTGATTTTTCAGTATAGAAAAAAATCCAATGTGGAGTTGTTGGGCCCCCAACGTCGTGTTTAAGAAAATTGATGAATAGATTATAAAATTTCACAATTTTAGTTTCTTTCAGGAAGAGACTGTGTTACATTCTTCAACAGTTAAATAAAAATAGCATACATATAGATTAAAGGAGAATGTTTTTCAATGTTTGAACAGTTAAAGTGCACATTCCTTCTCTGAAAAAAAAAGACTTCTCACCCTCAGACAGTCGGAAGGGCACTTTTTACTATAAAAGTGCACGTTTTATAATTGAAAAAGGGAACTTTTTAAACTGTTGACAAAATTGGGGGAGATAACGTGCCCTCTGTGATCTCAAGTTCCGCCGCCTATGCTCCCACCTATCTTAATCTTAATTTACTCATGACAAATTAGATTATTAGTATAAGAAATAATGACAACATGTTTGGTTTTCTAAAAGTTTGTAATTTGTTTTTACTGAACAAGATTCGTTTTTAACACAAAAAAAAAGGTAGCATAAATAAATTAAGGTTTATAATATTTAATTGGAGTAAATAGTATTGCACTTGATAAAGAAATTACACAGGTATGATTCAATGAATATCGAAAAGATCTGTATATATTGATTAATTAATTATAAAAACAAGATATTAATGATTTTAAGGTTTTAAAGAAATCCAGCTGTGATGAGGTGTTTTACATATAAAAAAAAGTTGAGAAACACGATATTCATGCTGTTCCCAGTTAAAACGACAAAAAGTAGTCAACTGCACAAAAAGTTCCCCTTCATTCAGCTTGGAGCAGTTTAATATTTGGATTTTTCAGTTTGAGGTGAAAAATGTTTTTGAGATTTAACCTAATTGCCTTCAATTTCTTTTCGATTAACTTGTAATGAATGCACGAAATGACTGTTTGTGGTATTTTCGGATTCAGTAGCAGAATCATTTGATCTAATGTTAATGGTCTGTGATCATGCAATCAGCACCAAGTTTATCTAAAAAGTAAGATTAAGTGTAGAACCCAAGTTCTCTCATTAGATAGCCGAGTGAATACATTTCTGAGCTTGGTGTATGAGAAGATTGTCCCTCTATGATCTCTGGGGCAAGCTGCATGATGTACCCGTATAGATCGCACTTCCTCTCGTACCCATACTGAATAACATTTGGAAGTGAGTCAAGCCGACAAGCCTTTCCAAAGTTGATCAACTTCATGGTTCAAAGATCGTCCCCAAGCCATGACGTCATTGATGGGGCAGTGGCGATTTGGTCCACTAAGATGTTGTCCATTTTAATATCCCCATGAATCCAGCCCATGTTCATTGTTTTCAAAGCGCAGCACAGCTCACGAGTTATCGACAGCCAAACAACGACGGTAAAGCTGATTGGAGCTTCGGGTGGAAGTAAGAGGGCCGCCGCCATTGTGAGAGATTTCCGCCATTAAGTATCTCCAATGAATTCTTGGACTATTCCAGGGACGGGCTAGTGTGACGTTACTCCAAGTAGCCTTAAGACATCCATCAGTACCGCTAAAGGCTTGCAGGGCTTTAACCTCAGCAATGAAATTCTGTTGAGGATAACCAGATAACGGAGAAGTAAAATAACAGTAAAAAAGAGTAACATATAAGAATGAAATAATGTCAAGAATGAGTTAATGGTAAACTGACATGTACATTGTATGAATGAGGAAAATGAGCAGAGTAAAAATAGAGATATTATTCAAAAATAGTTCTCGATTGAGGAGGTGTTTAATTTCATTGGGTTTTTTTCTTCTCTTCAAATTTGAGCAGAGATAAGACCAGACTGTACTGCTTATCAGAGCCGTTACACTGAATATATGCTAGGAATATAATTTTCAATCAACAAAGAACGCCGAATTAATTTTCCATCAAATACTCAAACATTTGTTAAGAAAGTGAGGGTTTTACGTCACTCACATCTAATTACTTTTCAAATGTTCTCCACGGATTTCTTGCTGTTACTGATTTCTTAAAATAATGTTACTAAGTATACAAATGACATTTTGTATTAAAGTTGGTCAATTGGCCAAGTGGCTGACAGATGTTTACAAAAAAAGATTACAAAAAAGATGGGTACATTTCGTTGACAGCGAGCTAAGTATAAGGTAGCATGCACTGTAGCGTTTAAAAGGATAACATATAAGACTGTTCGCCAACCATTCCAACTTATTCGCTAGTTTGACTCTTCTCCCCCCCTTCCCCCCGCCCTCCCCCCCTCATCCCACTCCTCGTGCTTAAACTTCTTATGGGGAGCATAGAGTATATCCAGCCAAACGGCGATTTGCTCCACTTTCCATGTGAAGGGGCGTTCTTCCTATGTTAATGGGTCTTGATACCAGTGGCGTGATGGGTCATGTTTCACTGGGGGCAAGGCCATTTTGGTGCCCCCCCCCCACCAAATAATAATAATCATATTAAGATTAAAACGGTGGGCACATAGACTGATAGATCTAAATTGGTAGCAACGTTTAAGAAATTACTTTAAACCAATGTAGGAGCAAATTATAAGGGAGCAAAGATTTTGGGGGTAAATTTTAAAAACAAATTCCCGAAAACCAGGGAAATCTCCCAAAAATGAAGAATATTTCCAAAAAATCAAAGAAACTACCCAAAATTTAAAGACAATTTACCCAAATGACGGAAATATCCTAAAAATTGAAGCAAGTTTAACTGACGAAAATTTAAGAAAACTTCTAAAAATTAAACTTGAAAATGTCCTAAAAATGAAGAAAATTTTTCATATATTAAAAATAAATCTTCCAAATTTGAAGACATTTTCCGCAAAATTAAAAAAGTTTTACGAAAATTCAAGCAAATTTACGAAAATAAAAAAAATCCGAATATTAAAGAAAAATTCACAAAATTTGGAGAAAATTTCCGCAAATTGAAGGACATTTTACGAAAATTCAAGCAAAGTTAACGAAAATGAAAAAAATTACAAGAAAATTTTCAAAAATAAAGGAAATTTTCAAAAAAAATCCAAAAATGTAAAAAAACTTTCCGCAAAATGAAGGAAACTTCAAGAAAATTGAAGGAAATCTCACGAATATGAAACCAATTTCAAGAAAATTGAGGCAAATTGAACAAAATTTGAAGAATACTCAAAGTGAACTTAAAAAATGCCCCAGGAAGCTGAGCGTTTTCGGCGTAATTTGGGTAGCAGAAAATTGCTTAAAATCGTGTCATTTCCACACTAAAGTTAGTTAAGAGGAATATAGCTTTCTCAACGAATTTTTAAATGTAGGATCCCATTGACTACAATATGCGTCTGTAGTTGGGTTTAGTGATGATTTTAATGTTTTGGATGTAAAAATAAAGCTTTGAGAGAAAACATTTACAAGATTTGTTTTGTAAATGATAGAAATTACAGAAGTTGAGAATAAAAAGTATATACAAATATATTCTCATACAATTTTTTGCCCCCGTGAGTATTTGGCGCCCTCTCAGAAAGCTTCACGGGAAGGGGGAGGTGAGGAAATGGGGGGGGGGCAGTTTCCCCTAATCCCCTGCCACCACGCTACTGCTTGATACCTTACCTTACTGACTTAGATTTGTTCAAAACAATTGTTCAAGTGTATGTCACAAGCTTTTAGAGGTCAGTTAACCTTTTAACGTGGAGATAATTTGAGCGAAACTGCTCTTCAAAAGAAAGATAAATATTGTCTATTCCCGGTTCTGATACCCGTTGTGTTGTCTTGGTTGTGGACAATATATAACAATTGAAGAGCGGAGCCCCTTGTATCAAAATGTAGCTCTCTACACCTCTGAAGATCACTCATGATATCATCAATTGCATCTTTTTTGTATCCCTTTTGTGTTCTGGACAATAAATGGCAATGTATAACTTTCTTTTATAATTACCTCTGCTTTACGGTTTTGATCATCTCCAAACAATGTTTTCACAGCAACAAACTGGCCTGCCCTCGAAAGATCGGTCATTTTCATCAGTTCCGTAAGACCATACTTTCCCCGTCCTAGATATGTTCTTTTGCCATGTTCGCCATTAGCCTTCCAGACTTAGTATAAATCTCTGGATGTGAAAATGGAAAGACCTAATTCCTGGATGGCGAACAAAAGATCCCACGAAATGTCATCCTTGGAATGAGCCACTGCGCTTAATATTTCGTTCCTGCATTAATGAAAATTGAAAACTTAAAGAATTAAAAAACTACTCAATAAATTTTCTTTAAAACTTTAGACTCAAGAAAGGTTTTACAGTTAAAAATGTAACCCCTACTACATGAATACACCATTGGCAATCTTAATACCTTACCCCCTCCCCCCTTCCTTCCCACACCCGCCACCCCACCTACGACCTTGAAAATGAAGGCGTTGCTAGTCTCTAATAGTTCAAACTATCAACAATAGTCGCTGATGAAAATGTCATTTTCTATTTGCCGCAAAACGAGTGAGGAAGTTCATTAGTAAGCAGGTAAGGTTCGACTGATTGCCAGATTACGTTCTGCCAGTATTTTCTCTTAAATCATATTATTCTTCTTTACTACGAAATCATTTTGAGACGTATTTAAGGGACCAATAAAAAAATGTTGAAGTTTCTTTCATCTGTTATCAATGGCTTTTAGCAGAAAGAACTGTACGTTTTGCAATGGATATAAAAGAAAACTTAAAGTAAACTTACAAATTAAGGTGATTTGACGAATCCACCTCAACCACCTCTGGTTCCAAACAGTTGCGGTAAAGATGATTGACATTTCTTGGTATTTCCCACAGATCATCAGCCGTTAGCTCATCTACCGCAGGTCCTCTACAGTCCTCCTCTTTAGGACCAACATCAACTTCGTTTGATGTTGACTGGCTTTGCAATGAGTTGGGCTGCTGATGAAGTTGGATTGCAATTCAAGACCGGGTTGATCTTGAGGGGTACAGTCTTCCTCTTTGGAGGTGACAGACAGCATTTAAAAACAGCAAAGCGACGCCTGTTTATCAAATAGAAATATTGAGATCAAGAATGATGTAAAAGTTCAGAAGATCAATGGACGTGTATAGTAACAACATGAACTTAACTGGTATGAAAAAACTATCTATAAATCATAAAAGCAGCAGAAAGTGTCATCAAAATCGGTTAAGAATTGACCATTTTACAGCATTTTGAATTTGAAGACCTTATTGTAGTAACTTATGCAAGTTTCATTTCAATTTTGTGACATAAAAAAAAAAAAAAACCTATGAATTTCTCTGTGTTATTGTATGTAAATCCATAATGAACGTTATTTGAATTAGAACAATTGGGTGACCAGACGGTTTTTGAATCGCTATTGTACCAGGAATCCAAATTTAGGAGAAGACAGTCAGATTATTTATAGTGACCGAAATTTAGGACATGAATTTAAATAAATTCATAAAGATTAAACTGTCTTATCTTTCATGAAGGATACAATCTTCCTATTTCGCGAAGCATGCTTTTGATTATTATATGAATCAGAATTTTAAAGTTCTTCCTGTTAAATTTAAAATCTCTATTACCTGTCCATTAAAATCAACAAACTTTGTGAGCAAAGATGATGAAGGTATAGTAACTGTGTACTTGTCCACACTTTTAAGTACAACAGCAAACGTGTAGCAAAAGGAAAAGAAAATGGATAGTACCTAAACAAGCAATTTTGTGTTGTCATAGTTTGATGTAAACAATTATTGAAAAAATAAAGCATATATATTCAGAATGAAAGAAGACATCATTGGAGCGTACAAAGTTGAGTGCAGACGTATTTTCCACAACCAGATTTATTTATTGGATATTCTACCTCTTACCTGTGGATTATTTTTACCCCCACTTGGATATATATCATTGTTTTACGTTTCTGCAGATTATTCGTGTTTATTCATTGCCTGTCTATTTATTTTTGTTATCTTTTGATGCAGTTTTTGTGTTTGTTATTTTTGCGTAACAATTGTGAACCTAATGTTATATAGCCTAACACACTATTTGTAGTTTTACCATTTCCACGTTTTTTTTTTTATTGGGTGATCGGAACATTATTAGTCCTGAGACCTGAGTAAGTTTATTGTTTATTGTCATTCCATTCTTATCATTTTCTGTATTACAGTGTTTATTTGCTCTACCTGTCTGTATTTCCTGTTTGTCAAGTATATTCATTCTTCTTGCCATCAATCATGTTCATTCTCACTCACAACCTCATCTTCTCTGTACTGTTCTTGTTAACATACTCCCGAGTCTCTGACTCTCTAAACTTTTTGTATTCGTCGCAACCTCATTTATCCCAGGCATCAAATTTGCCTCTAAACGCCCCAGGAACTGGTTACCATGTTTTGTTTGGCTCTAGTGATTATTCAAATCACTCACTTGCAACTTATCTTTGTATCGATGGGCAATTACATTCGTACAAATCAAGTTGGAAATTGACAAAATTCAACTCACGCAGGAGAAAATTACTCCTTTTACTCCTTACCCTTTCTGGTGATATTGAAAGCAATCCTGGATCCTCCCCAAAATATCCTTGCAAACAATGCAACAAATCTGTTAAAAATAAGCAGAAAGGTATTTGTTGTGATGATTGTGACTCGTGGGTTCATAGTAAGTGTGCAGGCATTAGTAATGCAGCTTACAATACTCTTGCATCATCATCTGATGATTGGTTTTGTTTGGAATGTTTGGCACCTTGTGGCCTGTGTGGACTCCAGTGTAGGAGATCCGAAAAAGCAGTACAGTGTGACAATTGTGATCTATGGATCCACACTAAGTGCTGTAGCATTGACGACTCAAAATACAGCGATCTCATGCATTCTAGCTGTACCTGGGTGTGTGACACTTGTGACTTCATGAACTTCTCTGATTCTTTCTTCTCAACTAACAATTCCATCAACTGTACTAACTCATATGAGCCACTTCAAAATTATTCTTCTGGCCTTGACTCGGGATCCAACCACCATCCCGATGTCAAATTGAAAACAAATCCCAAAAGGAAGAAAAGGAAGGTTCTAAAACTTCTTGTTATCAACTTTCAGAGTGTTCGAAACAAGATGGCCTCCGTGGAAAGTCTTATTAAAGAAAAAGACCCAGATGTCATTATTGGCACTGAAACCTGGCTTAATTCCAAAATTACCAGCGCTGAAATTTTCCCGGACAACTATACAGTTGTTCGCAAAGATAGAAATTCAAATACTTATGGTGGTGTACTACAGGCAATAAAAAATGACCTGGTTTTCACTGAGCTCACTAAATTAGACTCTGACTGTGAAATTATCTGGACCAAATTCCAATTTCCTAAGGAAAAGAGCATGTATATAGGAACATTTTACAGACCCAGTCACAATGATCTCACTAGCCTACTTGAGTTGAAAAAATCCCTCCAAAAGCTTGGTAAAAATGCTGACAAAAACAATGTTATTCTTGCTGGTGATTTCAACCAACCTAATATTGACTGGAGTCAAAACATTATTTCAGGAACTAACGCTTCCTCCGAAGCAGCCAAAATTCTTCTTGAAGTGACCAATTCATTCAATCTCACTCAAATGGTGCAGTCACCCACCAGAGATAACAACATCCTTGATCTTGTTTTTACTAACAATTCACCAGCTGTTACCTCAGCTAATGTCATTCCCGGTATAAGTGACCATGATATTGTTGAATTGACCCTAAATATCTCCTCCTCGTAAAAAGTTACCTAAACGTAAAATCTATTTAAAGAAAAAGCTAACATAAAACGAATAAAAGAAGACCTGACCAAATTTAAACTGCAATATTATACTCAATTCAATAACTCCATTGATGTTGATGAAAAATGGAATTTCTTTGAACAAGAAATTAAATTGATTATTGATAAAAACACGCCTCACAAATTCACCTCAACTAAACTAAATCTGCCCTGGTTTACCCGTATCCAACGCCGTCTCTGCAGGAAAAAACATAAACTGTTTAAAAAAGCTAAGACTAATCAACAAGCCAATGACTGGACTACCTATAAAAGCTTTAGAAAGGCTGTCCATAAAAACCTCAAAGAAGCTAGAAACACCTTCATCTGTGATAAACTTAAAAACTCACTTAACGAAAACCCAAAGGCATTCTAGTCCTATATCAAAAGATTAAGAAGTAACTCTGTAGATGTGTCTGATCTACTAAATAACGGTAAACTCTGCAGTGACAGTAAAACTAAAGCTAACATTCTAAATGACCAGTTTTTCAGTGTTTTCACAAAAGAAAACACCTCCCAAATTCCTGTAACTAAACCACTTACCAACAGCAAAATAAACCAACTTATAATTACCCCAGAAGGTGTCAAAAAGCAACTGCATAACCTAGACCCCAACAAAGCCTCAGGTCCTGACCAAATACTACCATGGTTTCTAAAAGCATACGCTGATGACCTCTGTGAAATTCTAAGTGATCTCTTTCAAACCTCTGTCGATAATGGTACTATCCCTAACAAGTGGAAAGAAGCAAACATATGTAGCGTTTTTAAAAAAGGTGATAAACAAAACCCAGCTAATTATAGACCTATTTCCCTCACCTGCGTTTGTAGTAAAATCCTTGAGCATATAATCCACTCACATGTGATGAAATTCCTTGATGAGCATAATATCTTAACTGATTTACAACATGGCTTACGTACAAAAAGATCGACTGAAACACAACTCCTCTTAACAATAAATGATATCTCTAAACAAATTGACCAAAACAGTAACGTCTCTATGGCTATTCTTGACTTCTCAAAAGCCTTTGATAAAGTCCCCCACCAGCGCCTGTTATCCAAACTTTCCGCCCATGGCATTGATGGAAATCTTCTGGCCTGGTTTGCATCATTCCTCAACAACCGCATCCAGCGTGTTGTTTGCGATGATGAAATCTCTGATTCTAAACAGGTTTTATCCGGTGTACCACAAGGTACTGTCTTGGGTCCATTACTTTTCCTCTTATATGTAAATGACATCCCTGATGATATAAACAGCACAGTCAGACTGTTTGCTGATGACTGCCTTGTATACAGAACAATTAATAACCCCTCTGACCAACAAATCCTCCAAGATGATCTTAACAAACTTGAACAATGGCAAAACAAATGGCAAATGAATTTCAACCCCTCTAAATGCTACATCTTGTCAATTTCCTCTAAGAAATGCTTTAAATCACCTGTTTATACCTTATGCAACCAGCCACTAAAACATGTCAACTCCCACCCATACCTAGGTGTTGAAATTGATAATAAACTTAGATGGGATAAACATATACATAACATAACCAAGAAAGCTAACTCTATACTTGGCCTATTAAAACGTAACCTCTCAAACTGTCCCACCGACGTTAAATCCACTGCTTATAAAGCTCTAGTCAGGCCAGTACTTGAGTACGCATCTGCAGTCTGGGACCCCCATCACCAGTGCGATGTGGATAAACTTGAATCTATTCAAAGGAGAGCAGCCAGGTTCTGTATGGCAGACTACTCTTATAAATATAGTCTAAAAAACATGCTTTATAAATTAGATTGGCCGCTGCTTAAAACAAGAAGATACAAGACCCGGCTACATATGCTATATACAATCAATAACAATCTTGTCGCCATCAATAAAGATGAACTTATCCCACCTTCAGAACTAATACAAGAAATAATCATGACCTTAATTTCCAGGTTCCCTATGCTAAAAAGAATGTATATAAACACTCTTTCTTCCCTCACACACTAAAGGATTGGAATGCTTTACCGTCAGACATTGTTCATGCACTAAGTCTCAACTGTTTCAAAGCTAAACTTACTAACACTTGTATTGCTAACTAGTTTTTTTTATTTTTTTTTTATCTTTTTTTTAAATTATTTTTTACTCATACTTTTTACGCTCGGTTGGCGTTCATGTCCTCTTGAAGGATTTTTGCCGACTTAACCGATTCAGATTCAGATACCTAAACAAGCAATTTTGTGTTGTCATAGTTTGATGTAAACAATTATTGAAAAAATAAAGCATATATATTCAGAATGAAAGAAGACATTCCAAAGAATATTCTCTTGAAAATAACCGCAATATTTCTGTAAAAATAGGTGGCGAAGGTAGCCTCTGACTCCCACCAAGATGTAAATCCTAAATCGAAGTGCTTTTTTCATAATGCTCCAGGGCCTATACAAGTCCCTTTTGAATCCAGAGAAGATCATTGTGTAATTAGGGGATATAGATTTATGCATAGAGTGCGTATTTGTTATTAACCACTGATGTTCTGTTAGGCCTATCTTCTCAAGTCCAGTCTTATAAAGTCTCTCTATACGCCTAAATTAGGAGGTAAATTATCAAACAGTTTAACTGTAAATCAGAGGTAAAAATTACCTGCTGCGATTTGGCTTGTTCTTCGTCGCTCTCCTTGAGAACATATTTCTTATTGTACAAATAATAGAATGCTTTATAAAGAATTTTCGAAAGTAATCTTAGATATGCGTCTTAAGATATGCACATGAAGATAAAGTTCTGTCGATTTTTTGTAGCAGCGCCGTAAGCATCTCATGAGTAACGCAACACGCGCACGAACACGAAATAAAGCAAAATAAGACGATTGGTTGACAAAATTGGTTGACAAAAAGGAACAAGAACGCAATGTTCTATTCGTCATAAACACAAGTTACGTCTTCAAGAAAATGCGCATTTTTACACGATCGTTAGTGCTTTTGCTACACGCACGATGTAAGTTCTCGAAGTTGTTGGCAAAGCAGTGAACAGTTTTGGTACGCGCTGATTACTTGAACGTGCGTGGTACACATAAACGTACAATACACACGCATTTAAACTGCGCGTATTTTACTTATTATTTTACTGTACGTATCTTACATTCTATGAGCTCCGAGTCATCAGTGCAGGAAATTATGCAATCACTGATCAAGGAATAGTAAACAAACCACAAGCGCGGGATAAAAATGCGCACTCGCCTCCGCTTCCCGGCATCGTTCATGTTAACAAGGAGCACATCTAAAGGAAAAACATTTATTTTATTTGTGGTTTGCTTGTGTTGAGGTATCCCCTGTAACCCCTCCCCTGCTTCCACACACACACACACACACATCAGCAAACACACACACACACGTTTTAGACATCGCTGCTTTTCTATGTATGTCTATATCGTATATTTCGATTTTTTGTTTTTTGTTTACCCGTGAAAGTAGTTTAGTTATAATATTGTATCCCACTCACCTAAAAGCTTGAAACAACAACTTCTACATTAGACCTACGTCTAGAAAATATTGAAAACTAGTTTCGTACATTCTTCGGTACGAAATTACGAATAGTCGAAATCAAGATACAGGTCCTTGTTTCTGGCGTACTGTTCTTCTATGGCTACACAGAAGGCGTGGAACACTTGATTGTGCACCATCGCCTCAAACCTTTTTTTCCAGTGTCATTTGTATGCCCTCTCCTTCTTCGTCTGGCATTTTTTTTTTGACGCCGTATATGCCTTTCATCTGTTCACCGGCACTCTGTCTTGAATTTGGATGTCTTTATTATTCAGGCGCTTCGACACAATCACAATTAATAGATCTGTCTTAGCCCTTACAGCATCAAAACC
Source organism: Chiridota heheva (assembly GCA_020152595.1). NCBI lineage: Eukaryota > Metazoa > Echinodermata > Holothuroidea > Apodida > Chiridotidae > Chiridota > Chiridota heheva. The sequence continues at coordinate 484,301 of JAIGNY010001647.1, read as the reverse complement.
CCTCTTATATAATCGTCGAGATTCTTTGACGTGACGACCATAAACGATTAGGCTTCGATTAGATCAAGTCTTGTCGTCTGCAAGTACTGTGACAATGGAAACTAGTTTCGTACATTCTTCAGTATGAAACTACAAATAGTCTTTTGCTTTGTGCATGTCTTTTTAGACAAGAAAATATCCGTCTCTCAGGCAAGAAAGTATCAATGACGGAAAAATGCTTATGCGTTTATTTCCGTTTTCCAATTCCTTCTCTCCCCTCGATCAAATGCACACGTTCTTATGAGGTCAATCAAGTTTTAAACACATTTGGAGGAAATTTCCACCAGCCATTGGACTGTAGGAGAGGGGAGGAGGAGGAATGTTGACCAATTGTTAACACAACTTTCTATTATCGGATTTGGACGAATGGAAGTGGGAGGGACGAGCCCTTCCCGTAATCACCACCTGCAGTTCATACTTGCCCCGTGAAAACCATTACATTTTATTCGTTGACAAACGCGATATAAAAAAAAGGGGAATATGCCATCGCCAATTATTTGTTTTTTTTTGTGAAAAGGCATCTCCAATTCATCATTTATCCTACCTTAGAACCTCCCGAAGGAAGGCTAAAGCCGATCGTAGGCAATAAAATCGGGCCCAGCAGCTTTTAGAAGTGAGATCGAGGCAGGCCAGAGGCCGTCAAATTGGACTCAGGGGCCAGCCTCTGGGGCTGCAGTTGCCGGCCCAATGGCTGTCGGTAGCCAGAAGGCCTACAATTGGACCTATAGGTGTTCAGGGAATATGAATTTCTTGAGGAAAATTTATCAACCAATGTAGAAGTACAATTAATTTCAGAGCTAAATATACTGATATAGGGCCTCTTACCATAAAGGGCCATGTTACTATCGTGGTGTTACGCACACGTCCTTAGTCTGGTAGTGGCTGATATCACGGGCATCGTCCTTCGAGCCAGCAATCTATTTTCGTTATTAAACTTAATAGCCAAACTTTTCAAGGAGTCATATAAGCGGACGGAGGTATGCGAAGGACAGGGAACGTTGGGCAAGAGACTACAGCTAATTGGAAATACGAGGTGGTAGGCTAAAAGCCGCGCCTATACAAATGGGTTTTTTAATTTTTGATCATTCGAAGGATGCCTTGTATGTTAAAGTTGTTCAAGTGATGCTAATGGTGTATAATGATACATCCATGCCAGCACATTTCTGTTAGTCTATTTCCATGCCAAAGATCTGCTGGAAGAGCCAATCAGTCATACGAGACCATCTTAACAGCGTTCGTTTTCATGCGTGTCTTCAAGGAGACAACATCATTGTCCAGTTGTTACAGTACCTGCAGACGACAGGACTTGATCTAATTAAAGCCCAATCTTTTGTGGTCGTCACGTCAAAGAAGCTCGACGGTTATAAGAGGAGTTTTGATGCTGTAAGGGCTACCTACTGTGGTGTAGCGGTTATCATACCTGTCTACAGACCACGAGGCCCCGGGTTTAAGCCTGGGGTGGGTAGACACTCCAGTGCACCACAACTGGTTATCAAAGGCTTGGACATTGACTTGGTTGTCAATGTTATGTCTGTCCGTACGTCGTACCTGTGTTCTCGTCCGGGTCGTATTAAGCGTTTCGTGATAGCATTTGTACTATCATAACCGAATACGCAGGCGACGACCCCGTCATTGTAATTGTGTGTTCAACTCTCTCTCTTTCTCTCTCTCTATGTAAGGGCTAAGACAGATACATGTATTGCGATTGCGTTGGAGCGACTGAATAATAATGATATCCAAATTCGAGACAGAATGCCGGTGAACAGATGAAAGGCATATACGGCGACGAAAAAATATCAGGCGAAGAAGGAGAAATGACACCGGAGAAGAGGTTTGAGGCGATGGTGCACAATCAAGTCTTTGACACCTTCTGTAAAGCCGTAGAAGAACAGTACGCCAAAAACAAGGACCTGTATCTTGATTTCGATGACATGGCATTACTAGATTCACGGAACTTCGGTGAATTTAGTCAGGAAGGTATCCCGATTTCAGCAATGGGCCATATAACTGAGTGTTTGTCTCACTTCGATGACCAGATCATTCAAGCAAGCCGCCAAGAAAAGCTTACGAATCATCGAGATGGAATAAGCTAAAGCATCGGCGACTTAATGACTATGAAATGATTTGAGCAAAGAGACACGATATAAGGGGGCTTCACCCACCCACTGGGCCTACCAAGACTTCGTCCTACTGATTTGACACAATTTTAAGCAATGTTTTGCTACCAAAACCACCAAAAGCGCTTGGCTTTCGACGCCCTGGATTTTACATGAGTTTAAGCAATTTTCTGTTATCAAAAATATTAGAAACGCAGGACTTACAGACTTAGCAAGGCTTCGACTTTGGAATTGACACAGTTTTGCCACCAAAATTATAAGAAACGTAGGGATTATTGGACAGGGGGTGGTAGGGGGCTTAGCCCCTGGATTTAACACAATTTTCTGCTATTAAATTAACGTGAAATATAAGGCTTCCAAGAGGCTTCACCCCCTCGGCCCCTACAAAGACTTTGCCCATAGACTTTACCGGGAAGAAAGCATGACATGGAAGGTAAAGGAAGGTAATTAAGATAGGGGCGCGACTAGTGAAGGGCACTAGATTTAGATATTGATCATACATGTCATATAAAATTGAAATACACTCATTAGGACTAACAGTGATTTGAATTGTCACTAAAATCAAGGTAGGGGAGCATCTGTTTTGAATTGGGAATTTATGTTAATTTTGCTGACATGATGTCCTAACGTAACGTAGGCGACACAATGAGCACAAAGCTCGAATCGCACGGAATGGGCAGTCCATGACATGGGCTCGTTTTTTCTTATTGTGATCAAGATGATGTAACACTAAGGCACTTCTGATTTCCCCGGAGATTTTAGCGTTCATGGTTTTAAAGCTTACCAAAGTTAGGACAACTTCATATAGCTAGTCGATATAACAGTTATAGACAGATAAGATATCATGGAATTACTGAACTCCCAGGATGTATGAAAGGCGACAGTATAAACTCCGTGGGGCGCAATGCTTTTTAAGCTGCAGGCACAGGAGGGGCAGTTTTGTCTCATGGAGGAGGGGGTCAAGGCCTATAAACAGATAAATCAGATACAAATATGTCACTTTATAACATTTTCTGGGGTAGAGCGATCTCACGAGGGCTTCCCGTGCCCCCTTTTAACACCGCCACTGCTTCAACTGCGTAAAATAAAATAAAAACTAAGCATCAAAATGGATGGAAATTTAAGCACTAATTTACAGCGTATGAATTTGTAGGTAATTAAAGAACCGTATATACTGTTGAACTGATGTTGCAAGAACATCGAATGTCTGGGTACAGGTAGGGACAACGTTTGACAACTTAAAGGGCCACTAGACCGAAATGTGAGGGCGTAGTTTTATGGTATGGGTTCCCAATGCTTATCTAGCACTCAACAATGCAACAATGGATATTCAAGTGACCTTTACCCTCACGTCGTCTGTGTGCTATAGAGGCATGCAATTTATCGATCTGTTGTGGATGATATATCTGTGAAATTCGCAAAAACTAGCGTCATCACTATTCAGTCTAGTTCTTCTTTAAGACCTGTGTGAACAAATATTCTAATCCAGAAATTTACGGCAGAATTCCATTATACAAATTTTATAATTCAAGTTGGTAATGTCTTTCGCCCATTGTTGGTAATTTTAATTGTAGGGTTTTTTGAGGTATATATGTTAACAAATAATACTATTATCCTGGTAATCATGATCGAAGAGGGGCAATGCATGCGTGGGTTATAATTTATTCCCAAATGCCAGCGATATTCCATATAGGTATGTAACTCCCTGAGCTGGTGATTCAAAATCCAATTGGATTTGTGAGATTCGCCAATCCAAGTAGTATTCCTCTTCACACAAGTTCTGTTTTTATATACTGGCAGGCTGCATTTGGCTCACAAGTCACGTTTTTCATGGCCCTCATTTTTTCCCCAAAAAAATTGGTTCTGGCGGGTGGGCCAATCTGCATATTTTACACAACTGAACAGAATCAAAAGGCGTACTTTGATCTGTTTATTAATTTGTTGTTCATTCATGTCCGATTTGCAAGCATAGACTTCACTCGGTTGTGCACATTATCTTTTTATGAATGGAAACACTGCAACCATGTTAGACAAGTTTATGTCATTTCTTAAACGTGTAGGAAATATAGAAACAAAGTTTACAAGTTTTCCATTATCGTATCTTTTACGGAAACACTGAAACAATGTTTATGAAATTTAAGTTATTTCTTAAACACGTAAGAATTACACAAACCGAGTTTACAAATTATCCGTTACCGGATAATGTTGGAAACGCTTAATACATGTTTAGGTAGTTTAAGTTAGTTTATAATGGTAAAGTAAATCTACAAATGGTGTTTATAAGCTTTCCGTTATCGGATACTTCACGGAAATGTTCGTATCATGTTTATGAAATATAAGTTACAATGAAAATATAGCTTAAATTTCTTGTGCATGTTTCCAGAATATACGCTCGCAAAAATTCCGCTTAGATTTGCTGACAATGTTTAAAAAATGTAAGTTATTCTGTAAACATGGTGTACGAGAAGATGTTTACGATGTTTCTGCCAACGGAAATTTAACGGATATTTCGTAACATATCGTAAACGCATCGTAAAACTACTTACTATGTTTACAATCTTTCCGGTATATGGATTCGCATCATCAACATGAAACTTTCGTAAACATGGTATTTAAGATGCAACCATTCGCCAGAATCTTTAAGTAAGCATGCATCAATTAATGTTTGAGGTGCCAGAAACAGCTATTTTGGTGCCGTGTATCTTGTAAAAGTTATCAAACATGGGTGAGGAATTTGTCTGCTTTCGAGTGGGACCCTGTCGGTCCCTGTGGTATGCAAGTTTAATGATATTTTTTTCACGGGCGTTTTCTTATAGAACCTAAACCGGGACCTTTTTAGGGGGCGACTTCTCCCCCCCCCCCTCTCTCCCTTAGTTACGCCACTGACCCTTTCAGTTCACCAGCTTTTGACCCAAATATATCAAATAATATTTTGCCCAAATTGACTAATTTCTTCTCTACACGTTAGTAACCCAACTGCTTATTTGAGTTGATCATTCGAATTTAAAATTGGAATTTTCTTTTTTGCATCAATTGAATTTTTAAACTTCAGTGTCTTGAGCAGACGGACAGAAAATGAGGTCATAAGTTATTAAGTAATTTTTCAACGATACGGATCAACAAATAGACCTGTGTTATTTCACAATTCTCTTGACAAAAAAGACGTCCTGTACTTTTCGACAGAGAACTTCTTTAACAGTTTAATCCATTTAGGGGCACAAAAACTAAGAAATCTTCATAGCGTTACATGGCCCTGGACCCCTACCGCGGCATATTATGCATTCATTCACGAACCCCACACTTTTGCTCGAATTTTCTAAATTTTTAGGGGAAATTTCTCTTCTGCCTGTTTAGAAATGGTAACTTAAATGCTTATACGAGTATAGATTTTAACATGAAAAATTGAAATTGTCCTCTTTTCATCAATTAAATTTGGGATCTTTGTGTTCATTTTTAGCCATTATGGGTCATCAAAACACAAGAAATCTTTAAAGCTTCCAGCCCCTGGACCCGTACTAAGGCTTTGCACTAACGTGTCTCATCATCAGAAGGGCGTTTCAAGGGAATAGAATGGCGTGCCACGCTGACAATTTTGTGGGAGGGGGAGAGGCTGCGCTCATTTTAAGCACTTTTTCCCAGTAGTTTATAGGACATCCAGGCTGCGCTCATGTCAACCACTTTTTCAGAGTAGGTTATAGGACATCCAGGCTGCGCTCATGTCAACCACTTTTTCCCAGTAGGTTATAGGACATCCAGTCTGCCCCTGAAGTAAGCATATGCAATTCCGATGAAGAATACTAGGAATTTAGAAAAGATACAGATTTTACAACGATGAGAACATATTGATTAGAAAGGAATAAAATGATATATAGACTAGGTGTATAGACCCCTAGGCAACCAACAAAACCATGTGGATTACATTACCAGATTATTTCCAATATTATACATTTGGATAAGAAGCCATGTCTCCCATACTTTTTGGATAAAAAACATTTACCCTTTCCCCTCACTTTCTGGATGAGAATTACGACCCCGCATGCCATCAGGAAAAATCGTATGTGACGTTTAATTAAGCAATTAAGTGTCAGCCCGAAAATGTAAACAGATACATCCTGTAGGTTGTGGGTTTTTTAGTAATCACACCATAATTACTATAAATTTAAAAAAAAAACCCACAAAAGTCCACTAAATTTACTTTGCTGTAATAGATAACCCCCCACAACGTATGGTTTGTGGGTTTTTTAAAACTACCCGTCGGAAAAACTATAGGGGCAGGAACAACCAACAACACAAATATATAGGTTTACGGCATGGGCACAGGGGCGTAGAAAACGGAGGGCAAGGGGTAAGATTTCTTCTCCCCTGAGTGGATTTCAACTTCCTGATTGCATATTTTCTGCCTGGTTGGGAGGTAAATTTGGTACATTTTTGTAAAATTTCCCGGAAATTGGCCAAACTTTCCTGCAAACTAGCCAAAATTTCACAAATACTCGCTAATATTTCCCGGAAAATTGCCAAAATTTCCTGAAAACTGACCAAAAGTTCTCAAAAACTTGCCACAATTTGCCAAATTTCAAGAAAAATTCCTGAAAATGAAGGAATTATTTCCGAAGAATGGAAATCTCTCGGAAATTGAAGGGTGTTTCCCGATTAACAGCAACTTTTGATGGAAACTTAATTTACCAGTAAAATTTTTACACTTGTCACAGGGAAATTTGTGGCTTCCCCCTCCACACGATAGGTGACTGGTCCTTTTTACGCCCCTTCCAGAACAAGGAACGATTTACAATGGCATCCATACAGGGCACTAATTAACCATGCAGTTAACTCTACAGGCTAATATGTATTTGTACGTTTTCTAAATGAAAAAGCAACATGCCTACCTTTGTTTTCCCTATTTATAATGTATAACAGGAACTGTTTAAAATAGGACTGCTATTTTGAGTGTGCTATATAGCCACCACAAATGTTATTAGTGGGTAATTTTTCAGTCATAAAAATAGGGACATCTAGTTCCAAATTAACAACGTGGACAAGGCCCATTGTCATAGATTGACGTGTCCTCCCCACCTTCTTTGTAAAGTTAGAAAAGTACCCCACAGAGATACAAACTTGATTGTTCTTTTATTAAAGTAAAGGATTTGTCCCATAAATGAATTTAGAAGTGAAGGCCACCGTGATGGTAACGTTACTTCCGGTTTTCCATTTTCCTTATTGATTGCGAGCAATCTGGGATGTTATTGATCATTCGATAACACACGTAAGCCCCTATGTTCGGTCCGGCGGATATGTGATCGATAACATCGCATATTTCTCGTAATCAATCGGCAAAATTGAAAACAGGACGTGACGTTACCAGCATAGCGGCGTTCACTTCTGAATGTATTTATGAGCCTTACCTTTAAATGTAAAAAACATTTCCCATTATTTTAACTGATCTCTTCTCTGTCAGATTGAAGAAAGTAACACATTTTTGTCCAAGCTATACCTAAATTTACAGAAAGCACATTTACTTTGAAATATAGGGATAACGTACAATGTCACTGACTCGCTGAAGTTGCAAGTGCAGTGAATTTGTGCTATCTTGCTCTACCATATAGACCTACGTATATATAAGGCTAGTTAAGTTGACTACATATGCAACTGAGAAAATAATGAGAATCTTTCTAAACGATTTTAAGGATCCCTTGTTTGCTTTCCACATCATATTGATGATAACCATTGACCATCTACGCCATTGTCTTCATTAGTTCACATAATCTAAATCTTTCCAATTTCGACAAATGTGATCTATAAATGTCTCAATATTTCTTGATCTTGGTATAGTATTTGTCCTATTTTCTCATCTAGAATTGACCAATTTTCAAGGTCACAAATTTTAAATAAAGTCCGAGAAAGTATTTTAAGAACCAATGAAAGTTTAGCAAGTGTCTGTTATACTTGGGGGTGGCAGCGACGGGGCCCTACGGGGCATTATCCCACAAGATCGCTCTCCCCCTCCCCCCTCCCCTTCCACCCACTTTCCCCTAGAAAATTTTTAAGTGACATATTTTGTCCGATTTATAGGCTTTTGCGACACCCCCTTCTCCTCCCATGAGGCAAAGTTGGCCCTCTATTTCCCCATGACCAAAATCCTGGCGCTGCCACTGGGGGAATAATTGCTTCTAAAGCTGCAATAATGTTGAAGATGCATGTTTTCAAAACCTGATGGTTGCAAAGTGCCCCTCAAATCACGTTCCCCCAGATTTAAACAACTTCCACCACCCTTGCCCCGAAAGATCTGAAGATTCCATGTTTCAAAGGTCAGAATAGTCTGAACTGTTTAAGACATTCAGATGCAGTGGCATCGCTGCAGCGGGAATTTCCCACCCACACGAGATCGCTTTGCCCCCATTAAATGTTGTAAAGTGATATATTTTCTTCGGTTTATAGACTTTGCTCCTGTTCTCGTCCGGGTCGTATTAAGCGTTTCGTGATAGCATTGTTACTATCATAAGCGAATACGCAGGCGACGACCCCGTCATTGTAATTGTGTGTTCACTCGTCGTCGTCGCAAAGCAAACTCTGTACTTGGCCTATTAAGACGTAACCTCTCAAACTGTCCCACTGACGTTAAAACCACTGCATATACAGATATAAAGCTTTAGTTAGGCCAGTACTTGAGTTTGCATCGACAGTTTGGGACCCCCCCCCCCCACCACCACCACCAGTGCGATGTAGATAAGCTTGAATCAATTCAACGGAGAGCAGCCAGGTTCTGTATGGCAGACTACTGTTATAAATCCAGTGTCACTAGCATAAATTAGATTGGCCCCTGCTAATAACAAGCAGAAGGAACACCTGTCTAAAAATGCTATATAAAATCAATAACAGTCTTGTCGCCATTGATAATGGTAACCTGATCCCAAACACAAGAATTAACACAAGAAATAACCATGATTTGAATTTCCACGTTCCTTATGCTAAAAAGAATGTTTATAAATACTTCTTCTTTCCTCAAACACCAAAAGATCGGAATGCTTTACCATCAGACATTGTACATGCACCAAGTCTAAACTGTTTCAGAGCTAAACTTGCTAAGCTTGTTAATTGATTTATTCATTTCTTTATCTCATACTTTTGTTACGCTCGATTGGCGGTTATGTCCTCTAGAAAGAATTTTGCCGACTTAGCTTATTCAGATTCAGATTCAAACCTTGAACTTGACCCTTTCATTATAGGCTTCAATGAGGGAAATAATTTCTTCCGTGCTACCTGTAGGCCCCTTTTAAAGTCATATGACTATCACCTGACGAGGAAAGTGTCATTTTACCAAACATTTCGATCAAAATTTCAAGGTGAAGGTAGGGCATCATCTGAATCTGTTGAGTCGGCAAAAATCCTTCAAGAGAACATGAACGCCAACCGAGCGTAAAAAGTATGAGTAAAAAACTATAAAAAAAAACTAGTAAGCAATACAAGTGTTCCGCACATCGTTCCAGGTCTTCCAAGCTGCGCCATCTCTTTCTTTTACAACAGTCCGCCGCCATGTTGTTTTGGGGCATCCTCTCTTCCTTCTGCGTTCCGGTGTCCATGTCAGTGCAATGTTGCTGTCATTATTAGGTTCTTGTCTGAGCAAATGTCCCATAAACCTCCACTTCCTCTTCTGTATTTTTGCACTCAGTGGTTCTTTGGCCCACTATCATAACTCTTTGGTGTTCATCCGATCATGCCACTGTATCTTCAGGACTTTTCTAAGGCATGCGTTCTGGAAAACATCTAATTTCTTCGCATCTCCCATTTTTATTTTCATTTTCACACACCCATAAAATAAGACAGGAGTATGAGTGTCCTATAAAGCCTTAGCTTCGTTCTTCTATTTACTGTATTCGAGCTCCACATCTTACGTAGTCTGATAAAAGCTCCTCTGGCCTTCATGATTCTGTTCTTCTGTCATTCGTTCCACCTTCTTTGGACACCATTGCACCTAAGTAAGTAAAACAGTCTACGTCTTCTATCTCTACATTTCCAATGCATATTTTCCCTCGGTTTCTTGCATTTATACTCATCACCTTTGTCTTCCGCACATTTATTTTCAGACCTGTTCTACCTGCATCGCAATGATATTCATGGTAATCGTAATTCCTTTATAAGAAATGTTTCTGATGCTTGGTTTACATACAATTTTAGTAAACCAGATAAGCTTTTTTGAAAACCAAATTGTGTTGTATAATTTATTTGTTAAAATCAATTCTAAGGTTATTTATGACCCTCGTTTACTAAATGCAGGTGCTTATCATGTTCGTGATTTTTATGATTGCAATGGCTCACCTAGGGATGATAATAGTTTTATAACAGATTTTTATTTAGATATCTTCTCATTCACAACGTATCTGGGCATTATCTCTTCGTTGCCATCTATTTGGAAGACTTGTTTACATGACAATGGTTTTGGAGTGTTCTGCGTCAGCTGTCAGGGACTGAACTGGTCTTTGCACATCTCCAATTGTTTAACTAATAGGTCTTTGTATTCTTCCATTGTTCAACCTTATAAGATCATTTCGTCCTAGTGGTGTAGTTAGTTATCTCATGAATTTAATTGGAAACAAAGAGTGGAAGCTCTTTGATTGGAAGATTTTTTTCTTCTTCTTGTTTAAAGCTGTGAAGAATACCAAGATTCGTTATTTTAACTGCATTTTATTCACCGCATTCTAGCTGCCAATAGCTTTCTTTATAAGATAGGCATTTCGGACTCCCCACTTTGTACCTTTTATGGTACGAACGACGAGACGATGTCTTATCTCTTTTAGGATTGTCCAATTACTGTCAACTTTTGGGAGACAGCTGTCAATAATGTGATTAAGTCAACTGTTCAATTAAGTAGTCTGTTTTCTTTAATTATATGGGGGATATCAGTGCGCCAATTCATTTTTTCCTGTTATATGCAAAACATTTGATTTATTCTTGTCGAATGCAAGAAATTTTGCCTCGGGTAACATTTTCCAACGTACTTTATTAATCAATTTAAAAACGGACATTTTTAACGATGATGTCAGCTCAATAAAATCAGTGGTTTTCTGGGGTTTTTTTCTCATAACTATGTATCTTCTTCATCGTAATGGTGTATTGTACTGCATTGCACGGTATGGTGTATTGTATTAAATTGCATGGTATTTTGGGATTGAGTCATCTTTAAATTGTTGCTAAATTCATTTTTATGTATATATGTGAGTATGCTTATTAAAATGTTCTGCGAAGCATTAGTGTTGAAATGCTGATTGCTTTTGATTAGTATTTTGCACACTTTGCTAGCAGCTGCTAAGTATTTTCATTTCTAAACACATTTGTATGTTTTTGTTGCAATTGTGAGCAAAGCTCGTAATGATGAGGAAATAAACTATATGTATATATATATATAATATATATATATATATATATATATATATTTATATATATATATATATATATATATATATATATATATATATATATATATATATATATATATATATATATATATATATACATACATGTATGCATGCATACATACATACATACATATACATATATATATATATATATACATATGTGTGTGTGTGTGTATGTGTATGTATATATACATATATATATATATATATATGTATGTGTGTGTATGTGTATGTATATATATATATATATATATATATATATATATATATATATATATATATATATATATATATATATATATATATATATATATATATATATATATATATATATATATATATATATATATATATATATATATATATATATATATATATATATATATATATATATATATATATATATATATATATATATATATATATATATACATACATACACACAAAATTGACTACAATGAGTTAACTTGTGAAGATAAATAAAATGCAGCAATGGGTTAATAGGTAAAGATTAATACAATTGATTCAACAGGTAAAGATGAATACATTAAGCTTACTGGTTAAGATGAATACCATAAGATCACAGATGAAGTTGAGCACAATGAGTTAACGGGTGAAGATAAATACAAGAAATTAACAGGTGAAGATGAATGCAATGAGTAAACTGACGAAGAAGAATACAATGGGTTCACAAGTGAAGAAGAATACAAAGGATTTACAAGTGAATATGAATACAATTGAGTCAACTGGTGAATATGACCACAATGAGTTAACAGATGAAGATGAATACGATGAATTAATAGGTGAAGATGAATAAAATGAGTTAGCGGATGAATATGAATACAATAAGTTATTGTTGAAGATGAATACAATGAGTTAACTAGTGAAGATGAATACAATGAGTTGGCAGGTGAAGATGAATACATAAATGAAATGAGTTAGCTGGTAAAGAAAAATGCAATGAGTGGTCAAAGTAGAGAAAGTGAGCCATGCCTAAAGGAGATCCGAGAATATGTCTATGAAGTAAACGTAGAGCCGAAAATTGCACGGTGGTGCAACCTGATTTAAGGAACTTCAACCTTAACAACATTTCTTGCCAAATAAGAAATACTTCCTCCCATGTCTCCTGTTAGAATGAAATCATATAATGTATCTCTACACATGTTAACATCTGCAGTAGAAACACTGATATTTAATGGTGATACTATAATGCGTGAGATGTTGAAATTGAGTGCAAATATGCATCATTCCCATGCCAATATTTTATGAGACTTCATTTTCATAGAAGTAACAGAAATGATAGATTTCAGAGTTACTATAATGTTGCCACCCGCCCACATCATCTCCTTTAACTGTTAGCTATATAGTAAGACAATTACTTTCTTTCAATTGCAAAAGATATAATTCTAAAGCAAAAAAAAAAAAATATACATTTTTCTACTTTAAATTAACCCAATCCATACATGATGCAAAATGTTGAAGTACTCTCAAACAACGCAACCAAAGGCAAACTCTTCTGCTCTTGTATAAATTATAAAGATGTCAATTATATCTCGAATTTACACATACGACAGTATTCAATAATGCAGAGAATGGGGACGTACTTACACTTATATCAAACGAACATTTTACAGTTTTCAATAATGTCCAGAATGGCTGAATGGTGACAATTCATATAAAATCCTAAACCCCAATAATTTTATAGGTAAAACTTCAGTATTGGTTTGCAAAAGTATAGGCCCCGTTTCTCAACATCTTTACTGCAGAAAGAGGCTGTTGTCTCTCGGGAATACAAGTAATTATGCTTTAACGATAAGACACATATCGATTTGTTGTTTTAAGAATAATTGTACATACAACAGTGGTACATTCTCATGATGATTTCCATAAAGCTAAAGGCAGTTAAGTAAGGCAGGCTTGTATCATCGGTCAACGTACATCCAGTCTGTAAATCTGAGTCGTTATTAGACTGATAAAGGCCTACTTTGTAACTTATCTATACGTAATCTTCATCGTAAACAGGGATTTTCCCAACAAAAAGTTGTGGGTTATATACACTCGCAGAGGGGAAGAGGGAGGGGGAGGGGAGGGGAGGGGGAGGAGAGGAAGGGATGGAGGGGATGGGGGAGGGAGTGAAGTAGAGAGATGGAAGTAAAGGGAGGGGGAGAGGAGTGGGAGTAAATGAAAGGTAGATGGTATGGGTAGAAGTGGGTTTGGTGTGAGGGAAGTTGGTCAAACTTTGGTGGGAGTCGGAACATTATAGAAGGAATTTTAAGGTAGGTATGTGGAGGTGGACATTGCACCGTTTGGTTCACTTTACAACTTTAACATAAAATGCCCAATCTTTGGCAAGAGAGTCGGGTATTTCATATATATGCCGTTGTTAACATGCATAGATTTAGATCTTAGTCTGGACATAATCAAGACACAGAATTGCTTCAAAGCGTTTTTAAAGGAAATGTCAATTAAGGGAATTGTTAATAAGAACGTGTAATGAAGTTGTCTGATGTGACCAAATCCTCATTCCAGCATTTCCAGATCAGATGATGTCAGAACCTCTAGCATTTGTATCTCTTGATAACAATCCAGTCTACCCCCCCCCCTCCCATTCCCGTTCCTATACGGACTTGCATAACATTAATCCTCCACGACTGTGACCTCCAATGACACTGAAAGCATCTAGTTGAAGAAAAACATTAAAATGTTACCAACTCATTAGTTATTGCACATTTTGTCTTCATACGATGTCGAATTTTCTTCCATACCTGAAATTCTTACTCTGGTTGTCAACTACGGTATAGACTACTAATTGTACCAGTGTTGCCCCACTGCCTTGATGATATATATTATGAATACATGATAAGAAGGGGCACCAACCCACCACAGCGCCGGGCCCCCACAACCAAACTTACGCCACTGGGCTACACCCGTGTGCACCCCTTGATCCTGAAACTTAAATCTAAATACGCCAATGACCTGGAATAAAATGTATTCCGTATTTAAGAAATATTTCTATCGATAATTTGAGGAAATCACAGACAGGGAATCTTGGCCCCTATTATCTCGCCAGGAATGAAATTGTACGTTATGGAATACTACTACATAAACTTACTCCTATGAATACAGTAAAAAACAACATCAACCTAATCCCATGAGATTCTGACCAGCGAATTGTCAGACACAATTAGAGTTTCAATTACAATAATCATTTTCCCTCTTTTTTGGTAGGAATCAATGACTTTTAACGAACTTAATGAAATTATATAAAATCCTTTCGGCAGTCCCCCTTTTCACTGAAGTAACAGTAGTTTGGTGAATTGAATAACATGTATCGGATGTTTTTTTTTGTTTTTTTTAAAGAAAGCTGGTTGATTTATGGGTTAGACTCATATAGTGCTTAATCAGTATAGTGTGACATTTTCCAACGTATGGCATAGAGTAAGATATATAAAAAGATCATATAACCACCGGGAGAGGGAGAACATTGGAGGGGGAACCTGACCCCTCACTTTTTCAAATAATTAACGTTATCAAGTTCCCCTGGAAAAGTCCCCCATAAAGAGTCATATGCATAGCTATATAGTTATATATAGTTATTATAATTTATCTTTTTATTGACAGATTGAAGAAAGTAACACAAACATTAAGCAAAACACCACAAATTTCACTCGTGGAGCACCTTGAATCTGGGTTCTACCGAAGACTGAAGACTGGGTGTGAATTTGGGCCATCTGTTCTAATCTATACTCATACACTGAGTTACATTTATTCTCCGCAAGAAATGATGGTCTCCTGAATAATAATCTAAGGACTCCTTATTTGCTTTTCACATTGTTTTAGAGATTAAATATATTCTGATTCATGACCAATACAATAATCTATAAGTCTATTGGGGGATGTCTGTTGAGGATTGGGACCTTCTAGCTCCGCCTGTCGGGCGCTACGGCGTCGGCGTCTCACTGATGTTCCAATAACTTCTCAACTCTTTCACTTATGGCACCAAGTAACTAGTTGTGCATGTCAATGGCAATACCCGGGATCTCCACTCGACAACAGTGCTAAGCTAATTGAGGGTCACTGACTCTTATAGTGTAACAGTGCACATGGACTGGAAGGGCAATGAGGACTGAAAAACCTGAGTATGACTTGAAGGTTAACGGTTTCGGCGGCGGATCCAGAACAGGCATGTGGTATGCCAAGAATGAACCCTCACGGGACTTCGGCCCGGGCTTCAGCCATCCACCTCTGAAGAGTAGTCTGGGACTTCACAGAGTATAAGTCCCGTGGGTAATTATGGTAGTCACAATTAGAAGTAGAAGTAGAAACGATAAAGCAATGGATGCTGGGACTCCTGCAGTGTCACCTGCTATAATCAGTTGCAGGGAAGAAGGGAGGATGTCAAGATGTTGGAGAGAGAAGAATGACGACGATGGCTTAAACTCAGCAGAGAGGCCATCAACTGATAAACCTCCTCTGAAATTTGGGCAGAATTTCTTACGAATCGGGACTTGGAATTTAAGAAGTATGTACAAAGCAGGGAAACTTGATGATGTCATCAAGGAGATGAATTGCTAGTGTGACAATCTACAGATATTAGGTGTAGCAGATGTCAGATGGCTTGACTCCGGACAAGTGAGTAAGGTCGACCACGTCATATACTTCTCTGGCAGTGATACAATCCATGAAAAAGTACTTGGAATTGTAATGGAAGGGAAGTAGGCAACATCAGTACAAAGGTATTGGCCTATCTCAGAGAGAGTCAATATGATGAAGATGGAAGTGAGGCCTTTTGACTTGGTTATCATTCAAGAATAATCATCAACTACTTCACACAGTAATGATGAGATAGAGCAGTTCTATGATGATATATACAAGGCCATTACTCAAGCAAATTCGCAGGATGTAGTGATAGTTATGGGCGACATGAATGCCAAGATCGGAAAAAGATGGTACTAAGATAGGGGCACATGGCCTAGGAGTGAGGAATGAACGTGGTGGCAGAATGACCAAATTATGTAACAAGAACAATATGGTAGTGATGAACACCATGTGTGAGCAACACCCAAGAAGAACATACACGTGGAAGATGTCAGGTGACAGACATCGGAATCAAATTGATTACATCATGGTCAAAAATTACTTTCGAAACAGCTTCAAGAACGTACATACTTACCCTGGTGTAGATGTGGGTAGTGACCACTGTCTATTAATTGTAAAGTCGGAACTAAAGCTGAAGATTACAAAGAAAAAGCAGATGACTGACCAAAAGGATTTTCATTGCCTTAAATCTAAAGCTGTGTGTAAGAAGTATACATTAGAGGTAAACAACAGGTATGAAGCACTACTACTGGCAGAAGAGGCTGAGCAAACACCAAATGTGAAAAGATATGGGACTGTGTAAAGAATAGTATCCAGAATACAGCTAAAGCGCTACTTCCAAAGAAAAGCAGGTCATTCGTCAGCTCGTAATGAGAGGATGACTGAGGAAATATTAGAGCTAATGGATGAGAGGAAGAAGCCAAAGTCAGGTGAAGAGTATAAGAACATAGACAAGGTGATAAAGGCAAAGTGCAAGAAGGCCAAAGAAAAGTGGTACAACTCAATGTGTGAGAGTATTGAAGACCTTGAGAGAAGACATGAAATGAAAAAGATGCACGAGAAGGTGATAGATTTGACTGATAGAAAGAGGAATGTGAAACGTACAGATGGATGTATTAAGTCCGAGAATGCAAAGATACTGTTTGAAAAAGACCAAGTCAGTGAATGATGGTGGAATACATCAGTGAACTATATGATGACGACCACAGAGCTGAGAGAAAACCTATAGACAATCTAGATGGTCCGAAGTTCTGGACGCTGAGGTTGAAAAAGCAATACGAAAGCTTAAAATGGGAAAGCTCCAGGAGGTGATGGGATAAGGGCAGAAGAACTTAATTAAAGCACTTGACTCAATCGGAATACAAATAATTACCACAATTTGTAATGAAGTGTACAACACTGAGAGCTTTCAAAAGATCTCAGACACTCACTTTTCATTAAATTTCCTAAGAAAGTCAAGGAAGTTGAATGTACAGATCATCGCACCATGAGCTTGATGAGCCATGTGATCAAGATATTATTTATAATGCAGAGAAACTTAGGCAAGATTGAAAGAAAATTGGTGAAACCCATTCAGGTTTTAGACCAAAAATGGGAACAAGAGAGGGAATCTTCAATCTCCGTATCATTCTTGATAAATACCTGGAAGTAGAGAAAGATGTCTACATCTGTTTCATAGACTATGAAAAGGCTTTTGATAGGGTGTTTATTATGACATAATGGAGACCTTAATGAAGTTGGATATTGATGGCAAAGATCTGAGAGTCATGCAAACATTATGGGATCAGCTTGCAAGTGTGAAAGTTGGTGATGGCCAATCTGAAGATTTTTACATTAAAAGAGAAGTCCGCCAAGGTTGTATTCTGTTCCCCGAGCTATTTAATCTATACACAGAAAATATACCTAGGGAAATAGATGACCTGAAAAGTGTTACTATTGGTGACCGAAACATAACTAACTTGAGGTATGCAGATGACATAGTTTTACTAGCAGAGAGTGAAGAGCACCTACAAAAAGTAGTTCATGAGTTTAAGATTTGTAGCGAAAGGTTGGGGCTATACATGAATGTGAAGAAACCAAAGTTATGTTAGGCAAGTGAAAAAGTTAAGGTATCTGGGACAGCAGATTACCGACAATGGGAAATGTGCCACTGAGATCAGAGCGACAATCGAGAAAGCAAAAGCGCTTTCTTAAGCATGAGAGATGTTCTGGCAGCAAGAAGCTTAAACTAGCCACAAGGAAGAGAATGGGCAGGTGGTATGTCCTCTCCACCCTACTGTATGCCTCTGAAACTTGGACCTTATCTCAAGAAATGGAAGATAAGCTGCAGGCTTTTGAAATGTTGGCTGTACAGAAAGATGCTAAGGGTTTTTTATGCAGATAAGATCAACAATATTCGAGTTCTTGAGAGAGTGAATGAGAGGAGAGCCTTGGTGTCTGAAATCAAAAGCATGAAGATGGAGTTCATGGGTCACATGATCCAGGGAAGGGGTTCCAATGGCAGCTGTTAGATGGCAGGACAGAAGAAATGAGAAAAAGAGGTAGACAAAGGAGAACATGGCATGGAGAGATAGGTACTGGATAGGTATAGGTAGGCATGAGTCTAAATCCTTCCGATTTCGAGACTTATGATCTATATCAGTTCCAATTTTGTTTTTGTTTTTTTGTTGTGTAGATTTTGGTATAAATTTGTTTTACCGAATATTGGACCAAAATATCTTGAATATTTTTGAAACTGTAAATTATAAAAAGAAAGGAAAATGGGTTACCATTTTTCGGACCGATAAAAGTTTCCACATTTTCCGATGGGAAGGGAGGGGTTGGGGGGTTGGGTGGGGAGGGTTGACCGTATAAATCTATACTGCTGTGCTACATGCTTTTAAAATATGAGAGTTGAAAAGTGCCCGTCCCACCCCCCCCCCTCCCAGATTCAAAAATCTTCCGCCGCTTTTGACTTGTAGCCCCTGCAGTCATTGGGCAAACGAAACAACGATTGTCTCCGTATAGTCGGAGGATATATAATGAATAATACTCTAAAAAGTGACCAAGTGCGCCCATATTTCCCCTCCAAAGAAAAGAAGGTATGTAGTGCTGAAGGAGGTAGGGACCACGGAATCCCACTTTTCATGCAAGAAAGTCACTCTTTCCCCATAGGTGTAGTAACCTGGGGATACGTGATCCCACTTTTCCGAAAAATAAGAAAAGTGCCCCATTGGAAAATTAAAAGTGCCACTCAATTCATGTCAAGGTTACAACAACTTTTGGAATTTGCGCACACTTTTTACAAAGACATTACAAAAGTGGCCCTTTCAAAATCAATTGCCCCTTAATTACTGACCCATTAGTAGGAAACTGGCGACTTTTGTCAGCGCCATGTACGCGGGGAATGTGAAAAGTGTCCCTGTCTGAAAATGAAGTGGCCCTTTAACTTTACTTTAGACAGGGAACGGACATATGCATATGACTTAGAAAGTGCCCCCCCCCCCCCTCCCCCTCTCATACATTTGGGTCAGAAAATCCAGACTAACAGATCTAATTATGTAATAAAGTATACTGCACTGAATAATAAAACATGCTTAAATCAATACATACATTTTTCAGTCGCAGTAAATGTTTATTGCAGCAGCTGCAATAAACCTTTACTGCGACTGAAAGCCGACCGTGCTAAGTATGTTAGTCCAACCATGGAGATTCTTTTGGGAAATAATATCTCCACGATCTAACTCACTGGAATTCCAACACAGTAACTCTGAAATTTCTGCTCTGTGGAATAAAAATATGGCAGAACGCCGAGTCGTTTAAGATAAGAACCTAAAAATAACTTCACAATGCTGTATAAAACAAATAGTGACGACATAAAGTTACTTCTTTTTTTTGGCAGAAAGCGTAACCTGTGAAAAGTGGAAAATTATCAGTAAGGATTCAATGAAGTGTCTAATGAACTGATGCGAATACGACCAAGTATGAAATCTAACTTTAAGGCATTGGATAAAATCATCAACAATGTTTGAAGAGGTACATTTTTAATGACACTTCCAAGAAAAATACAAAATGTTTCTCATTATAACAACCCGGCAATCAAGAGGTGAAGATTCATCATTTTTGCAGGAATGTTTTTTTTTTCTTTTCTGAAGTGGTTATTTTCTGAAGAAATACAATCAAAATAATCACTTAGGCCTAGACTTGCGAAATCGGATGATTTTGAAATAAAGGAATATTCATGTGAATTAACTGCCTGTTTTGGTCCTTTTATGGCATAACTTATTTCTACAGTAAAACTGTTCACAGAATGCATACAATTCACTGGAATATTTCTATAAAACTTATACAGTTTGGAAGGTTCAGTCTACAGTTATTTATCACTGAATTGGTTGTATAAATTCAAACTTTTGATACTAGTGATCTAGATTCACAACCCCTCCACCCCCGGGCTCCACCCAGGGGTGTTGGAAGAAACTCTGTTCAAGCGGACAGAAAATCAAGTGAGGGAACTTTTTTGACAGTAATTGAGTGGCACGTTTCACTTTCAAAAAGGGGCACTTTTTTCACTTTTCGCCAAAGTGGGGGAATGTGCTCATGGCCCCCAATTCCTACACATGTGGTTTGAGTATAGACGAGATTTGGGGGATCAAGAGGGCGCTTGCCCCAGCCCACCTTTTTTCCAACATACTTTTACATGGTGATGTTTTGTATCTTAGCGTGATGTTGCGACCCCGCCGCCACCCTACTCTTGTCTTTCCCCCCACTTTTGGTATAGGCAACTCCCGCCTATGGGTTTGAGATTGGATTGGAGGGGGGGGAAGGGGAGGGGAAGGGGGAGGGGAAGGGGGCAGGACCAATGTTGGTAGTTCCCATCGGGAAAATAGGTAAAAGATCTACTTTGAAAATTACTGCTTAGAAAAGTATTAGGGGTCATTCCCCCTCCCACCGCAGTCCTCGGTATCGGCCCTGGTAAATGACATGCTTTAATTGTGTTAAATACGTTTCAACTTCTATGTACTAAGAAGAATTTGTGAATGCGTGAATTTCTCTTTCTTTTCAAGCTTCAAGAATAACCTAGAATAATTTAATTTATCTATCAAAAGGGCACCTCATGCTCCGTCCGCCTAATTTTCAAAGGACATCTCCTGCCCCTCGCCCCAAGCTTACTCTAGGAAAAGGGGAGGTAGCCCCCTTTTCCCCGTGGCTTCGACATCATTGCCTCCACCCACCGCTGGTGACGAAGGTAGGCCTAATTAATTATAGCTAACATCCAAATGGGAAGGAGGGTATCCAAAAGGGGCAGAAGAATTCAAAAGAGATGGGGCATCCAAAATGGAGGGGACATACAAACGGAGAGGGGCATCCGAAAGGGAGGGGCATCTAAAAAAGAGGGGATGTATGAAAGGGAGGGGGACCGAGCCGTGGCATTTTATGTCAACATCCACAAAAAGGGGATCAAGGCACCTTCATAACGATCTATCTGAAAAACCATACCTCCCTCCTTTATTGCGCCACTGGTAATCACTGCTGACTGTGATTAATTTATGGTATATTACGTAGCAAATAGCCATATACCTATCACTGCGAGTTGAGCGAATAAAAATATCATTCGGAACATAACTGCTTTTTTAATTCCAAACAAGTTTCAAACTTGTATGGAAAAGTGTTGACCGACTTCATGATGCAGCCTTTTAGACATGACCTTCCCTGCTTTGAGACGTTGGCAGGCCCGTATGTTGCGAAGGTATGTTCCCCCTCCTCCTCTCCCTTGCGATAAATCAAACGAAAAAATATATTGCAAGCTAGGGTATATGGATTATGGAGAATCTGCCCAATTGACCGTTTTACAGCAGTTTTAAATCTCACTTTGCATATTTAATGGAAATTTTGTGAAGTATTACACTGCAATCTTGGTATTTTTTTTGTTGGAAATCCTATGATTTCATTATTTTATGAAGTGGTGCAGTAAATTCTGACCAAAAAATGTTCAGCCTTTGCCACTACCCCCATTGAAATTCTAGCAGGAATAGACTTCCCTATCATTTTCAGTGACTGAGATTTATTTATGAAATTAAAAGAATTACGTAAAGATTTTGATCTGATCGTCATACATCGCAAATTTTGCATTTAAAACTATTCTAACATTGAGCAGCCATAACTCAAAACATTACGTGCTATTGTCAAATTTCCAAGAAAAAACCTTTCAAGTGTTGGGTCCCTGTTTTGATCTTTTCTGTAGCTGATGCACTGCAGTTTTAGACATGGCAATTACAATTTTGAGTGTTGTTGTAGATACATATCATGACATAATATAATAACAAAAAAATTGTGAAGTTCGGTTCGGTGCAACATTACACTGAGTTCCGGCCTTAACCAAGTTCCGGTAAATCTCATCAACTTTGTTGTTGTCCCTGGTTCAACTTTAGATTTAATCATTCTTTCTTGTTTTGCACTACCGCCATCTATTGTATTAGCTGTGAAATTTGAATGATTTTTTAAACAAACAGGACTGCAGTTCATCAAGCAAGTACAATTTCTCCTCAACTGTGGTTGGTATCATTGATATGCACCAGAATAAAACTTCGTAAAAATTTGAAAATAGGCCTATCTTCATACAATTAGAATTGATCAATGTTGTTAGGTAACTTGGATTGAGCTACTTCTTGTACTCGCCTTTTGCGTTAGATTGATAACATACGTATTTCGCGAAAAAGAGAGGTTGGCGGGGAGAAAGAAGGGGGAGGGGGTAGGCTAGTATCAGTCCTACCAATTATGGAACCATCTACCATATTTTGGCCGTAATTTCTTTCACTTTAGCCTGTTTTTGTATGCTGACGTTGTGTGACTGCTGTCGTTAATTACTAATCTGCGGCCTCACGAATGTTATGGTTTTCCGTATGCACGTCATTACTAACGTTAGATCAACACCAAAATGTTTTGGTGGAACTTTACACAACTTTAATCTTTATACAGCTTTAATCTTTATACAGCTTCCCTGAGAATATTGTACACTAAAATATTAAAAATATTTTATCAGGTTTACAACAGATATCCAGAAAATCCTCCCATTTAAAACTTACTTGGAAATGGTAGAATTTATCTATTTTCTGTGAGTCTTCCGTTCGCAATGAGAACAGCTATTCAGCCATTACTTTTAGAACAAAACTAAATTTTGTTGATTATTCTTGAGGTCAAATGTTTACTTGTTACTTGAATCTATTTAAATATGCATGAGTTGTTAGCCAATCAGCTGTACGGCAACCTTAGATGTAGCCTGATAATATGACGTCAACATAAACAGTACGAGTGACAACTTCAAAGAACTACGTAATGTATGACTCACTCCTACTACCACTGGCAATGTGAGTGAAAGGTGGGTTATTGACATATGAAACTGACTCACATGTGCATCATTGTAGCAAATTGTCAGTCCCTAGGCCAGAGTGACTCTGGGGCACAATCCTAGCGTTACGGCAACCTATATGCTTACTAGTATATATCTATATATATATATATATATATATATACTAGTAAGCATAGGTTGCCTTAACGCTGGGAACACCTGTGCTCTGGGGTAGGTCAATTTACTTCAGACCCATTGACTTTGTACAGAGGTGAGTGATTTGGGGTAGGCCTAAGTCATTTGCACAAGAAATGTCAGTCACCCAAGTGACTGATGGGTGTGTCAATGTACATGTTTTGACCACCCACCTTGGTGCAATGACTCACTTTGTCTGAGGGTGTAGGGGTGAGTCACACAATTGACAAGTGCATGCATTAGAATTTAAAGCAAGAAAGGTACATGGCAAGATAGCAAGTTTGGAGTGAATTTCACTCATCCATCATGGGCCTAAATTTGGTAGCCTCACATTCAACACACCTTCACCTTTATGTATGGAAAGTGTAATAACCCACTGTACACGCCACCAGTATGTCAAAAAGTGTATTGTGGGATATGACTAAGCTACGGGGTTGTCTATCTGCAAGACACTTATATTGAATTTGCATATGATGTCATCTGTTGCGTATGTATTAGATTCGGTTAGGTTTAGGTCAGGGTGTGATGTCATACAAAGGACACACGGTTTAAGATCTAGGTTACTGCAAAGTTGACACAACTTACACTGTGACTATTCTTATGGCTGTGGCAGTGCCTTACGGATACGCATAAGCGAAATGAAAAGACTTTTGTATGCCCGCTGTTTACGTAGCCCACAACACAATACACATGCTTTTCATTTTAATTATTTGACCTCATTTGTGATCTAGTCTTACTTATACATATGCAACAGATGACATCATATGCAAATTCAGTATTATGCACTTGTCAATTGCGTGACTAATCCCTACACCCTCGGACAAGGTGAGCCATTGCACCAAAGTGTATTGACGCACCCCTCAGTCACTTAGGTGACTGACAATTTTTGTGAAACGATTTACCCCAAATCAATCACCTCTGTACAAAATCAATGGGTCTGAAGTAAGTTGACCCACCCCAGAGTCACTCTGGTGACTGACGAAGTCTCTAATGTTAATTATTAAAAACTTTAATGCACTTACTATGGGAGCTGCCATTTTGATTTTAAAACATGCAGGAAATGATGTCATCAGCCCAATACAACAGGATGTTGGAATGCTTTGTACTACTAATTGTACAGTAGACCTAACATTAGGTTGTAATTTATCTCAAGTTTTCACACTTATGAAAACTTGTTTTCCTATTGAAAGGCCAGGATCAAGAACATTTTTGTGTAGGCTACACATGAAATTATCAAAGCATGCTTTGAATATTGTTGTGTCATATCAATTTGCAATAAAAACTTTATTCAAATTGATATTGAAATACATTTGTAATCCTTATGTCCCTGTTGGGGAAATAATGTCATCATGCATGTACAAGATTTTGATACAGAATTAAACAAAATGGCAGCCTTCATGTGTCTACTTCAAACATGAATAACTTGAGGTAGAAATCAGATTTTGACTAGCTGTTTTTTGATAGTTGGTCAAGATTTGTATCCTCTATCAAATGGAATAATGATTGTATCAGACTTGATGTCAATGTTGATAAATACAAAGTTATTCATTTTGGTCAGAGCAGTTTGGGTTTTGGTTCCTGCATGAATGGTTTCAATCTTGGTTTTGTTGTTGAAGAAAGGGATTGTTATGGGGTGACTAACCCTTCTCAGCCTTTTAGGTGTTGCCATTACTAGCAATCTGAAGACTTCTAAATAGTATGCTTTAACGGCTGCAAGGGCAAATAGGATGCTTGGTTTGATTAGAAGAAATGTTTGGTTTTCTTGGTAGAGAGGTTGTCCTTAATTTGTATAGTCAGACTTGGAGTTTCTTTTGGCTTTTATGAGAAGGATAAGTTCATTTTGGAGCAGGTTTAGCAAAGAGCCACTAGACCTATATTCCAAAAATAAGGAATCTCTCTTATGAATCTAGGTTGCAAATTCTTGGTTTGACCATGCTTGAGTTTAGAAGAGTACGTGGCGATATGATTCAGGTTTTTAATTTTATCTGGTAGTGATGTTTTGACTTCCTTTACATATTTCTTGCATGTTTCAGCTAATCCTCATGTGACACATGGTAACAGTTTCAAATTAACCAAAAACTTCTCACGGATAAATATTCAGCATTTTTAATATTCGCCAAGAGTTGTTAATGAGTGGATTGGTTTGCCTGAATGGATAGTTAGCTCCAATTCTGTTCACAATTTCAAAGTCAACTTTGATAAATTCTTTACTAATTCTGGGTGTCTTTGATTTTTTTTTTTTGTGGTGGTGGTGGTAGTTTGGGCTTTTTATGGGGTGGCTAATGTAACCCTGCTTAGCCTGTCATCTTGTTATGTTATCTTATGCTATATTACATTAAGGAGATATTATTCAATTTCAGATTTCAAGTTTTGTCTCCCACAGTAAGACTTTCCACACCAATGACAGTGACACCAGTCATTTCATTACCAAATGAATACATGTAAGATATTGAAGTACTGTACACTGTAGGCCCCTAGTTTCTTCACCATGTTAAATATCTACATATATAGACAGCAACAACTTCAGCTTAATTAGAAGAAAATATGCTATAAACCAAGAAGATAAAAAAGTTTGATCAAAATTGGTTAAAAATTCACCATTTAAAGGATTAGTTCAGTGGTCAAGCATGTCCATCTTATATGAAAGAGGACTTCAAAAGAAACAAAATGGTGAAGAATGCATTGCAAAATCTTTTTCCTTTAAGGAGATATTAAAGTTTAAAGTTTGGTATCATTTCTGTAGAAACGACTGAAATCAGACTAGTTGTGATGTCACAGCCTCAGATTCCTCAAAACTGCTGCATTGAATTATCATAGAAGTGTAGACGAATTTCGACTACGCACTAGAATTAGGCCTTTCAGTGATGATCTTAGGTCAACTATTTGACAATGCCTTTCATCGCCATGGAACACTTTTACATAATACTAATAAATATATATATAGTCAGTAATACTAAATTTAGCCGTTCACTTACATTTTTGGTGTGGGTTTAATGAAGAAAACTGAAAAGTTACATTTAGGGCAAAAGCCTTCGCTAGTGGCTTACTTTTCGAACGGCGCCTTGGGTTGATGTATCTAATTAGTTGAAAAGTTGTTGAACAGTAGAGCATCAGTGAAGTCAACTTGTGTATAGAATTAAATTGAATACTGCGCTCATTTACTGAGAAACATTTTCAAAATAGCACTTGCCAGCGCACTTGGGTGATATGCACACTAATTGTGTATGCGTTTCCAAAAGAGGGATTTGCGAAGTGATCGGAATGTTATTTCCTAATTTTAGAGTTTTTCCGCACAAAATGTTCATCATTTCATTTGTAAAGATACTTTAAAGTTACAAGATGCTAATGAAATCAAAATTATAGCTCGTAAGTACTTTTGACAGTTTTGAGAAGGGTTTTCATTTCATGATTATGTTATTTATTGTTGTCTGAGTGATTTTCAGCATTACAAGTGTATTATACATTGTCTCACTCAGTATGCAAGTATTGCCTTGCAAGTAATGCCCACTGATTTAGGTGTTTATCTCACTAATGTCAGGGTGGCATTATCTGTTCATCGGATGCAGATGTCTAACGGGTGTTCCGACAGTAAGGTTTCTCAACCTCTCACTTCTCAAAAAGATGATCTCCTTCCTTCACCATGCTTCCCTCTACAACCAAACTTAGTCCTCCTGTCCCACTCCCTCTCTCTCTACTTTGTTTTTTCACCTATGCACTTCTTCTCTCTCAATCCCAGCTTTCTGACTTTTAGTTCTTGTATTTCTCTCAATCTCTCCCTGTTTTCTTTCCTTCCTACCTCTAGAATGATCAAACCTCTCAGGCACAATTTGACCCTTGTTGTCGTGGTGCTGTTAAATCCTCATCAAATAAACAAACAAAAAGATCAGGGTCAAAACCTATTGTTTATCCACTTCCAATCCTAATTTTTGATTCGCATGCGAAGCATTTATGCGAACCTATGTAATGGCGATTACGGCCGTCCACAGATTTGTCCTGAGATTTCCTCAGAAATGTTAAAGTTTTTTGAGAATTCCTCAGAAAATGTTAAAGTTTCTTCAGAGTTCCTCAAGAGTTTCTTTAGATATCCTTACGGAAAGTTAGAATTTCCTTATAAAATGTTAAAGTTTTTCAGAGGTACTTAAGATAGGATTAAAGACTAGTTCCTTTAAAAGTCTACAATACATTTTATATTTTCTTAGAAGATAACTGTAAAATGATATAATTTTCCAATATTCTTTAGAGATCCTCAAGTCTCTCTTGTAGCACTTGAGATTTGAAATCCTTAAAATTCTTCAAGATATTTGGGCACCAAACAGTTATATCAGGCATGATTTTTTTAAACTCCACCTTTATTATTGTGCTCATTTGCATAAAGTTGCTACAGTATATGACCTGACCAGACTTTTTTATTTAGCATGCTTAGTCAGGGAGTGTGACAGGATGTGATAACATATAAACATAGGGAGGGATGCCATGTGGGACATGGATGAGGGACATATGATTTAATATTTACCATGTTGTATACACCAAGGGCTATATCAGGCATAATTATTTGACTCCACCTTTTTTTCTTATTCAACAACCATTTGCATATAAGTTATTATATGAACTGACACTTTAATACATAGTATACTCAATCAGGGACTGTGATAGCTAGAATGAGACTTCTTATGGAGCTTATGGGACGTCATGTGAGACATAGGGTGGGATGACATGTGGGATGCCATGTGGGACATGGGGTGGGATACCATATGGGACATGGGGTGGGATACCATATGGGACATGGGGTGGGATGCCATGTGGAACAGGGTGGAATGCCACGTAGGATATGTGGTGGAATGCCATGCAGGACATAGGGTGGATTGCCATGGGATGGAATGTCATGTGGGACTGGGATGTCATGTGGGACATGGCGTCCCATCCCATTTCAACAAGTCATTTGCATATAAGTTATTTTATGAACTGACACTTTCATACATAGTATGCTCAATCAGTGACTGTGATAGCTATGATGAGACTTCTTATGGAGCCTATGGGATGTCATGTGGGACATGGGGTGGGATGCCATGTGGGACATGGGGTGGGATACCATGTGGAACAGGGTAGAATGTCATGTGGGACATGGTGGGATGCCATGAGTAACACAGAGTGTGACATAGGTTGTGATGCCATGTGTGACATAAGGTAGGATGCCATGTGTGACATAAGGTAGGATGCCATGTGTGATATAGGGTAGGAGGCTATGTGGGACATAGGGTGGGAGGCCATGGGAATATGGGATGTGATGCCATGTGGTACATAAAGTAGGATGTCATTGGGAGGGATACCATGTGTAACATATGGTGGGATGCCATGTGGGACATCAGGTGGGAAGCCACTGATGCAGGACACAGGGAGGGATGCCATGTGGGACATATGGAGGGATGTCATGTGGTACATATGGTTGGATTAATGTGGGACACTTATGTAGGATGGGATCCATGTGGGTCATAGCATGGGATGTCATGTGGGACATATGGTGGAATGCCATGTGGGACATATGGTGGAATATGCCATGTGAGACACTGTGTGGTGGAATGCCATGTGGGAGATATGGTGGAATGCCCTGTGGGACATATGATGGAATGCCATGTGGGACATGGGATGTCATGTGGGACATGGGGTGGAATGCCATGTGGGAGATATGGTGGAATGCCATGTGGGACATGGGGTGGGATGCCATGTGGGAGATATGGTGAAATGCCATGTGGGACATGGGATGGGATGTCGTGTGGGACATGGGGTAGGATGCCATGTGGGACATGGAGTGGGATGCCATGTGGGACATGGGGTGGGATGCCATGTAGGACATGGAGTGGGATGCCATGTGGGACATGGAGTGGGATGCCATGTGGGACATGGGGTGGGATGCCATGTGGGACATAGGATGCCATGTGGGACTTAAGTGTGAGATGCCATTTTTATAATTGGCCGGATCATATGATATGGGTGTCAATTGCATGGGCATGCGAACCATGACGGTATTTACCGTTCTAGTTAAGTCTGTGGAATGTTTATAATTATAATTATTCAAAATTGTACAACTTTTTATGTTCCGACCCTCACCTTCTCAATTATTAATATATCATATCAAGGCTGCTTTTAAGATTCAATCAATTTTCATCGATTATTTTGCTCCCTTCATCTCCAGAGTGGAATTTGAATCATTGTGCTCCAGGACTAATGAGCTGCTGGTAGGCCTACATCTTTGGTAGAATGGGGGAATTCCAGAGAGAAGCAGAAAAAGCAGGGTGAGTTCATGCATATGTTTGTTTACTTTTTTATTTTTATTGCGCAGCACCATTGTTTTATATCTTTGTCCTAGCTGGCAAATCTTCTTTTGCCACTTAGCAAATTAAAGTATTTCAAGATATTAAAGTTATAATTATCAGACCCCTAGCTTGATTTTAAAAGGGGCAGGGTGCTAGACTTGTTGAGGGGCACATTTAATGCGTGCGAACTGCTGCGTCTTTTCGAAATGTAGTCCACAGCCCCTTAACCCCTGGTGAAGAAGCTCTGGGATTTTAGCTATAATCATTCCTCTGAATGAAATTATTCTGATTGATAAGGACCATTCATGAGCCAAACAGGACAATTGCTTACTATGCTGTCATTCTGTGTTCTGTATCCATGTAAGGTATTCATTTATGAGGTTAAATAAGTTTATGAGGTAAAAAAAAAAAATCTAAAAATAACAAAATTGTTCAATTTTTTTCTGAGGGGCAGGGGTGAGCCATCGGAGGGGCAGGACAGGCCACCCCTGTGAAATAGCAAAGCTAGGGGTCTGAATATATTGCATTGTGTGCGGGTTGTGCAGTCCTCTGTGTTATTGGTTAAAGAGACTCACTACAAAGTTTTGTAATAAATAATTATTATTATTATTTATTATTATTATACATTTATAGTGCGCTTGATCTTAAAAAGCTCTAAGCACATTACATAATAAACACCATATACATGGACATAAAGAGATGTTATAATAAGATAAAAAGGTTAGAATATGCAAAAATGTTATAATAAGAGTAATACTGAAATTGTTCAAAAATAAATACTAAGAAAACTAAGCACTATGGGTAAAAAGGAAACAAATTTAAAACTAAAACACCACTGTTCATTAAAAGCAGTAAAAATAAAATACTGAGAGATGATTAATCAAAACATTAGAATTAAAGATCACTGTAAACATGATAGTTATAAAGATAAAGGGCTATTCACATAAGAAAGCAGTATAAAATGCAAAAGAACACAGGAATTGAAGGACATCATAAGACATAGCTCTCCCTCAAAAGGTAAGTTTTGAGCAATCAATTGCCGCTGTAGGGACTGGAAGCTGTAACACCATCACCTCTAACCATTAGAATCCCAGGGGGTCCAAAACGTGACTTAAATTAATTATAATTATTTTTTCAAAATTATTTCCACAACTTTCCTTTCATTTTCTAATACTACAAGTTGGTTTATATTAATGCTAAGACAATAAACTTTTCAATAAAAAGGTCCAAATAAAGAAAAGATTTACATAAAATTGCAAATTTTTGGCAAACTTAGGCCATGTCAATTTGGTCTTTCTTATGGTATATTTCATGTAGGTGAGTTGTAGCACAATTGGAAGCTTTGAGTTTTGCCAAATTTTGGTCTCAAAAAGGCTAAATGTAGAAATGAGAAGCAAAATAAGCAATGAAAATAAAAATCCACAAATGTAGCATATCTATGAACAAAGAAATGATTATTAGGCATGACTCATGTTTAGTAATATTGTGGGATTCCCGCACATATCAAATTAATCCTTTAAAATAATTAAGAGGGGGTGGGGGGAGATTTCCCGCAAACAAAATGGCAAATGCTAAATTTGGCCTTGGTTTGGTATTTTTGGCCTATTGGGGTATTTGTGGTCTATTTTGTTTATGTGGTATTTTTGGCCTTTTGGGGTTTTTTTCAAAAAAAATTCCTCTTTTAAAAAAAAATCATGTATTGATTTACTTATGAGAAATAAATGGACAAAAAAAAAAAAAAATGATTGGCAAACTCCACTTGTTATGGTAGGCTGTAAATATTACTGTATGGTACACTGTAAATTTCACATAAAGTTAGTGTTGGACTGTCCTATCCTTTCATCACGAAAAAACCAATACGTAATGAGCATACGTTTGGAGACAAAAAAGTAAGGTAGATTTTTCACATTTTGGGATTGATTTTGTACGAAAGTGTTTGTGGTGAGTGTTTGTGAGGGCATTTGTATTAATTTATGCAAAGTTGTTGCTACCCGACCATATACCTTTAAGTATTTATACGCAGGGTTCAAGTGAGAGCCCCCTGCAAAAAGGCTGAATAAACAGTTTTGAGGGGCTGCCAGTTTATGAAGGAATAAAAGCTATATCCATCCGAGCCATTAGGGTCATTGAGCCGGTGCTTACTCCCGGTTTCCATGGCGCAAGCGGATGAGAGTACATTACTCCCCCTGGACAGGATGCCAATCCATTGCAGATTGACTGCCCAGCAGTGCTGGTACTCATTTTACAGCTGAATGAACTGAAGCAAGTAGAGTAATGTGTCTTGTTCAAGAACACAATGCAGCGCTCACGACGGGAATCGAACTCGGTACCTCTCGATTACGAGCATGACTCATTAACCACTGAGCCACAGCACCTCTAAAAGGAATAAAGGAATAAGCTCGAGACATTTAGCAAATTTCTGGTTAATATGAATATTCAAGTAACTTTGCCCTCACGTTGTCTGTGGGTTATGCATGCATGCATCAAGTTTGTCCATCTTTTGTGGATGATATATCTGTGAAATTCGCAAAAACAAGCGCCCTAACTTTTCAGTCTAGTGCTCCTTTAAAATCTCCTTCAGAAAATGTTTTTCGGGTGACTATTTGATCATGCCTCGAAACTGAAAATAGTGTAATCATATTAGGGCATTTACCACCGTTTGACTTCAGCCCCCTCCCCCCAAAAAAAAAAAAAAGAGGCCAAAATTTCTGGTAATCTGCTATTGAAATTAATCTCATCTCATGAAAGATATTACACTAGTACCTAGATACATGTAGTGCTTACTGTATATTTAGAAAGCATCAGGAAATGTTGTAAATCTTTCACGCTCTGGCATAAAAAGGAGCCCGAGGCTGGTTCTTCTATGCAAATAAGCAAAATTCCCCACCCTCAAGGCAACACATAACTAATTAGTTATGTGCTGCCTTGAGGTTGGTGAATTTTGCAGATCTAGAAAAGATAAAAAGACAAATTTCTGTCAAAATTCAAGGCCAGTACCCTGTTCAACTTCATAGTGATTTCTACTGTACAGTAGCTAATTGTAAGTCTGTACCTACCGTACCTTAAGACATGAAACAAATAAGGAAAGTAAATTAATTTATGTGGTAACAGGTAGGTGAGGTTAGTACAGTAATCTCTTTTTTCAGGTGTTTTTACATTTTATTGATGGATAAAAAAAAAAAAGTTTAGTTATATTTGATTTATGGGAAGCGCAATGGTCAGTGTCAAACTTATATTCAAAAGGTTACATTTCGAAGGTTACATTACACACCGATCTTTCGATCAAGCATGTCCTTTCCTCAACAGCAGATCACACCTTCCCCTCTCATTTCCATTTCCGATCTGAACAATCCTACCTCCAGCCTTATCACCTTCTCCTTACCTCCCTTTCCTTACCTTTTCTGCCTTATCCTCCTCATCTTTCTTTTATTACTTTAACTTCTTTCCCTTATTTGCCTTCTCTCCTCCCTTCCCTCTATCCCTCCTCCCTTTCTTCTCTGTCCTAACTCAAGCACCATAGTTTTTAACACCCTCTTAGCACATTTGACTGTGACTGTGGCGGTGCCATTAAACATCAAAAACCAAACCAAACGTTACATTTCTGGCATGACCATGCCTTTGTGTCCTTGAGCTGGGTGCTTTATTCTGCTTGCTTCAGTTAAATGAGCTGTTTTGGGTTTCAGGATAGAACCAAACTTCTAGGTCTAAGAGGCCTAATTATTCTTCTAGGCCTAATCAACGAGACATTTTTTTTTTTTTTTTTGAAACATTTTATTTTTTGAGGGAAGTGAGACTGAAAAGTGAAGAAATTTGCTGCACCACTTCAAAGAATTATGATAGACATTTAAACATATTAATTAAAAAACTTTACAAAGGAAAAAATCACAAAATTCAATCATAAAATATGCAAATTAATGCCTGAGATCTAAAAATGCTGTAAAATGGTCGGTGTTTAACCAGATTTTGATGACATTTTTTGTCATTATCATGGTTTTTAATCAATTTTAAAGCAATTAAATTAATGTTGCCTCTAAATGCCAATATACTTTAAACAACCTTCTGTAGTACACACTTATCCTGATATAAATATTGTTGAAGATGTACTATTTACCACTACTGTACATACCACTATTCACCACTACTGTACATACCACTGCATATAATAGAAAATGTGGTGGGAATGATTGATGTTGCCGCTGTAGACATTTTATAGTAATTAATTAATGGGTGTGTTAGGCATACATGTAAGTGCTAAGGTATGTTATGATTAATGAGTACTATATGATGACAGGGAGGTCTGTATTCTTAGTGGATATGGTTGCAGTGACAGATGAGTCTCTCCATGTCATGCACATCGGTATATAATAAAACATGTATTTGTTGACTGATTGAGTCATAATTTATGCATGATAATAGGATATCTAAATTAATATACTCATATGAATATGTTACAAGCATGATGTATATTTGCTGATACAGTTTGTCTCATAAACAGTTTTTTGTGTCCACTGAACGTGCAAATAGTGTTTTTGAAAGACCTATTTTTGCCTATAAGGTTGCCCGATATTCGATGGAGCCTCAATCTACTCTTTCCTTTCCTTCCTACCTCTAGAATGATCTAACCTCTCAGGCACAATTTGACCCTCGTTGTCGTGGTGCTGTTAAGACCTCATCAAACAAACAAACAAACAATCTACTCTGCTGAAGCAAAGGCCATCCTCCTGGTCTTAAACTTTGTTAAACTCTCCTTCCGCCCTCGCATCGTCATCTTCTCTGACTCTAAATCTGTCCTCGAGGCATCCTCAACATGCTCTGGTCCAACCCACTCATCCTACAAATCCTTACTAAACTTCACGCTCTATCCTCCTTAGGGAAAAAAATGATCTTTTTTTGGATCCCCAGCCACGTTGGAATTCCCGGAAATGACAGAGGGGTCAACAACAATCTGTCAAATCACATCTCCTTTTCCTATCCCACACTCAGTTTCTCCACTTCCAGCTACCTCAGTAAGACCTGGCAAGACCCTAGAATCTCGAGACCAGTAACAAACTTCACACCATCAAACCTAAAGTAGGGACCAACATCCCTCTGCACAGTCGCAACTGCAGGAAGGACGTTGTTATCACCCGCATCCGCCTCAGCCACACCTTTCTCACCCACTCTCACCTACTTTCCGGCTCCTCTCTGCCATACATGCAACACCGATCTCTCAATCAAGCATATCCTATATTTGCATGTTAGCATCAAAACCGTTTACAAACCGGCCTGTATTTTGATGTTGATCGTGGTACTGTAGGCCATTGCAGGCATATCAATAGTAAGATGTGTGCAATTTAAAAGGTTATTACGTTTGTTACCTACTGTACATGATGAGTCTGATGTCAGGTCAAGGGTTTTAATGGTTAAACAAGTGACCTCTCTGGATCAGGAAATAAGCCACCCACCATAGCAATGCAGTAACTTGGAGGGGCAAACAAACCACAAATCCGCAATCATGCATGACTAATACATTGACATTTAGATGTTCATGTGGCCTGCCACTAGTTTTGTTCCATTTATTGCACTTCTCTGGATTTTTAGAGTGTTTAGCAAAAGGAATAAACAAAAATTCATTTGATAATCGTTTTTGGTAATGGGAATCGGATTTACAAAGCGGGTAGCAGGTCCATATGCACAATTTTTGTTCGCTATCTTGTCATCACTCAGTCTGTGTTTGCAGAAATTTGTTTTGTGCAATATATTGCATTGACAGCATGAGCGTGCCCCTCTAGCTAGATGTACTGTACCAGTACTGCGTAGGATTTTTTCCCTACTTGGTTATGCAGACCTTGTTGCCAGGCAAATTCATGTGGTGATTGGTTGAAAAAGCTGTCAATCAGGGAGGCAGGTAGCTTAATTGGCTGAGATGCTGGAGGTCCCAGGTTTGAGTCCAATGGCGATTTAGCCAGCGATTTTTCCACAGAGATGCAGAATGATATACGCTGACATCTAGTGCAGAGATTGGTCTTCTGCATCACACCTACTCCCCCACCTGACCTTTGTGAAAAGTGGCCAATGGTTGGGTGGCGCTCACTGTCCTTCGAAGGGAACGTAAAGCTGTCAGTCCCGATGGTAGGAGTTCACCCCCTGCCTGGTTCTCTGGACACTTCTCGAAAAGAGCAGATTGTTAACCTGGTGTTCATCCACTTTCCACCCTGGCAAATTCATCGGGTACACACACTGTTTATCGGGTACCCGCTGTTCATCGGGTACCCACTGTTCATCGGGTACCCACTGCTCATCGGGTATACACTGAAAACAAGTCATTGTGACTTACGTGTGCTTTCCCTTGCATATGCTTCAAAGTGAAATACTACTCATACTAATCATCTAACTTGAAGGTTAATTGCAGGGTGGAAAATATAGCGGCTGAAGGCACCAATAATAAAAAAAAACATTCTGAGGTCATCTTGAAGGAAAAGGGAAAGAAAAGGAGAAAATAAAAGTAAAGAGGGAAATGAAGGAAAAGGCAAGAAAGAAAGAAAGAAAAAAAAAAAAAAAACATGGAAAGAAAATGTGATAGAAAAATAATGAAGGAATAGAGAAAAGTGTGGTAAACTCGCAACATTTTTGAGATCTTCAGAAAGAAAAAGATGGGAAAAAGAGAAACAAAGGTAAAGGAATGAAAAGGCAAGAAAGAAAAAAAAGGGAAAAAAATGTGTAAAAAAAAATAATGAAGGAAATAAGAAAAGTGTGGTATACTCACACAGAAAATCAGGAATTTGCAGGAAGAAAAAAATAATTTATCAATTTTTTAGATTTCTTGAGTAAACAGCAGTTTATTGTGGTAAATATGTGGTCTAAAAATGTCTTCCATGTAATTGTGCGATGAAAAGTACATAACTGTGAAAGAGGGAAGTATATAAAGAAGTATTCACCACATTTATATTATTTCTGTCACGATTTTTCATGGGAAGAATTCTGACATCTTTATACAGAACCGTGGGAAATTATATCATTAATTCCAACTCCGTACTCACAGAAATTTGTTGAGGTCTTCAGAAACAAAAAGAGAAGGAAATAGTTATTTAAAAAAATCAAAATAAAAGGAAAAGGGGGGACAAGAATGGGAAAGGCTAGACAGAAAAGAAAAAAATGGCAGTTAAATTCATTTTTTACAGTTAATAAGACAATATAATTACAAATTAGCATTACTATAAATGCCACTAAAATTAGATTTCCTCTTGGAGTTAAGCATTTTGTTTTATTGTTGTTGCAGTTTATATTCACAGAAATATTTTGTATGGCTTTCCCCAGAAAGTGAAATTTATTTTTCTATCCAGGGCTGTGAAATTGTCCACATTGATTTATTTCTCTGTTTGACCTACAGGCTGTTTGATGGTCCTCTGACCTCATGTGAGGCGGAGCTGCAAGAGTTGATGAGACAGATTGACATCATGGTCAACAACAAGAGGCGGGAATGGGAGGTGGAGCTACATGCTACGAGATTGAGACTTGAGGCTTGCGAGAGAGACGAAAATGCTCACAAGATGGTTGCCATGGAGAAGACCCAAGAGGTACAGGAAGGGGTCTTTATTTTAATGTAAAAACTTGTCTGCTTCTTACTTCCCAATTTTCCTTTCTAATCTTACACGTAATATTACTTGATATGATTATCAAGGTGCAGTCAATCCAAGCAATCAGCCGACCAACTTTTGTACCTCCGCCAAGAAAGTTGGTTTTCACTTGTGTTTGCTTGTCTGTTTGCAATCGAAATATCTCCTCCGGATAAAATTATCTCCTTCCTTCTTCATGCTTCCCTCTACAACCATATTTAATTCTCCTCTTCCACCCCCATCCTACTTTGTTTTTGTTTCACCCATGCACCTCCTCTCTCGATCACAGCTTTCTGACTTTTGTTCTTGAATTTCTCTCATTCTCCCCCTGTTTTCTTTCCTTCCTACCTCTAAAATGATCTGACCTCTTAGGCACAATTTGACCCTCATTGTCGTGGTGCCATCAAGACCTCATCAAACAAACAAACAAACAAGATATCTCAAGAACTGATGATTGGATTTGGATTACATTTTGTGTGTGTTGTCTTTGCTGCTTAAGAAAGAGATGATTAAAATTTGAGATATATTGGAACAAGAGAAGGGCACATATGGAGTGGTGGGATGCTTTTGACTTCTAGTTCGAACTTTCCAATGGAATGTGCTGAACAATGCATTTATGTCTTGAAAGGATTTCCAAACAATCCATTTTCTGGACTATGAAAATCAAATCTAGTGATTGGGTATCAAAGAAAATCAAGACAATTGCTTTTGGCATGAATGGAAAAGACTGGAATGTGATCCTTTCCTGAAAAGAACCCAAACAATGAATGCTTAGCCTGAATAAAAGTGAAAACAATGAAGGTAGATAATCCAAATGGCAAACACTGTACTGACTGAAAGTGAGGAAGAAATTTGGGGAGGAAACTTAGCAGGTGTAAGATTTATGAGATAGATTGTATTAGGGATGGGGGTGAACTTTACAAGATTTTAGGCAATATGCAGATAGGCATGTTGGAATTATCAAGCAGGTGGAGGTATGCACTGAACAGAGTGCTAAAACTCTAGTTTCTCTCTAATTTATGTAGCTTCCTCTAATGAAATGTACTTGTACAGTTTAACATTTCGTAATAAACTTTTCAGGATTAGAATCATGTAATATTAAAACTATAGGTGTACAGGCTGTAACTACCATCCATAAAATTGCATGGCAGTCCGTCAAGAAATGTATGATATTGCCTCCCCTTCCCCCCTTCCCCATCAAAAGAGGGAATGTTTTGTAAACCAAGATAAACATACATGTAATCAAGGCATTCTATCAACTATGTAATTCTTGCTAAATTGTTTGATGAAAAGCAATTGAGTAAAATCCTTTGGCATTATTAGTTTATACACTTTGCATAAAAAGTTGGGTGAAATTTCAAGAGCTATAAAATGACCAATGTGTAACTTATTTTCCAGTTTTTAGAACATGATTTCTGAATTTTTATAAGATGTGCATCCTCTACAGCTCCACAAATTTCCATACAGTAGGATTATTCCCATGGCCAAACATTTGTCATCAATTCATATAGCGCCTTTTACCAGGGCCTCAAAACGCTGGACCCAATTAGCTCTCTGGCAGCCAGACGAGTCGGCACACAGAAACTTGGGCTTGACTGGGCCAGGATGGAAAAGATGGGAAGTGAATGAACACCCCATTTCCACACTTCTTTTCTCTATTAGTGTTCAGAGAAACCAGTCAGGGTGTGACTGTTCTGCCATCAGGATTGATGGTTTAATGTCCCCTCCGTAGGGCAGCGAGTGCCATTCAACCGTTGCCACTTCTGCTGAATGGGGGAGCAGGAGCTGCAGATGACGTACTTCAGCTTTGATGATCGGCGTATCTGTCTGCATAGCTTGGAAGAATTGGTTAGACCTGACTGAGGCTGAAACCCGGTAATTCCAGCATCTCAGTCGTGCACTCAACCAACTGAGTTACCTACTAAACATGTATTTAGCACTTTGTGTGCTGCAATATATTATCACGATATCTATAAAGGATTTTTTCAGTGGTCAAACAAGTTTTGTCTCAGGGTTGGAAAAATACCACAAATGTCAGTTGCCAATCATTTTTACAACTTAGCGAGTAAATTAAGAGTTCCATAATATATTCTTATATTTCTACTCACCACAATTTTGCTCATAGGCGAGCAGGTGAGTGGTTTTTTCAACCCTGGTTTTCATTTTAATATATTTGATAGAGGACAATAAAGAAACAGATTGGTGAAAAAAACCAAGTTAATATCTTATTCCTACAATAAGTAATTGAATTTTAAAGATTTATGTAAGTCATCATTATGATGTCATCACGCACTTCTGTACTACTCTTTATGTATTTCTTTGAAAATTAATTTTGTATTTTCTAATTGATTGGGTACATTTTTTCTTTAAAAATTATTAAGAATAGTGTAGAATAAAATTAACAATATATGTTTTCCAATCTGTTTGTAACTTTTATTTGAATTATAAAATATTGGCAATTAATTTTCAAAAAATATATAAAGATTAGTATAGGAAGTGCTGTGATGACAATATAATGATGACTGACTACAAAAGTCATTTTTATGCAAGCAAGAAGAAAATTTAAAATTCAATAAAATCATCTAGGAATGAGATATCAACATGTTGTTTTACCAAACTGTTCCTTAAATTTGTCTCTATCAGATACATAAAAATGAAATTCCATGGGAATATTCCTTTCAAGAAAAAATAAAAGGGTAAAGAAAGTGCCAATTTTTGCATGTCATTATCTTTTTCTGTTTAGGAGATATTCAAGTTTAAATTTGGCTCGTTTGTGTAGAAATGAAAAGTCTACTGTAGAGAAGGTTGAGATCCTCATTCTCACTTTGTTCAGGCGTTGAATTTCCCACTGTTCCGCTGTTTCGAGAACAGTACTTTTAATGCAGCAACAGTGAATTTTCAAACATCGGAACAGCGTTCTTTTACAAGCATGTTGCGTCAATGGTCAATAACTTGATTTCTGCTCCAAAAAAAGATTATCATAAAAATATTTTTGATTAAGAAAACACTTTCCCCACCTTGCCTACAATTGCCAGCACAATTAATCATGAATACATATATGCAAGGCTCTTTGCATGTGTATGACTGTATGCAAGTGGATACTAAATATTAATGACCGACATAAAAGTACATATTTGCACATATTATTAACCAATAAAGTAGTTTTAAATTAAACTTATTTTGAAAAAAGGAGTTTGTCCTGTTATCAGCAATAAAGTTGGAACAGTGAAATCTGATCCGGAACAGTATTATTTGAGAAAGAACTGTTCCGTGGAACAGTGGCAAAAAATTTAAATTTTGACCCCTGTTCTAATAACAACCAGATATAATGTGACAAAAATCTTACCAGCCTGATTTCATTAACACCAATTTGGATGTGTGATTAAAGCTAAATGACTTAGAATCAATACAATAACAACGGAAAAGTTATAACAAAAGATATGCCATGTATTATATTAAAATCAACTTTTAAATGAACAAATAACAAAATGAAATACTTTTATAACATCTTCTTTTGTTTTTACATCTTCTTTTGTTTGAACAACATCTCATCTTGTGCTCCTTCTCTTAGGGGTTCAATGCCCACAAAATTATCTTTTAAGATTGAAAAATTATAAAATCATGGTAAGTCTCTAGTGTTCCTTGAAATATTCCTTTAAGTGCGACAAAATTTTATCACACTGATTCACCGCCAAAAAAATAGCTATTCCTAATTTTTGATGAGATAAAAATGGAACGATACAATTAAATACCAACTTCTTCTTCACGATAAGTTCCTCAGGTTATAGAAAGATGAATAAGATTAATTGCCAAGCTGCCGGGAGCTCTGAACGTCACCAAGTTGTGATAGAATGTAGTACCACGCCAAGGCTGTGACTGACCAATTCTTGTGGGTACTGGAAAGGTAGAATGACTTGACTTGCTTGATGCCATAAAACCACCTCAGACAACACCTTGAGTTCCGCACCCCTGCCTGTGTGCCTCCGGGAAATGACGCTATCTCCATCACTGAAACTCAATACTTTACATAGAACAACTAAATGTGTCACCCAATTTAATCTGTTAACCTCATAAGAATGCTTGCTATATGTGCCTGGCTGCAATAAACGTCAACCTCCTCGCAAATTCACAAGTTCTTATATAAAACAGCAGAAAATCAACGTAGTTCTATGATAATTAACAAAAAAAGTGTGTCAAGTTGGAAAGTCTAGGAACAAGTGTTTAAACCCAACTCGTCAATGCCCTCAGATTAATAAAGTTTAACAATCTCAACATAACAAGTGACAATTGTAAAGCCCATTGTTCCTCCTTTACTTAACATAACAAAGCAATCGAGCCATACTTTAGGAGTTTACTGCAATGACTTGCTACGTCATAGCCTGATCAGATGGCTGAGGGTGAACAGGTAAAGAATCTAGGTT
This sequence comes from Chiridota heheva, assembly GCA_020152595.1. NCBI lineage: Eukaryota > Metazoa > Echinodermata > Holothuroidea > Apodida > Chiridotidae > Chiridota > Chiridota heheva. The sequence continues at coordinate 442,293 of JAIGNY010001647.1, read as the reverse complement.
GGACTGAAAATAACTAGCCACATTTCCTGGAGATATGGTGTGACAATTAATTCTTGTCATAAAAGATGGACTTGTTTGACTACTGAACAAATCATTTTAAGCCTTACTACAATTTAGGTGTACAGTATTCTTCCTGTTGTAATTTTGGCAGCCAAATACTGCAAAAGAATTTGTTCCCTTTCAAATTTTTGCTGTTTTTTTAATTTTCCTCACAGAGAATTGTGATTTATGAGTAATCATTGTGGTTTATGAGTAATCAACCAAATAAAACAGGATTGCAGTTACTCTGAACAAATAAAAATCAGAGATTCAAATATTTATCTGACTTAATGATTTCATGGTGCCTCATTCATTGAAAAATAAAACACGAGTGAACCTCTTTACTTTTTAATTGTACAAGCTGTAAATTCTCCCAGGTGTGCTTTCTGCGGGGTTTTTGTAAAGAAAACAAACTTTACACATGTTAACTAGCATTACTCTTGATACAGTATGTTACAAATATTTCTACTGACCTATAGAAAGAGTAGTGAATATGTTCTTGCCATTTCCTGTCAGCCTTCTTCAGCAATAATTTATCAAGTTTTGATTAATTTTAAGGATTTGATCATATATTGGGTAGACCAGAAAAACTTGAGGTGTGTTAAGGCCAAACATATCATCTGCTCTTAGACAACCAACAAAATGATACTCTCAACACATAGTGGTCTTGCTGTCTTAAAGGAGACATTAATTCTAGTACAATTCTTATTTCATAATAGAGCATTAAAATCTAAACCAACTACCTAAGATAGCAAGTCAAAATCTTATTCCTATTTCAAGTTATTCATGTTTGAAGTTGTCACATGGAGGCTGTCATTTTGTTCAATTCCATATAAAACTCTTATCAAACATGACTATATTTACCTCATCCCAGCAATGGAATGTAATGTATTTATTTATATTTTGCTATAAAGAAATTGTTTCAAAATGTTGTGACAAGAACTTTTAATAGCTTAATTGTTTCATGTATGCACAACAGTGTTCATATTAAGATGCAAGATTGTAGGACTCCTGCAAAAAATTTCAATCCATGTCCCCTCCGCTTTTCAGCAGAATTTTCAAAATTCAGTACATTTTGGGGAAAATTTGCCAATTGACTCCCCACTTAAAGGATAAGAGGCCATGTCCCCCCTACCCACCCTACTTTCCGGATGAGATTTACAGCCCTGCTACTGGTTGCAAGCCATTAAATCTACGAAATAATTCAATAATGATTGATAAAGATTAACTTGAGAAAAGTGAGGAAATTATGTCATTTTAACCGCATAATCTGATTTCAGTAGTTTCTACAAAAAAAAAAAACTTCCAGAATTGTATGCTTTTATACTAAATTTATATAAAAGTGCCTGGGGCAAAATATAACTGCGCCACTTTTTAGGCCTAAAGTTCTTTCCAATAAGCGCCCATTCTTTGGGGTTGCGTATAGTGAACCACTTCTATGCTAAGCCCAAAAACAAATACCACTAAAACATTGTGGGTGTCATACTAAAATTAAGCAAATAATGTAACAAAACTTATCTTAAATCTTCAAATTAATCAAATAAATTATGTCATTAGTCAAAAGAAATGTAGGGTGGGCGCTAGACCAGGGGCGCTTAATACATCAAATACAGTATGTTTTGAATGGGATAAAGTATTATGAGGACTTTATTTTGCTTCCTTTTTTCTTTAATTTCCTCTTTCATAGAAGCAATTAACTTAAGTCTGAATTTGAATAAATGTTACAAGAATTTTTTTGATAAATGCAGTAATGCGTCCACTACAGTATTTAGGCCAAAACAAAAATAATATTTGGAGGTTTCTGCTGGGTAGGTAGTCCATTAACCATGAGATAAATTGCTAGCCATAAAACTTTTATTGCCGTTTAAGAAAAAAAAAACATACATTTTTAGACAGTGGCCTAAATGAAAATTGAACATCAGTTTTATGTACATGTGCAAAAGAAAATCACAAAAGTTTCACCTGATCCTAAGATTAAATTCCTGATATCTAATAATGCCATTAAAATTTGAAAAAACTGTCTTGTTTTCATTTGTCTCTCATTTTCAGCAGGTAAGTTTTCATTTATCAAAGTAGAATCCTTTTTATTCCAAAGTGAAATATTTTCCATACTGTACCCGCAGACCCAAGATTATGGGAAAATAAAATTTGAAAGTGTAATATTTAATTCATACATAAAGAACCTCTTTAAACATTGATCAGCCGTGACTTGGAAAATAGAAGCTTTTTACAAACATCAAAGTTATTTTACCCATCTTTTACTTGCAAAGCATTGAACTATAAAGTTTGGTGAGGTTCTGATAAAGCATTGCCGGGTGAGTCATACAACAGAATATAAACATAGAACAGCCTCCGTCTCGCATTCCATCTCATTTGTCGCTCAGAGTATTCAAAATTTAAGTGGAACCATAAATCTTACTGTGCATGTATGCACTCACTACCTTGTTATTTCTGTCTTGGGAATTTAAAATTGGTTTGAATTTTCATGGTGCATAAATTTTGTTCAGAACTGTAGTGTTAAAGGAGGACTAGACCAAAAAGTGATAGCGCTCGTTTCTGCGAATTTCACAGATATATTAATTATCCACGACAGATCGATGAACTTTTTGCCTCCATAGACCACAGATGACGTGAGGGCAAGGTGACCTGATTGTTCATATTAAAGCGTCGTCGAGGCTTTGTGGGTTTCGAAACACATATTCAAGAAAATACTATAACACAGCAATATTAGGATTAAGTAGAATATATTTTGAGCTACATGATTGTCTAATCTAAGACTTCTGCTCTCTCTCTGAATCTCAATCCAATTTTGCTCTATTTACAGCTAGTTGTATACATTTATTTATCATCAAAGCACAGTATAATAATACAGTGATTAACATGATTAATGGGACAAATTAGTACTATTATCAAGTCCAACCCACAAACCCAGACCAGGCCCAGACAGGCAGAATACTGTCTATTCCGAATTACTCTTTGTGGTAATGCATGTTGCACACCTATACTAAAAATAGTTTAAGTACCAGGCTGGATGGTTTAAATAGGATGCGTCAAGGGGACAAAAGCTTATTCCTAGTCATCAACTATTTATTAGGGCCAATTTGAGTCTAATGTGAGTAATGCAACCACATTACAATATTAACCAAAAACTGCTATACCATTGGGTGCTAGATAAGCATTTGACTTTTGGGGGACCCCTAAAAATATGCCCTCACCTTTCGGTCAAGTGCTCCTTTAAGTTTAAGAAGCACTGAATATAGAAATCCCATATGTGTGTGTTTTATTGTTATTGGTCTGTCATCATAATGTTGAAATAAAATATGTTTGTTTGTGATTTTATTTTCCCAAAATCTCGCCTCTAAATGCCAATATACTTGAAATAACCTTGCAGTTACATCAAAAACCTGATGTTAATATGGATGAAGATGTGTTATTCATTACCTACTGTAAGCTTTGCAACTAATACTGTATGAGTTCCATCTCATTTGTTGCTCAGAGTATTCAAAACTAAGTGCAACCATAAATCTTGCAGTTGGTTTACTGTGCATGTGTGCACTCACTACCTTGTAATTTCTGTCTTGGGAATCAAAATTTGTTCAAATTTTTGTGGGGCTTGTGTTTTGTTTAAAACTATAAAGAATTTTAGTGTTAAGTTTAAAAAGTGCTGAATATAGAAATTCTAGACTTGTGGGTAAATTATTTTTGGTCTGTCATTATAAAGCCAAAATAAAAATATGTATTTGTTTCTGGTTTCTTAAAAACTTAGGTCTTTAAAGTAGGAATAATTTTGTTTACTTTAGACAAAATATTTTATTCTCCATTTTCAATTAGAATTTGTGATTTATATTCCAGATCCCTACAATTGACCTAAATATTAAGATTTTAGTGAAGAAATGGCAATAAATTTTTACAGTTGGCTTTTAATCTGTTGATCAGTCAGCAACCAGAAGCTTCCATATACTTTACTTTCCATTTTTAGTTTTGATGCTAATAGCATAAGGAACCTACAGTCTGCAGTCATGCTGACGTGTGTATGTATGTATGCATGTGTGTGTGTATGTGTGTGTCTGTGACAGCAAGATCGTAAGCATGATATCTCAAGAACGATACACCGGATTCATGTCATATGTGGTACACAGATAGCCCATGGTCCGTAGATGTGCCCTATTGTATTTGGTGGTGATGTCATGCATATTAATTAGTAGGGGCCTTAATGTAAATATCTTGAAATAAGCATATTTTTAAAACCGTATGTCTGCTTTGTTTTATATTGGGTGTAGTTATGCTGTTTGCTAGTGTGTACATGCTCATGGTACACAAATGTTGAATCAAATTAATATGCATAGTAGGCGGGGCTTAATATGGATTTGCTAAAAAGACCTTGTAAACATGGTATCTCAAAAAGGACAAAGTGGATTCATGTCATGTGTGGTACACAGATAGCCCATGGTCTAGAATTGTCCTATTGTTTTTGGTGGTGATGTCATGTATGTTAATTAGTAGGCGGGGCTTCACCCCCAATGTGAAAATCTTGAAATGCTTATATTTTAAAAATCACATGTCTATTTTGTTTCACATTTTATAGAATTATGATTTTAGCTAGTTTGTACGTACGTTTGTAAATAAACATTTTATAAATCATTGAATATCATTAATCTGCATAGTGGGTGGGAATTTATATAATTTTGCTGAAAGAGCTTGTAAACAGGATATCTCATATATTTCATGATATGCAATGACTTAACAGTTAATACAAAATCAATCTGCACAAAAAAACATCGAAACTACAAAACCTTTTGGTTTTGGTCCCCTCATCTTTATCTGGTTTTCCTGTCTTTTCCTCCTTTACCTTTCCTTTTTTTACACCTGAAGAAAATTTTTTGGACCATGGTGTGCTGTATTTTCCACCGCTATCATTCAACCCCAGAATATAATTATTCCATGACAACACACCCTCAAACCTCTTCTAGTACCTCCAGCAGATCAGCTATAGAACTTTTCATATTGAGTTTAGCCGTATGTAATTTCTTCAGTACTTCAACATCAAATGTTGCAGGAATTTTTCCAAACCAATCAGGTGCAGTTTTGGTAAAAAAATTGCAGGCAGCAATACACCTGCATATTACACCTTCATGTATAACGCACAGTGCTTGAAAACATTTTATCATACACTTGGTTCCATACTGTGCATGAATTGTGCAAACAGCCAAGATTTCCCCCAGTACTTGATTGGTCAATAAGATTTCCCCAGTATACGATTGACCCATTATGGACACACGAATCTCAGCCATGTTACACTATTTAAATAAATTTTTCGGAAATTGCCGATTCCCTTCTACAAAAAACATTACCACTCAAGTCCTACTCAGAGGGACCGTCACTGCTCTGCCAGCTCTGCAAATTCTCATTACTATAATCAGTTAATCTTGATATTACAGCATTTAACCTTTCTTGCACAATTTGACCAGTGCTGTGGAGGTACTGTTAAATCGACTAACCAATGTAACAACCCTGTATTTCAGGAGTGTGCAATGTTTTCTCCATTAATTCTCACTGTTGTTTACATATTCTTACAATATTTTATAATATAATATATATTATATAAATATTATATTATATTATATTATAATATATTATATTATATTATATTAAAATATGTATATTATATTATTTATATTATGTAATATATAATGTATATTATAATATCTTTTTGTTCTTGGTTGATCAGGCTGATCAGCTCCGTCACCAATTGGAGGGTATGGAGCGCGCTCAGAGGGACCTCGTCGCCCAATATGAAGAGCAAGTCTCTAAATTGCGAGTGGAGGTGGGTACCTTTAGAATATTAGAATATTCTTATACTTTCATAATAATAGGAACATTTATATAGCGCTTAATCCACACTGTGGAGTATGCTCAAAGCGCCTATACAATACAAATGATAGGTTAATGTAAATAAACGATTAAATTGAATTATAATAAAAATCAAAAATACTTCTTAAACAAATATGTTTTGAGCTGAGATTTAAACGTATTCAAAAATGTAATGTCTGTCATGGATTTCGGAATATCATTCCATTTTCTGGCGGCTGGTACTGTGAAAGACCTGTAACCAAAAAATTTTAGTCTCCACTTTGGTATATCCAGCAATTGCTTGTCACTAGACCTGAGACACCTTTTTGGCTGATAGATGGACAGAAGCTCACAGAGGTATTCTGGTGCTGATAGACTCGGATTGTTTGACAAGAAAAATGCCCGCCTATGCAGGATTTTCATTTTCATATATATATGATAGAGGATACTTTTAAAACAATTTGGTGTAAAAATCATCTTGATATCCTTTTCTATTTAGGAGTTAATGCATTCAAAGATTGTGGGAATGTGTTGATAAGTGACCTCACAGTGTACAGTGTGATGTCATAAAGGCAAATTCTCTTCCTAAATTACTGGAAGCATTTTTGTTATTTATGGAGATGGGGTATGACATACACTTTATAAAAACATGCTTTGCCCATCTGCTCAGAAACCTTACACTTAGATGTTTTAAAGAAATTGTTTTAAAAAACTATAGAAATACATAAGAATTGTCTTGGATCTGCCTTTATTACTTCAGATCTTATACTGTGAGGTCACTTTTCAACACAATCATGCAATCTTTGAAATGCAATAACTCCGAAACTGAAAAAGATTTTTACATGTTTTTTACACCAAATTGTTTCATTTATAATCCTCCATTATATATATATGGAAATGAATATTCATGGCGATATTCCTTTAACAAATATAAAATTGTCCATAGACCTTTGTTTGAGCTAGTTTTTGAGCTGCTTATCCAGAGCTGGATCAAATCTATGATTCTGGCGGTTATAACTGCTGGAAAAAATGGGAACTTGTGGAAAGTATGAGATTTGTTTCATAAAAAAACAAAACAAAATTCAATTTAAAAAAAAGATATCTTGAGTAAGCAACAGTATATATGGTAAAAATGTGCTCTAAAAACGTCCCCCATTTAATTGTGCGATGAAAAGTACATCATAGTGCAAAAGAGGGCGGCTTATAAAGATGTATTTACTACGTTCATATCAGTTTTTCATGAGAGAGAGAGAGCTGAACACACAATTACAATGACGGGGTCGCCACCTGCGTATTTGGTTATGATAGTACAAACGCTATCACGAAACGCTTAATACGACCCGGACGAGAACACAGGTACGACGTCCGGACAGACAACATCGACAACCAAGTCAATGTCCACGACCTTTGATAACCAGTTGTGGTGCACTGGCGTGTCTACCCACCCCAGGCTTGAACTCGTGGTCTGTAGACAGGTATGATAACCGCTACACCACAGTAGGTAGATGTTTTTCATGAGAAGATTTTCAACACCTTTATTCAGAACCGTGGGAAATTTGATGATTAATTGCAACTCTGTGTCTACCTATTCATGCAACGACAAATCTTACATATTTCAAAAATCCTCCAATTACTAAAAACTTAAAGCTCCTTTGTATAGACCATTAATATCCATAGACCTTGAAATTAAAAGCAGTGCATTGTGACTGTCGCAGTACTTCCGTGTTATAGTGCAAGTTGTACTCCTTTCTTGTAGATGATAACCCTGCAGAAGAATTTCGAAAAGTTACAAAACCATCAAGGCAGAGAGGCACGCAGTATCAGGAAGACTCATGAGCAAACTCAGGCAGAGCTACAAGTAACGAGGGACCGGCTAGAACAAACAACCAGGCAACTCCAGGTGAGGCTAACTCCCTTTGGGTAGATTGCTAAAATCGTCCCTAATACACCTTCCCCCTCTCCATCAAATCTTCACCTCTTTATTTGTCATATCAACTACAACATTTTCTGACTCTCCCATTCTTTATAACCAGAGGTATAGATCCGTACAAAATTGGGAGGGGGTAATGGCATTTTTTTCCAATTGTACTGTGCATAGAAAAAGTGATGTATTAGGGTTTGCTGAAAAGTGTGGTGGATACATAGCCCCCACCCCCACTAGGATCTACCTTATGTTTATAAAGGGTTACTGGATAATGCGCTATGTGTTTGGTACAGGATAATGTATAGAAGCTGGGCACAGATTAAACGATGCATGAGGGCGGAGCTCCAGTGCATCTAGCGATATCTGTGCAACTAGCTTCTATGCATTATCCTGTACTGAAGGCATAGCATGTTATTCATTAACCCTGTTCATATACATTACAATCATTTAATGAAAATTCGAGAAAAATAAGCAAAAACTGATGAAACACAAAAACTTTGAACAATTTTTATAATCAATTTTCAAGATACTCACAATAACTTTGACTCAGCTTCAATGTGTAGTATTCATCCGCAAAGTGACAAACTAAAGATATGCATAACATAAAAATACATGAGCTAAAATAAACAAATCAGTGAAAAGTCTTTGAAATTGTTCATATTTGCATAAGAAAAAAGTACTTAAATATATTTTATTTATTAAAACAATAGTAACGTAATACAATCTGAAGAAAAATAGAAAGAAACTCTGTCAAATATATTTCACTTTGCGTGTTGCGAAGCAACTATCCTAATCCGAAAGCTAGGCCTAGTCTAGACGGTCTACACAATAATTGTGTACATATGTAGCTAGCCTATGTACGTCCGTGTCATGATTCGTGTACGTTAAGATACAAACAACAGCTGAACACTCTGACATTGTAACGTACTGAAGTAAAGCATTCGTATGGTCAGAGTTGATGTCCCCATGTACAAGCTCAGTTGCCAAATTAGAGGGGAAACTTTGTCATTACAGTCCATGGAATATTTTTTATGAATACTTGTGTCGCCTCAGCCAGTCAACGAAAATGAATGGTACTGATATATGTTGGAAACTGTTATCTAATACACAATGTACTGGTAGAAAAATAAATTCTGTCCAGTATTTGTTAAAAAATGACGAAAAATATGTTTTTCCCATTGACTGCAATGATAACTGACTGTTTGTTTTCCCCTCTAACTAAAGTTTAAATTCGTCAAAAAAGCATTGTTACGTCGCCGTGCCCCACAACATTCCTGGATGTCCGACCTCGAGAATGTGTATGCCTACATATGCATGTAGGTGGTGTTGTGACTCACCTAAGTTATAAGTTATATATGGACTAATTAAAAGGATTATCAGGATTAACAAGTGAATAATTTCTAACAGGGATTTTTGTAAAGGTTTGTGAACAAGCTCAACGAGAATTATTTTGTACGTTGGCTTGGGTCTAACGTTACAGTTTGAGCTTGTCGGCCGATCAGATGATTTGGGCTCTGGTTATTAACATTAGGCATGTTTTCATTCTCTAAATCCTCGAGAGGATCAAATTTGAGGTCAAAAGTTACCAATTCAATGTAATCAGACATTTTAAGACAGCAGGCCATTATAAGCAACAACAATTGCTCAGTCCGAACAATTCTGTGATAGAATTCCGCAAAATGAACACTGTCAGTAATTTTATCGTTAGTAGCAGACGATGGCTATTATTAGGCATTTCAAGTTTGCCGGTTGATGACGACATATGCCGGAACTACTTTTCTTTCAGTTCAATGATTCCATGCATTCAGTACAGGATAACACATGGGCGTGCGCAATACACGCTGTATACAGGCTATATATGAATAACAGATCACACCTGGTGTATTTTATTTTCATTGCACCACTTATTTTACTTTCTGTTTAATTGCACCATTTGTTGTATAATTGAATCTCTTTGACACAATATTGGCTTGTATTATTATTATTATTACAAACATTTATATTACGCTTAATCTTACAAAAGCTCTAAATGCATTACATTGCATATTACAAAATTATATAAAATCAATAAAATTATCCAAACTAAATTTACAAATTCTAAAAAATGCAAGCAAAAGCATACTGAACCCTTAAACTCTATAAAAACGCAAATGAATATAAAAACCACTGCGGCAATACAACTTAAAAGTTAGAATAAAGACTTCCTAAAGTATATGATAAAAGAATGACATGGAAAAGTAAGATGTATGTCCCCCCAAAACAGGGTGCAAAAATCAAGCACAACTATAGACATATATTATGACTTATAAGAAATTTTACAAAGATGGGTTTTATGAAAACGTTTAAAACCAGAAAAATTGTTGATGTTGGGAGTCAAAAGTTATTCCAAAGGCGTGGATCAGATAATTTAAAACTTCTATCCCCAAACTTATTAATGGATCTAGAGGACACAAGCAGGTTGGCAGAACTCAAGCGAAGCATATGATTATTTATTAATAGATCTAGAGGACACAAGCAGGCTGGCAGAACTCAAGCGAAGCATATGATTACTTATTGATAGATCTAGAGGACACAAGCAGGCTGACAGAACTCAAGCGAAGCATATGATTACTTATTAATAGATCTAGAGGACACAAGCAGGTTGGCAGAACACAAGCGAAACATACGATTTGGAATATATGGAGTAATAAGATCAAACAAATGAAAAGGGGGTCTACGATGCTTACAATTGAAAACATTAACTGAAATTCTCAAGACAATGTGTTGATTTTGCTGGCTTTTTGGAGGTAAAATGGATTGGAGACTTGTGTTACTCCGTCAAACATTTGTGAAGGTTGATCAGTGTGTTACCTTATTCTTCATTTTCCATGCAGTCAATCAATTAATCAATCTATCAATCAATTAAATTCTTTCCAGTCCTTTTTGTGTCAACTGTTACCATCATGTCACCAATTTTTCTTCTTATTTGATCTCTTATGTTGTTAACAAAATTAGTTTTTGTTATATTCTAGTGAAATGTTCTGATACACTATTGATCAAAGATATTAATGTGTCCCTAGACGAACCAGGTATATTCAAATCATTGAAGCATACTTACTTGGTAGAACTCAAACAAAAATATATTAATGTGTCTGTAGACAAAGCAGGTATATTCAATCATTGAAGCATACTCACATGGCAAAACTCAAACAAAAAGACATTAATGTGTCCCTAGACAAACCAGGTATATTCAAATCATTGAAGCATACTTACATGGCAGAACTCAAACAAAAAGATATTAATGTGTCTGTAGACAAACCAGGTATATTCAAATCATTGAAGCATACTCACATGGCAGAACTCAAACAAAAAGACATTAATGTGTCCCTAGACAAACCAGGTATATTCAAATCATTGAAGCATACTTACATGGCAGAACTCAAACAAAAAGATATTAATGTGTCCCTAGACAAACCAGGTATATTCAAATCATTGAAGCATACTCACATGGCAGAACTCAAACAAAAAGATATTAATGTGTCCCTAGACAAACCAGGTATATTCAAATCATTGAAGCATACTCACATGGCAGAACTCAAACAAAAAAGTATTAATGTGTCCCTAGACAAACCAGGTATATTCAAATCATTGAAGCATACTCACATGGCAGAACTCAAACAAAAAGACATTAATGTGTCCCTAGACAAACCAGGTATATTCAAATCATTGAAGCATACTCACATGGCAGAACTCAAACAAAAAGATATTAATGTGTCCCTAGACAAACCAGGTATATTCAATCATTGAAGCATACTTACTTGGTAGAACTCAAACAAAAAGATATTAATGTGTCTCTAGACAAAGCAGGTATATTCAAATCATTGAAGCATACTCACATGGCAGAACTCAAACAAAAAGATATTAATGTGTCCCTAGACAAACCAGGTATATTCAATCATTGAAGCATACTTACTTGGTAGAACTCAAACAAAAAGATATTAATGTGTCTCTAGACAAAGCAGGTATATTCAAATCATTGAAGCATACTCACATGGTAGAACTCAAACCAAAAGATATTAATGTGTCCCTAGACAAACCAGGTATATTCAAATCATTGAAGCATACTCACATGGCAGAACTCAAACAAAAAGATATTAATGTGTCTGTAGACAAACCAGGTATATTCAAATCATTGGAGCATACTCACTTGGTAAAACTCAAACAAAAAGATATTAATGTGTCCCTAGACAAACCAGGTATATTCAAATCATTGAAGCATACTCACATGGCAGAACTCAAACAAAAAGATATTAATGTGTCTCTAGACAAAGCAGGTATATTCAAATCATTGAAGCATACTCACATGGTAGAACTCAAACCAAAAGATATTAATGTGTCCCTAGACAAACCAGGTATATTCAAATCATTGAAGCATACTCACATGGCAGAACTCAAACAAAAAGATATTAATGCGTCTCTAGACAAACCAGGTATATTCAAATCATTGAAGCATACTCACATAGCAGAACTCAAACAAAAAGACATTAATGTGTCCCTAGACAAACCAGGTATATTCAAATCATTGAAGCATACTCACATGGCAGAACTCAAACAAAAAGATATTAATGTGTCCCTAGACAAACCAGGTATATTCAATCATTGAAGCATACTTACTTGGTAGAACTCAAACAAAAAGATATTAATGTGTCTCTAGACAAAGCAGGTATATTCAAATCATTGAAGCATACTCACATGGCAGAACTCGAACAAAAAGATATTAATGTGTCCCTAGACAAACCAGGTATATTCAATCATTGAAGCATACTTACTTGGTAGAACTCAAACAAAAAGATATTAATGTGTCTCTAGACAAAGCAGGTATATTCAAATCATTGAAGCATACTCACATGGTAGAACTCAAACCAAAAGATATTAATGTGTCCCTAGACAAACCAGGTATATTCAAATCATTGAAGCATACTCACATGGCAGAACTCAAACAAAAGATATTAATGTGTCTGTAGACAAACCAGGTATATTCAAATCATTGGAGCATACTCACTTGGTAAAACTCAAACAAAAAGATATTAATGTGTCCCTAGACAAAGCAGGTATATTCAAATCATTGAAGCATACTCACATGGCAGAACTCAAACAAAAAGATATTAATGTGTCTCTAGACAAAGCAGGTATATTCAAATCATTGAAGCATACTCACATGGTAGAACTCAAACCAAAAGATATTAATGTGTCCCTAGACAAACCAGGTATATTCAAATCATTGAAGCATACTCACATGGCAGAACTCAAACAAAAAGATATTAATGTGTCTGTAGACAAACCAGGTATATTCAAATCATTGGAGCATACTCACTTGGTAAAACTCAAACAAAAAGATATTAATGTGTCCCTAGACAAAGCAGGTATATTCAAATCATTGAAGCATACTCACATGGCAGAACTCAAACAAAAAGATATTAATGTGTCTCTAAACAAAGCAGGTATATTCAAATCATTGAAGCATACTCACATGGCAGAACTCAAACAAAAAGATATTAATGTGTCCCTAGACAAACCAGGTATATTTAAATCATTGAAGCATACTCACATGGCAGAACTCAAACAAAACAATATTAATGTGTCCCTAGACAAACCAGGTATATTCAAATCATTGAAGCATACTCACATGGCAAAACTCAAACCAAAAGATATTAATGTGTCTCTAAACAAAGCAGGTATATTCAAATCATTGAAGCATACTCACATGGCAGAACTCGAACAAAAAGATATTAATGTGTCCCTAGACAAAGCAGGTATATTCAAATCATTGAAGCATACTCACATGGCAGAACTCAAACAAAAAGATATTAATGTGTCTCTAAACAAAGCAGGTATATTCAAATCATTGAAGCATACTCACATGGCAGAACTCGAACAAAAAGATATTAATGTGTCCCTAGACAAAGCAGGTATATTCAAATCATTGAAGCATACTCACTTGGCAGAACTCAAACAAAAAGATATTAATGTGTCTGTGGACAAACCAGGTATATTTAATCATTGAAGCATACTTACTTGGTAGAACTCAAACAAAAAGATATTTATGTGTCCCTAGACAAACCAGGTATATTCAAATCATTGGAGCATACTCACATGGTAGAACTCAAACAAAAAGATATTAATGTGTCCCCAGACAAACCAGGTATATTCAAATCATTGAAGCATACTCACATGGCAGAACTCAAACAAAAAGATGTGTATGTGTCCCTAGACAAACCAGGTATATCCAAATCATTGAAGCATACTCACATGGCAGAACTCAAACAAAAAGATATTAATGTGTCCCTAGACAAACCAGGTATATTCAAATCATTGAAGCATACTCACATGGCAGAACTCAAACAAAAAGATATTAATGTGTCCCTAGACAAACCAGGTATATTCAAATCATTGAAGCATACTCACATGGCAGAACTCAAACAAAAAGATATTAATGTGTCCCTAGACAAACCAGGTATATTCAAATCATTGAAGCATACTCACATGGCAGAACTCAAACAAAAAGATATTAATGTGTCCCTAGACAAACCAGGTATATCCAAATCATTGAAGCATACTCACATGGCAGAACTCAAACAAAAAGATATTTATGTGTCCCTAGACAAACCAGGTATATTCAAATCATTGAAGCATACTCACATGGCAGAACTCAAACAAAAAGATATTTATGTGTCCCTAGACAAACCAGGTATATTCAAATCATTGAAGCATACTCACATGGCAGAACTCAAACAAAAAGATATTAATGTGTCCCTAGACAAACCAGGTATATCCAAATCATTGAAGCATACTCACATGGCAGAACTCAAACAAAAAGATATTAATGTGTCCCTAGACAAACCAGGTATATTCAATCATTGAAGCATACTCACATGGCAGAACTCAAACAAAAAGATATTAATGTGTCTCTAGACAAAGCAGGTATATTCAAATCATTGAAGCATACTCACATGGCAGAACTCAAACAAAAAGATGTTTATGTGTCCCTAGACAAACCAGGTATATCCAAATCATTGAAGCATACTCACATGGCAGAACTCAAACAAAAAGATATTAATGTGTCCCTAGACAAACCAGGTATATTCAAATCATTGAAGCATACTCACATGGCAGAACTCAAACAAAAAGATATTAATGCGTCTCTAGACAAACCAGGTATATTCAAATCATTGAAGCATACTCACATAGCAGAACTCAAACAAAAAGACATTAATGTGTCCCTAGACAAACCAGGTATATTCAAATCATTGAAGCATACTCACATGGCAGAACTCAAACAAAAAGATATTAATGTGTCCCTAGACAAACCAGGTATATTCAATCATTGAAGCATACTTACTTGGTAGAACTCAAACAAAAAGATATTAATGTGTCTCTAGACAAAGCAGGTATATTCAAATCATTGAAGCATACTCACATGGCAGAACTCGAACAAAAAGATATTAATGTGTCTGTAGACAAACCAGGTATATTCAAATCATTGAAGCATACTCACATGGCAGAACTCAAACAAAAAGATATTAATGTGTCCCCAGACAAACCAGGTATATTCAAATCATTGAAGCATACTCACATGGCAGAACTCAAACAAAAAGATATTAATGTGTCCCTAGACAGACCAGGTATATTCAAATCATTGGAGCATACTCACATGGCAGAACTCAAACAAAAAGATATTAATGTGTCCCCAGACAAACCAGGTATATTCAAATCATTGGAGCATACTCACATGGCAGAACTCAAACAAAAAGATATTAATGTGTCCCTAGACAAACCAGGTATATTCAAATCATTAAAGCATACTCACATGGCAGAACTCAAACAAAAAGATATTAATGTGTCTGTAGACAAACCAGGTATATTCAAATCATTGAAGCATACTTACATGGCAGAACTCAAACAAAAAGATATTAATGTGTCCCTAGACAAAACAGGTATATTCAAATCATTGAAGCATACTCACATGGCAAAACTCAAACAAAAAGATATTGTGTCTGTAGACAAACCAGGTATATTCAAATCATTAAAGCATACTCACATGGCAGAACTCAAACAAAAAGATATTAATGTGTCTGTAGACAAACCAGGTATATTCAAATCATTGAAGCATACTTACATGGCAGAACTCAAACAAAAAGATATTAATGTGTCCCTAGACAAAGCAGGTATATTCAAATCATTGAAGCATACTCACATGGCAAAACTCAAACAAAAAGATATTAATGTGTCCCTAGACAAACCAGGTATATTCAAATCATTAAAGCATACTCACATGGCAGAACTCAAACAAAAAGATATTAATGTGTCTGTAGACAAACCAGGTATATTCAAATCATTGAAGCATACTTACATGGCAGAACTCAAACAAAAGATATTAATGTGTCCCTAGACAAAGCAGGTATATTCAAATCATTGAAGCATACTCACATGGCAAAACTCAAACAAAAAGATATTAATGTGTCTGTAGACAAACCAGGTATATTCAAATCATTAAAGCATACTCACATGGCAGAACTCAAACAAAAGATATTAATGTGTCTGTAGACAAACCAGGTATATTCAAATCATTGAAGCATACTTACATGGCAGAACTCAAACAAAAGATATTAATGTGTCCCTAGACAAAGCAGGTATATTCAAATCATTGAAGCATACTCACATGGCAAAACTCAAACAAAAGATATTAATGTGTCTGTAGACAAACCAGGTATATTCAAATCATTAAAGCATACTCACATGGCAGAACTCAAACAAAAAGATATTAATGTGTCTGTAGACAAACCAGGTATATTCAAATCATTGAAGCATACTTACATGGCAGAACTCAAACAAAAAGATATTAATGTGTCTGTAGACAAACCAGGTATATTCAAATCATTGAAGCATACTCACATGGCAAAACTCAAACAAAAAGATATTAATGTGTCTGTAGACAAACCAGGTATATTCAAATCATTAAAGCATACTCACATGGCAGAACTCAAACAAAAAGATATTAATGTGTCTGTAGACAAACCAGGTATATTCAAATCATTGAAGCATACTTACATGGCAGAACTCAAACAAAAAGATATTAATGTGTCCCTAGACAAAGCAGGTATATTCAAATCATTGAAGCATACTCACATGGCAAAACTCAAACAAAAAGATATTAATGTGTCTGTAGACAAACCAGGTATATTCAAATCATTAAAGCATACTCACATGGCAGAACTCAAACAAAAAGATATTAATGTGTCTGTAGACAAACCAGGTATATTCAAATCATTGAAGCATACTTACATGGCAGAACTCAAACAAAAAGATATTAATGTGTCTGTAGACAAACCAGGTATATTCAAATCATTGAAGCATACTCACATGGCAAAACTCAAACAAAAAGATATTAATGTGTCCCTAGACAAAGCAGGTATATTCAAATCATTGAAGCATACTCACATGGCAAAACTCAAACAAAAAGATATTAATGTGTCCCTAGACAAACCAGGTATATTCAAATCATTGAAGCATACTCACTTGGTAGAACTCAAACAAAAAGATATTAATGTGTCCCTAGACAAAGCAGGTATATTCAAATCATTGAAGCATACTCACATGGCAGAACTCAAACAAAAAGATATTAATGTGTCTCTAGACAAAGCAGGTATATTCAAATCATTGAAGCATACTCACATGGCAAAACTCAAACAAAAAGATATTAATGTGTCCCTAGACAAACCAGGTATATTCAAATCATTGAAGCATACTCACATGGCAGAACTCAAACAAAACAATATTAATGTGTCCCTAGACAAACCAGGTATATTCAAATCATTGAAGCATACTCACATGGCAGAACTCAAACAAAAAGATATTAATGTGTCCCTAGACAAAGCAGGTATATTCAAATCATTGAAGCATACTCACATGGCAGAACTCAAACAAAAAAGTATTAATGTGTCCCTAGACAAACCAGGTATATTCAAATCATTGAAGCATACTCACATGGCAAAACTCAAACAAAAAGATATTAATGTGTCCCTAGACAAAGCAGGTATATTCAAATCATTGAAGCATACTCACATGGCAGAACTCGAACAAAAAGATATTAATGTGTCCCTAGACAGACCAGGTATATTCAATCATTGAAGCATACTTACTTGGTAGAACTCAAACAAAAGATATTAATGTGTCTCTAGACAAAGCAGGTATATTCAAATCATTGAAGCATACTCACATGGCAGAACTCAAACAAAAAGATATTAATGTGTCCCTAGACAAACCAGGTATATTCAATCATTGAAGCATACTTACTTGGTAGAACTCAAACAAAAATATATTAATGTGTCTGTAGACAAACCAGGTATATTCAAATCATTGAAGCATACTCACATGGCAAAACTCAAACAAAAAGATATTGATGTGTCCCTAGACAAACCAGGTATATTCAAATCATTGAAGCATACTCACATGGTAGAACTCAAACAAAACAATATTAATGAGTCCCTAGACAAACCAGGTATATTCAAATCATTGAAGCATACTTACTTGGTAGAACTCAAACAAAAAGATAGTAATGTGTCCCTAGACACACCAGGTATATTCAAATCATTGAAGCATACTCACATGGCAGAACTCAAACAAAAAGATATTAATGTGTCCCTAGACAGACCAGGTATATTCAATCATTGAAGCATACTTACTTGGTAGAACTCAAACAAAAAGATATTAATGTGTCTCTAGACAAAGCAGGTATATTCAAATCATTGAAGCATACTCACATGGCAGAACTCAAACAAAAAGATATTAATGTGTCCCTAGACAAACCAGGTATATTCAATCATTGAAGCATACTTACTTGGTAGAACTCAAACAAAAATATATTAATGTGTCTGTAGACAAACCAGGTATATTCAAATCATTGAAGCATACTCACATGGCAAAACTCAAACAAAAGATATTGATGTGTCCCTAGACAAACCAGGTATATTCAAATCATTGAAGCATACTCACATGGTAGAACTCAAACAAAACAATATTAATGAGTCCCTAGACAAACCAGGTATATTCAAATCATTGAAGCATACTTACTTGGTAGAACTCAAACAAAAAGATAGTAATGTGTCCCTAGACACACCAGGTATATTCAAATCATTGAAGCATACTCACATGGCAGAACTCAAACAAAAAGATATTAATGTGTCCCTAGACAAACCAGGTATATTCAAATCATTGAAGCATACTCACATGGCAGAACTCGAACAAAAAGATATTAATGTGTCCCTAGACAAAGCAGGTATATTCAAATCATTGAAGCATACTCACATGGCAGAACTCAAACAAAAAGATATTAATGTGTCCCTAGACAAACCAGGTATATTCAAATCATTGAAGCATACTCACATGGCAGAACTCAAACAAAAAGATATTAATGTGTCCGTAGACAAACCAGGTATATTCAAATCATTAAAGCATACTCATGTCCTTGTGCAAGACACGTAACTCTACTTGCTTCAGTCCACTCAGCTTTAAAGTGAGTACCAGCACTGCTGGGGAGTCAATCTGTGATGGAGAGTCATGTACGAACTATGAGATCTCCCGATCGGAAGTACAAACCAGACTGTACAGTATATTGCTCCCAACCACTCAATTTGTTGCCATTCATATTTTGATCTTATCAGGATTATCAGAGCAATAACCATGACTGGGATGCTCAGAGACGGGTCTTGACAAAGCAGATTGAGAGCCTGGAGTCTCAGAAGAAATCCCTAGCAGAAAAATGCAATTTATGCCAGGTATGAAAGAGAGTATTCAATTTCTGCAATTTCATTGTGCTAGGTAAAACGAAAGAAAATTTGTTATTCTCGAATTCCTTTGTTATGTACATTTCATAAGTCATCGTGTTAGTCAACATTGTGTTAGTCAACATTGTGTTAGTCAACATTGTGTTAATCAACATTGTGCAATCTTGATTGATAATATATTCATCAATTTATCTTTAGCAACAAGTTGCTAACTACTACGACCAACTCAGCAAACGAAAGCAAGCGCATGAACACACTGATCTTAATTTTCGTTCACGGCTAGCACACCTGGAGGGCCAGTTGCAGAGGGCGCAAGACACATTGGACAGTAAGAGTGCCACCATTCAGCAAATGGAAGACTTACTAGAAGAGGCTAAAGACAACAACAACAAACTTGCCAGGGAGAAACAAAATGTGGAGAATGACCTAGTGGCTGGTGATGCCCAAATTGAGGTTAGTTTTAACCTTTGATCCAAAAGTTTGCTTAATTGTCAAAGAATGAACTTGAGATACCAGCCGTTGAAGATAATAATCAATTTGTAAAAAAGTGGAATTAATTTTCTCTAAACCACATTAAAGGATTAGTTCAGTGGTCATGCAAGTTTATCTTATACGAAAGAGGGCTTCAAAAGAAACAAAATGGTGACGAAAGTGTTTAAAAATCTTATAAGGATATATTTACGTCTTTCTTAAGGAGATAACTATGTTAAAAGTTTGGTATCATTTGTGTAGAAAAGATCGAAACCGGACTAGTTGTGATGTCATAGCCTCAGATTTCTCAAAGTTTTTATGTATTCTATCATATTTTGTCCTGCGATTTTGTGGCTTAAAAACCATGGGATATGTCAAAAAAGTAGTAAAACTGAATCAAGGAAGGGTATTTATAATATACCACCTGAAGAAACTTCGAGGAAAAATAATTTAAATAGTGGAAAAGTTGAATTAACTTTCTTTAAAATACATAAACAATTGATAAGAATGTGAGGATGAAGGCACCAGCTTTCCATAGTAGACTTATTACACCTCCAGTTATTTCTTCACAGATGAAACACAGTTTTAAAACTTAAGTATCTCTTTAGCAGAATAAGTTTTTTGAATGCTTTCTTCACTAATTTGTTTCTTTTGAAGTCCTCTTTTATATAAGAGGGACATGCTTGACCACTGAACTAATTCTTTGAAAATTCTTAACAAAGTAAAGCTGAGGGTGCCAACCTCCTACAATACACTGTTCACACCACTCATTTCTGTACAGATTCAAACTTGAATATCTCTGTGACATAATAAGATATTGAAATTTCTTCACCATTTTGTTTCTTTTTAAGTTTTCTTTAGATAAAATCGCTTGACAACTGAACTAATTTTTAGATATCGACTTTATGATGTATCGTGTAAGGTTATATTTACACAAATATTATAAAGAAATTGTGTTTTTTAAAAGCTGCCTGCCTGTTAGCATTTCCTCTCTATTTTTGAAATTGTATGAATTCAAACTTTCTAGAATTATCGAAAAGTTTGGGGCTAACACCCCACACTTTGTTATTTTTCTTTGAGAAAAAGCTAAACTATACTTTGAATAGAATACAATACACTGAAATCCATGCTTCTGTTATCTTTTAAAGAAGAAACATGGAATATGATATTGTGACTTAAACACTCTTGATTCTTAATATCCAATTCAAATTTACTAAAAAATGCTGTGGGATTTGGCTGTTGGCCAAATTAATCACTTCATTCAAAATTCATATGGTGAGTGGGTTAAAATTGAGGTAAAGTTGATTTGATGACACCGTTTTTATATCTTTTCAGTCATGACTTGGTGGTTTAATTGGTTTTCTCTGACACTAAAGACATTTTTATGGAAAAGATTTGTTTTATTTTTTCCAAGAAGTCATACTTTGCTCAAATTTGTGAAAGTATTTGGAAAGCATTCTACAATCTTTACATAATTTAATGAATTGCATTACGAAATATCAGCTTTGACAGCTTAAAATCTTTAATAGCTAAATATTAAACTATTGAATATTGTTTTGAAAATATTTGGTGCCTTTCTTTTAAAGGAGACATGAAGTCTGATATAATCCTTATTTCATATGATAGAATTGAAAATAACAAATCTCCTGACCAAGTTTCATAACTTCTGAAGCAATCTTAACACATTTTTTTCTAATTATTGAAAAGTTAATACTACTACTTAATAGTACCATGGGAGCTGCCATTTTGATTTCAAAACATGCAGATTATGATGTCATCAGCCCAGCAGGATGTTGGAATGCTTTGTATTTCATTAAAATCTACCTCAAGTTTTCTAGCTTGTGAAAAATTGTTTTTCTTTTGTAAGGGTCAAGGAAAGTTTTGTGTATGCATGAAATTATCAAAGCATGCTGTTAAAACACATCACATCATTTTGGAATAAAAACTTTAATCACATTTATAAAGAAATACATTATAATCCTTATGTCCCTATTGGGGAAATTATGTCATCATACACAATATTTCAATACAAAATTAAACAAAATGGCAGCCCCCATGTGTCGATTTCAAACATGAATAACTTGAGATAGGAATAAGATTTTGACTTGCTGTTTTTGGCAAATTGTTAAGATTTGTATCCTCATATGAAATAATGATTGTATCAGACTTTGTCTCCTTTAAAGGATTAGTTCAGTGGTCAAACAAGTTTATCTTATATGAAAAAAGGCTTCAAAAGAAACAAAATGGTGAAAAATCCGTTCAAAATCTTATTCCGTTAAGGGGATATTCAAGTCTTATCTGTGTAGAAATGACTGGTATAGTAAGTCTACTATGGAAGGTTGGTTCCTTTTTCCTCGCATTCTTAACAATTGCTAGTATATTTTAAAGAAAATATATTTAATTTTTGTCCTATTTTATTTATTTTCCAACAGACTTTCTTCATGTGGTAAATGATAATTATCCTTATAAGATTCTGTTTTACTACTTTCCTGACATATCCCATGGTTTTTAAGTCACAAAATTGCAGGACAAAATATGATATAATACATAAAGACTTTGGGGAATCTGAGAAAGTGATATTACAAGTAGTCTAATTTCAGTCGTTTCTACACTAATGTTACCAAACTTCAAACTTAGATATCTCCTTCACAGAATAAGATTTTTTTGATGCTTTTTTCACCATTTTGTTTCCTTTGAAGCCTGCTTCCATATACGATGGACTTGCTTAACCCCTGAAATAATTGATTAATTAATTAATTTTCAACTGCAGACTTTTATTGATAAGGTCTTTTGACATATTGACACCCATAGATTAAGCCAGACCTGTCCACCCTTAATCCAGAAATGTCACAGTGACAAGGGTAAAAAGTTCAAATTTCAGGCATAAACAGGATAGATTTAGGCATAAAATATTTTCAAAGTCAATCATGGCCAGGATTGTTCTGGACCTAAACACTGCCAAGCAAGCAGCCATCATTATTTTGGAAAAGTAAACATGAATTATACTCAGGTTTGGATATTCAATCAATATTTTTTTTAACTTTCAAATGTAGAATCTTAAACAACAAATAACACAGATGATGACAGAGGCAGAAGAGCAAATGCAGACAAGGAACAGATTGGAGCATCAACTAGAGGAAGCACAACGCCATTTGAACGATTTAGAAGAGAGCCTCCATCAAAAAGATACACTTATCAGGTACGTTCAAATATCATCTTGACCTCTCCCTTCCCCATGGGAAGGGGTTCTCCCACTAAATATAATTGACTGATATTAATTCTTTTTAATACCACTGCACCCCTAAGTTTTGCCTTTCTTTGAATTTACTTTTTCAACCAATCAGTTGATTGTTTGTTTATTGATCAATTATTAAGTTTGTTATCGCTGACCAATAGAAAGCAACTAAAATGAGATTTTTGGGATATAGCATACTTACCGTCTGTTCGCCATCTGTCCATCCATCCATCCACATCCATTGTCCTTCCAACCTTGTGAATTTTTCAGCTACCGAGGAACAAAAGATTTCTGCCCTCCGAAAGGAATTTCAACTATTTTTATGAAAATAAATTTATAGTTTATATAAAGAAGACTCTTGCTTTGAAAGAACTTTGAACAAATGCTGCTACTGCTGCACCCTACTGCTGCACCCTACTGCTTCACCCTACTGCTGCACCCTACTGCTGCACCCAACTGCTGCACCCTACTGCTGCACCTTACTGCTGCACCCTACTGCTGCACCCTACTGCTGCACCCTACTGCTGCACCCTACTGCTGCACCCTACCACTGCACCCTACTGCTGCACCCAACTGCTGCACCCTACTGCTGCACCCTACTGCTGCACCCTACTGCTGCACCCTACTGCTGCACCCTACCTGCACCCTACCACTGCACCCCACCGCTGCACCCACTGCTGCACCCAACTGCTGCACCCTACTGCTGCACCCTACTGCTGCACCCTACTGCTGCACCCTACTGCTGCACCCTACTGCTGCACCCTACTGCTGCACCCTACTGCTGCACCCTTCTGCTGCACCCTACTGCTGCACCCTACTGCTGCACCCTACTGCTGCACCCTACTGCTGCACCCTACTGCTGCACCCTACTGCTGCACCCTACTGCTGCACCCTATTGCTGCACCCTACTGCTGCACCCTATTGCTGCACCCTACTGCTGCACCCTACTAAAAACAGGATTTACCTAAGAAAATACCAGGATAACTCTGTAATACATCACAGATTTACATACCGATGCTTGAGATTTTATCATTTTTTTTCTTTCATTTTTATGAAATGTTTCGCTTCTGTAATGGTTTTTAATAGATTTTAAAGCAATTTAGCCTCTATTGTCATGTATGTTAATAAGAATTCCAATATATTTTAATAGGTTAAAAGTTAAGTTTATTCCAGACTTTTATGAATATTCTGATGTAGAATTGTCTCTCTTGTTGAAGGAAAATGGAAGAGCATGGTTCCACAAGGCAACAGAAGTCACTCTCAGCTTTGAAATCAAAAATAAGAGAATATGAATCACACAGGGAGAAGATGAAGGAATCAGAAGCAAGACAGAGGGATGACTTGGCTCGATCAGAGAGGAGGTAAAGAAGGTGTAAATGTTGGGAGGAGTGGGCGTAGTGTGCCAGAACATCATCTTATAAAATAGATACATGACAAGTTAACTTTGTTGTTATTCAGGGGAATTGTTAACCTGGGACAAAATATGTTGCTAGGGGAGGGAGGGGGCATGGTAGCTAAGTGGTATTGGGGCATGGTAGCTCAGTGGTAGTGGGGAATGGTAGCTCAGTGGTAGTGGGAGTAGTGGGGGGGCATGGTAGCTCAGTGGTAGTGGGGGCATGGTAGCTCAGTGGTAGTGGGGAATGGTAGCTCAGTGGTAGTGGGAGTAGTGGCGGGGGCATGGTAGCTTAGTGGTAGTGGGGGCATGGTAGCTCAGTGGTAGTGGGGAATGGTAGCTCAGTGGTAGTGGAAGTAGTGGGGGGCATGGTAGCTCAGTGGTAGTGGGGGCATGGTAGCTTAGTGGTAGGAGGGGCATGGTAGCTCAGTGGTAGTGGGGGGCGTGGTGGCTCAGTTGTAGTGGGGGGCATGGTAGCTTAGTGGTAGAAGGGGCATGGTAGCTCAGTGGTAGTGGGGCGTGGTGGCTCAGTGGTAGTGGGGCATGGTAGGGGGCATGGTAGTTCAGTGGTAGTGGGGGCATGGTAGTTCAGTGGTAGTGGGGGCATGGTAGCTCAGTGGTAGTGGGGGGCATGGTAGTTCAGTGGTAGTGGGGGGGCATGGTAGCTCAGTGGTAGTAGGGGGCATGGTAGCTCAGTGGTAGAAGGGGGCTAAAAAAAAATGTATATCGTCAAACAAGATTATCATGAAGATAATTTGTCAACACAATAAATCATGAATACACATACACAAGGGTGCTTGCATGTGACTGTACGCATGGAACTATTAACTCAGTTAATGGCTCCATGCTGTACCCAACTGGATGCTACATTATGTAAATACTAATAAACTGTCACATATTTGCACATATTAACCATTAATGTAGTTTTAACCCTTTTAATTCCCAAGGGTGTCCAAAACACAGGCCTGGAACTTTCTAGCAAGTCAGCTTTTTCACAAATTTCTCTTCATTTTCTACTGTTACAAGTGTATATTGAAATAAAGCTAAGACTTTGAACTTTACATTGGTCTGCATAATTTTCTGGTCAAACATCCTGCCATGTTGGCATCCCTGGCAATGACAGGGCTGATGTAGCTGCTATGCTTGCCCTCAACCTCCCACACCCCATTTTCCCAAACCCTTTCTGACATCAAACCGCCTATCGCTTCCCTTGTCCATCACCGCTGGCAAACCTCATGGGACTCTCAAATTGATAACAAACTCCACGTCATCCAGCCCACCATTCTGATCAAACCCACCATCAACAACCTTTCTAGTGTCGACAACATCCATATTACCCGTCTTAGAATATATCACACCCCCCTCACTCACTCCCACCTCCTTATTGGCTCCCCCAACCCCTCTGCCACAATTGCCATTGCACCCTCACAGTCCATCATGTTCTCCTTGCTTGCCCCCTATACAACCTTTCCAGAGCTTCCTCGCTCCCCACAACTCAATTGCCGAGTTCTTCCAGAAAGACCCTCTGGATAAAATTATCTCCATGCTTCCCTCTGCAACCATATTGAGTCCTCCTCTCCCACCCACCCACCGTTACTCACCCCCTCACCCCTCCCCCATCTCTCTACTTTGTTTCTTTTCACCCATGCACCTCCTCTCTCAATCCCATCTTTCTGACTTTTAGTTCTTGTATTTCTCTCAATCTCCGTTGAAACTGCGCCACAGAAAAAGTGGTAAAATTAAGTGATATTAATTAAAACACTGCGCATCATAGCAAATCCTACTACATTCCTACCTTTATGTTTAATATACCATTAAAAGGAGCATTTTATTTTCTACACAGGGGTGAAGAAAGTTTCTGATCTGGATAAAACCTTCCAAAGCTATACATTTTCAAAACATTTAGTGCCAAAATGCACCAAAAAATCATCAAATTTGACACATTTTACCCCAAAATTGAAAAGATAGGGCTAGGTATGAGCAAAATTCAGTTAGATTTGAATGATTTGACTTGACTAAACATTTTAACTATAAATGAAATAAAATTCATTTTGTAGGTGTTATTTTAAAGTTTTTGAATAAGCAACACAAAAACATTGTGAGCATAAGGCATAAAATAATCAAATTATATAACAAAATGTATTTTAAATCTTCAAATTAATCAAATAAATTTTCAGTCAAAAAATGTTTGGTGGATGCTTATTAGAGCTGGGGCACTAAATATGTCAAATACAGTATTTTTAATATAGTGGCAGAAATATCTCCATTGTTATAACTCATACAACACATGTTGGTGTTCACATGACATTGTGTGCAGGAGATATGGCAATAGTAATTTGTCTATTTAGTTTGACTTTAGACCATTGTCTACGCATACCGGAGTCACCATAGAGTGTAGTCTAGGGTTGGAGATGTTTGGGAGGTAACTGCAAGCATTTTCAGGGACAGATAGAATTGAAGAATATAATTAATTGCATAGATATTTTAGGTGACCTTCTGCCTATATTACAAACTTTGCTTTTTTTGAAATAAACATGAAACTTTCATCGGCCTTTAACTCAAAACTAAGTAAGCACGTTCATTGTGACATTCTTTTTCCATCATATAATTAACCTCTCCGAGTATGGAAATAGGCCACACTTACCATAGCAACGCAGTAACTAGGTGGGGCAAACAAACCTCAAATCCGCAATCGTGCATGACCAATGCGTTGACATAATTTAGATGTTCGTGTGGCCTGCCGCAAGCTTCGATTCATTTATGGCACTTCTCTGGATTTTTAGGGTTATTAGCAAATGGAATGGACAAAATTCCATTTGCTAACTGTTCTGGATAATGGGAATCGGATTTACAAAGCCCGTAGCGGGCCCATAGGTGAATTTTTTGCTCGTCATCTTGTGGTCGCTGAGTCTGTGTGTGCAGAAATTTGTTTTGTGCAAGTACATTAGCTGCACGGGCATGCAACGCTAGAGCTAGCTATCTGTACCAGCACAGCATAGGATTTGTGCCCCACTTGCTTATGCAGATTTTGTTGCTAGGCAAAATTGTGGGGGAATTGGTTGAAAAAGCTGTCAATCAACAAACTCAAAAAGGTCAGTTGAAGTATACTGATGTCTAGCAGTCATTAGTCTTTGTGAAAGCAAGAAGATTTTTTTCAGAACTTTACCAAACCTGTCAGCTCTGCTTAAATCATTATGTTAATTTTGCTTTGAAAGAGCTAAAGATATGTTTTGAAGATACATGGTTGAAAAATTGATTAAGTGTGTAGAATAAGATATCTAGGACTTGTATTAGAATCCTGTAATGTTTGCTTTGGCAGAGTTGATGACCTTTCAGGCCAGAACTCCAGACTCATCCAGGAGTTGTCTCAGAAGGATGATCAGCTCACACAGGAGAGGAGATCCAACGAACAACGAATCAATGCCGAAATATCCAGGGTAAATGTCATTGCACTCTCAGTTTAAACTTTTTAACAAAAAAATTATCTTTGGCTGAATTGAGCACAAAGATTGGGGGAATTTCAATCTATTGGGAACTATTTTCAGATTTGTTACTGATATACTTTGGCTATATTCCACCTTTGCTCCTGATTCAGGAGGAAATTGCTACATTGCTAACTTCTTCCCAATTGGGGGAAAATGGCTAGGTTGGGATATCTCGGAAATAGAATAGCTATGTTGCTATGCTGGACTACTGTATATAACTCCCCCAAAACTTAACGCTAGTCCTAAAATGATATTACACATGATTCAGTCCTTGGACTATGGGCCCTAGAATGTAAAGCCTAGCCATTTCATTTTGGATATGCCTGATGTAGCATGGGAGCCATTGCCAGGCTCCCAAATTGAGAACAAAAAACTATGTACGTACTAAGTATGTTAATTAAGCATCAGTGTTTGCGAAATTAACCAATTCCAGAGTATTTCTTTACTTGCACAATTTGATAATCGCTATTGTGGTGCCTGCTCCCCATTCAGCTGGTGAGAGAAGTGGCAATGGTTGAAAGGCGCTCGCCGTCCTTTGGAGGGGACGTTAAGCAGTCAGTCTCGATGGTAGGACAGTCACACCCTACCTGGATCTCTGAAAATTATTCGAGAATAGAAGTGTGAAAACGCAGTGTTTATTTGTTTCCCTGAGCTAATGGATGGATGATGCTTGCAGCTCTTCCCTATACTAAAACTCTGATGTTTGTAAAGCGCTCTTAAATATACTTGTATAGAAAGGGCGCTATATAAAATAATTACTGTTATTGTTGTTGATATTAAAACCTCACCAAACAAAAATTGGTAAAAAGATGATTCTTTACTTGCCATTTAATTTGTTTGATGTACTTGTGTTTCGTAGCTCCAAGATCAGCATGAAGCCGAAGTAGCTAACATCAGGGAAAGCATTACAGCTTTAAACTCTGACCTTCATCAGAGGGACCAGACTGTTGGTTGCTTGAGCAGGAAAGCCTCAGGGTTGGAGAAGCAGTTACGGGAAGAGACGCAACAGAGGGACAAGATGAAGAGAGATTTAGAGGTCAGTTTGGGGGCACTGTGTGAGGGAAGTGTTCATGAATATGCATATATTTAATGAATATGCATCATTGTTTGCTTTTTTTGTTTTAGAAACAATTTTTGCAGTACGTAAATCAATATAAAATGATTTCACCTACAACTTTTGGGTGAAATTATCAGAACAGCAATGGATTTGCTGATTTTGTTTTTAGGTAAAATGACAAATTTGAAATTATGGATTTGGATTACTCCTCCCCCCCTAAAACTCTTTATCTTCAGAGTCATTGTGGTGGTGTACCAAGAACTAATTTGAAGAAGCTACCTGTAGAATTTCCTCAGTTCCTATTTATCATCTGGAACCACACAACAATATAATTTGAAATGTGTGAATAGAATAAAGTTTAATTGAAATGAATTGAACACGATTTTTCAAATCAATTGTCTTTACTTCTTTAATTAATGGTGGAAAATATCATAAATGTTTGCACTAAAATTAGGTCAAAAAGATGTTCAAAAGAATGAATATGATCACTTTAAATTGTTGCTAAAATAGTGGTGAATTCTCCATTTTTCTACAATGAGGAACCTCATAGTAGTCAAATAGTTGAATATGGCCATTTCTCTTAGATTGCCAGAAAAATCCACGTACTTCCTCCCCTGAAGCGAGTTACTTTACACGGAAGCAAACTAATAGCGCCTAAAGCAGGTGGCATTCGAGGCAAATTTCATACACTATCCTTGCCCGTGCTGCTAATGTTGTGCGGCGGGTACAGTAAGCATGATTTATAGGTAGGCACAATAGTATACTAATTTGGCTGGTTTGACGACTGGGGGAGGGGGGGGGGGTAAAATATTTTATTTACCTACTATCTCTAATTTACATAGCCCATTTGGAACAAATTGCCTCCCTGAGAGGATTTAACCATCTTGTTTGCATGCTTCCTTGGGAAATTATTAACATACATTGAAAAAATGGGTAAATCTGAAAGAAAGATTTGTTAAAATTATTTGACCTTTATGTAGAATTTGCCAACAATTTTCTGAAAATTGAGGAAAATTTAACAAAAATTTATTGATATTGAAAAAATTCTTGAAAATGAACGAAATTTCCCTTAAATGAAAGGAAATGACAGGAAATTTCCTGAAAACGAAGGAAATTTCCTCAGGAAAACTTCCACCTGAAATGATTTTTTCTTCCCGGTTGTATGCTTTCTTCCCGGTTGAAAGGTCTAATTGGAATTTTGAGAATAAAATGTGAATTACAATTACAATTGAAGGGATATTGTGATCAGTTTATTTAAAAAAATGGGTAAAATTTGGCAACATTTTCAAATAATTGCAGGAGATTTTGTGATTAGCTGCAATGCTTAATAGAAATTTAATTTACCATAATTTTTACCGACCTGATCGCAGATTGACATAATGTGTCACACCCTCCACCACCCCCTCAGTATTTACACCCATTTATAGGGTCTGTGCATATAATAGATGATTGGTGTGATTTGACCCGTTTATAGGGTCTGTACATACAATAAATGATTGGTGTGATTTCACCCGTTTACAGGGTCTGTACATACAATAAATGAGTGATGTGATTTCACCCGTTTATAGGGTCTGTGCATACAATAAATGATTGGTGTAATTTCACCCGTTTATAGGGTCTGTACATATAATAAATGATTGGTGTGATTTCACCCGTTTACAGGGTCTGTACATACAATAAATGAGTGATGTGATTTCACCCGTTTATAGGGTCTGTGCATACAATAAATGATTGGTGTGATTTCACCCGTTTATAGGGTCTGTACATACAATAAATGATTGGTGTGATTTCACCCGTTTATAGGGTCTGTACATACAATAAATGATTAGTGTGATTTCACCCGTTTATAGGGTCTGTACATACAATAAATGATTGGTGTGATTTCTTCTAGATTGCGAGAGCTCATGGGAGCGCCATGCAAGCAAGGACTCAGTCCTTAGAAGAGTCCTCTCATTTATCAGACAAATTGGAAAGAACAGAGGAAAAGCTGCAACGTCTCACGGATCGGCACGAGGAGTATGTTGAATCTACCAGGAAGCTTGAGGTACAGTATGTGTCTCATGGGAACATGCTTTAGCTCCATTGGAAGGGAGGTAGTTTTAAGGAGATGGCTAGTTTCAAGGGGATGGCTTCAAAGGGATGGCTAGTTTTGAAGGGGATAGCTAGTTTCTTTAAGCTCCATTAGGTGCTCCAGAAAGTAAGACCTCTTCAAATCTGAATTGGAAATTAGTGAATTAAAATAATGTCACATGGCCATGATGGACCAATAGTATACTGGGGGAATCTTCTCGACCAATCAAATCCTAGGGGATTCTTGGCTGTCTGCAAATTCATGCATGGTATATGACAAAGCGTTTGAAAAAATGTTTTCAAATGCATATATTATACATGCATTACTTACTATCATGAAGGCAATACGCTTGTACCTTGTTTTCCCCCAGCAACTGCTGCTGATTGGTTGGGTAACAAAGGGAAATTCCCCCAGCAGTTGATTGGTTAGGTAACAAAGGAAAAGTTACCCCAGCAGTTGATTGGTTGGGTAACAAAAGGAAAGTTCCCCCAGCAGTTGATTGGTTGGGTAACAAAGGAAAAGTTATCCCAGCAGTTGATTGGTTGGGTATTAAAGGAAACATTACCCCAGCAGTTGATTGGTTGGGTAACAAAGGAAAAGTTACCCCAGCAGTTGATTGGTTGGGTAACAAAGGAAAAGTTACCCTACCAGTTGATTGGTTGGGTAACAAAGGGAAAGTTCCCCCAGCATTTGATTGGTTGGGTAACAAAGGGAAAGTTTCCTCAGCAGTTGATTGGTCAAAGTTTTGAGCAATCACATTCAGCTAAAAAGTCTATGGAGAAAAATAGGTCACCAGTGTGACTTTGTTATACTTTACATGATGAAAATCTGTTCCAATGGATTTTCAGTTCAAAATCCTCAAAGCCTACAAGGTTGAACAAAAACATCACTAAAAATCACTCAGTAATAAACAAACAAAACCTTCACTGTTAAATACCATCCTATTTGTACATCATTACTTCAAGCCAGACACATTGGACCACAGGGGAATACTTCTGTCGTTGTGTTGAGTATGAAAGTCAGTGCAGCTGCAGTGAAATTTGTTTACTATCAATGTCAGATTATGACCATGGAAAGTGAGGTGAAATGTGTGGAAATCCCTGGTGTAATTGCCTGTGCTGGATTGTGGTTTCTGTTGTGAGCAATTATAGACCGACAGATTTTAGATTTTGTCGGGGCTTAAAACAACAAAATTCTTGTGAGGTTTAGACTTAATGTAAAATGGCATGAATATCAGCCGTAATAAGTGTCCCTGCTCTAATAAGCGCCCCCCCCCCCTCCCTTAACATTTTGTGACTGATAACATACCCCAACATCAATAAATAATGAATGCTGTTTATATGTATTTATGCTCCATACCTTTTTTTAATAAATACCTACCCTGAATCCCTGGTAATACGAGAAGAGACCTTCAAAGTCTATTGGTCAAGCTTCTGATTTGGCATTCTAGTGTCCCAACTTCAATCCCCGGTTGGTCTCCAACTAGTACTCCACAAGTGGTTTATAAAACGGCTGTGGGCATCTTGACATTGATATTCCAACTTAGGAAGTTTGTCGGGATGCTAAACCTTTCACCAAACCAAACCAAGAAAAATTTTGTGGAAAATATTCATGAATAGAGCTATCTTTCCCTTTGTTTTGCTAAATTTGCACTGTGCGCGACTCCCGAGCATGGAAGCTTACATTAGTAAAGGCAATACTTAAAAATTTTGCCTCAATTTTGAAGCAACAAATATGTTGCCACAATGTTCCACAAGATTAACTTTGCATCATACTGTAACATTGTGGTATAAATAGTTCTATGCTCATAGTTCATTTCACCTTTTCCCCAGCAGCAAAGACAAACAATGCCAGCATTGATTACGGTTACTACTTATATTACAAAGGATTGCCATTATATTCAGATGTGTGTCACTAAAAATACCATGTAACACCAGTGGGAGTAGTTGTTATCTTAAAGGAGCCTTGGAGAGGTGAAACTGTACACAGTTTTGTGGTTTGAGAAACAAAGAAATATATAACTTTTTCTTGGACCGGCCCTGCTCCATTCGAGGGCAGGTTGAGATAATGTTTTTTGGTTTTAAACAGAGCCATTTCTAATGTATTAAAAAGAGACTATGCCTAAAAAGTGGTTCAATTTTATTATCATAAATGCCCGAGCGCTTATTACATTGAGAACAGTAAAAAGAATTAGTGTAGTGGTCACACCTGTCTATTTTGTCTTGTGGAAAACAGAACTGTTAAAGAAACTACTACAATGTCTTTTTCTGTTCAGTAGGTAATTGTAAGTTGCAGCGGCATAGAAAGATATTTGACATTGGAAGGTAGGGGAGCAGATGTTAAGGAAATTTCCGACATTTGATGCAAATTTCACGAGAATTGAAGCAAATTTCACGCAAATTTCTCGAAAAGAAAAACATTTTCTAGAAATGAAGGACATTTCACGAAAATTGATGCAAAGTTCCCGAAAATGAAGAAAAATCCTGAGAATAAAGGACAATTCACGAAAATAGATGCAAAATTAATGAAAATGAAAAAGATATCCCAAAAATGAAAGAAATATCCTGAAAATTAAGGCAAATTTGGTGAAAACTGAAAATAAATTCCCAAAAAAGAAAAAGAAAATTCCCAAACATTGAAGCAAATTTCACAAAAATTGAATTCTCAAAAATTAAAGATTTCCGGAAGGATGGAATCCGAATCTTCAAAATCAATTTGTTAGACCTTCATTATTGCATGATAACTCGGGCCATAAATTTTCAGCCAATTGCACCCAAACTCACCAGTGTTTATAACTCACTGATGAAAGATCCTTTCAGAATGTCCAAATGAATTCTCGGCCCCACATTACACGCATGGTCTAGCCGATGTAGTAACCCTATCCACAATACTTGGTTTTTGACAATAAGTTCCATTGTGTGCATATTGATGATTTGGGGCGTAATAACTGATGCATAAAATCACTGAACTATCTGTAGTCGGTTCCTTAACTGCTTCCAGCAGAATCTAGAAGTTATACCCGTCGAAATGGAGGTTTTCGCAGGTGAAAAGACTGAAAATTTGTAGCGAGGATTGGGTGTAATGTAATGGGGGGGGGGGGGCGGCCATTTTACTTGGCCCTCCAATAAAATTATTTGGGAAGGGGCCTTGGCCCTTCCTTTACCCCCCTCGGACCCACATTACATGCATAGTCTAGCCCATGCAGTAACCCTATCCACAATACGTGGTTTTCACAATAAGTTCCATTGTGTGCAAATAGATGATTTGGAGCGTAAAAACTGATGCGTAAAATCACTGAACTATCTGTAATGGGTTCCTTAATTGCTTCCAGCAGACTTCAAAAGTTATACCCGTCAAAATGGAGATTCTTGCAGGTAAAAAGACTGAATATTTGTATCGAGGATTGGGCGTAGTGTAATGTAATGGGGAATGGTACTTGCCCTCCAATAAATCATTCGGGAAGGGACTTGACCATCCCTCCCCCCCTCTATTTCTACACCACTGGCTTGTAACAAATTTGTATGAACATGATTGTTGTAGAAACTTAGAAAGTCTGTTGTACATGACCTGATCAAGATCTCAACCTCACTTTCTTAACAGTGTTAATTTATATATATATTAAAACGTAATGAAAGTATTCTTTTGAAAATTCTTCATGTTGTATAATCATATCTACTAGATTCCAAGTACTTTCCATACATTTTATGTTTGTTGGCCACAAAATCTCTGGAATAAGACTTTCAAATAAAAAGACTACTGGATGTGGCGACACACCTATTGTGCTTCCAGTCATTTTTACACAATGAAAATTTGGATATATCATTAATGGATAAACTGGATTGACTAATCTCTTAAACTTGTTCTTCCTTCAGAATCGACAAGAGCCAATATTTCTTTCCATGGTGGATATTTACCAACAGAAACATTAACTGACAGGTGTCATTTGTTATCAATACATTGTTTTTATTTTCCCAGGAAGAAAACATAAAGTTACGAGGGCAGCTGACCGACCTCACAATACAATTCTCACAGATGCCCATTAACAGAATCAGTAAATTCCAGCAAACAACCCCACTTTATGTAAGTTCTTCACTCTCAACCAATGGTGGCAGACACTCGCCCAATCAGAGCGGAGTGGATTTGTCATCAATATCCCTGTCTTCATCACGAGAAAACCATCAGAAGCCCCCCA
Source organism: Chiridota heheva (assembly GCA_020152595.1). Classification (NCBI taxonomy): domain Eukaryota; kingdom Metazoa; phylum Echinodermata; class Holothuroidea; order Apodida; family Chiridotidae; genus Chiridota; species Chiridota heheva. Next base: position 406,754 of record JAIGNY010001647.1, on the reverse strand, counting down.
GAAGCGATTCAAAAAGATACTCTAGATCACCAGTTGAAAAAAGAGGTTCTTCAGGTAATACAGCAGTACCAGTTGATAAAAGAGCACCACCGGTTGACAGAGTACCCCCAGTTGAAAGAGGGGCTACGGCTACAGACAGGAGCATGGAATCGGCTCATGAAGATAGCTTTGAGGGGTTGCCTGGGCTGGGTTTGGCAGTCATGTTAGAATCACCACAGCAAGGGGTGAGTAAAATTAACCTTCCTCGTTTGCTTTAGCAGACATTCAAATGGTATCAATGGATGTGTAGCAACATTAGCTAAAAGTTATAATTGGAGGAGAAATACAGGGCACATGATTGGGCGAAGGTGCAACATTTAGTTTTTGTGGGGAGTAGGGAGAAGAAATGAGGAAAGATACTTAAAGTTGACAAAATTTGAGATTTTTCACATTTTCCCCCTCCTGTGTGGATGGTCTAAAGAAAGTGTGAGAAGCAGTATGTATGATTTGGCTGCAGAATGTTATTTTGATTAAAGTATTAGTTCAGTGGTCAAGCATGTCCATCTTATATAAAAGAGGACTTCAAATAAAAGAAAATAGTGAAGAAAGCATTTAAAAATATTATTCTGTTAAGGAGATATCTAAATTTAACATTTACTCTACCACACGGCGATATTATCGCCATTTTGGGTGCCCCATCTTTGACTCCGCCTCCCAATCGCGTTTTGAAAAAAGTGCTGGTAGAGTAAGGATTATTCAACCAGGCGGCAAGTGTGTCAACTCGAAAATTTATGCAGCATGATGGGCAACCCACCAGGTCCCTGAAGCGAAATGAGCCCTACTCTGCTGCTCGGAAGACAGGACCCTTCAATAATCAGCCTGTGCTTAACCCTTAATCTACCGCGCAGCGATATTATCACCATTTTGGGTGCCCCATCTTTGACTCCGCCTCCCAAGCACGATTAAAAGAAAGTGCTGATAGAGTAAGGGTTAAAGTTTGTTATCATTTGTGTAGAAATGACTGAAATCAGACCAGTTGTGATGTCATAGCCTCAGATTCCTCAAAGTCTTTATGTATTCTATCATATTTTGTCCTGTGATTTTGTCACTTTGACACCATGGGATGTCAAAAAAAGTAGTAAAACTGAATCTAGGAAGGTTATTTATAATATATTACCTGACAAAAGTTTGAGGGAAAATAATTTGTATAATGAAAAAAATTAAATAAACTTTCTTTAAAATACATTAACAATTGTTAAGAATGTGAGAATGAAGACACCAACTTTCTATAGTAGACTTTACTAACTACACCAGTCATTTTTATACAGATAAGACAAGAGCTTTGAACTTGAATATCTCCTTAGTGAAATAGGATTTTTGAATGCTTTTTTCACCAATTTGTTTCTTTTTTAGTCTTTTTTTATAAAAGATAAACATGCTTGACCAATGAACTAATCCTTTAATATAAAAATTATATTTTCAGTTCCTCAAAGGGTTTCCATTTCTAAGTTTGCAATTCTAAGTCCCTGCAATTCCAGAGAATGGAGCGTCTGTGACATGGTGACAAAATTTCATTGTCCAAAAATCTGTGACATTTTGAAAATTTTGTGACAAAATGAACAAAAAGAGATGCATGAAAATCTGTCTGACATTTTGTGACATGTTATACCCCTTCACTCACACTCATTGGTTATATCATGTATCATATTTGAAGAATTTTAGGTTAAGCCCTGCCTACTCATTAATATGCATGGCATCACCACCAAAACCAATAAGGCACATCCACAGACCATGGGCTATCTGTGTATCACATATGACTTAAATCCATTTTATTATTCTTGAGATACCATGATTACAAGCTTTTCTTAGCAAAATTATATTAAGTCCTGTCCACTATGCATACAAATGAAATTCAATGTTTTATACCATGAACATGTACACATTAGCATACATCATAACTGTACCAAATATGAAACAAAACATAAATGTGGTTGTTATAATATAAGCATTTCAAGATTTTTACATTAGGCCCCGCCTACTCATGGATATGCATGACATCACCACCAAAAACAATAGGGCATATCTACGGACCATGGGCTGTATGTTTATGACATATGACTTGAATCCAGTTTATCGATCTTTAGATATTGTGTTTACAAGGTCTTTTCAGCAAAATCACATTAAGCCCCGCCCACTATGCATATTAATGAAATTCAAAGTTTTTATACTATGAACATGTACACACTAGCAAACATCATAACTGTACCAAATATGAAACAAAACATATATATATATACATACGGTTGTTAAAATATAGACATTTCAAGATTTTTACATTAAGCCCCACCTAATCAATATTAATGACATCGCCACCAAAACAATAGGGCACATCTATGGACCATGGGCTGTATGTATATGACCAGAGGTTGCATTATATTTTTTTGTCTGGCGTATTTGGTTACGACAGGCTCTTGATTTTCAGCGTATTTTGTAAATTTGCCGTCATATGTACAGGATACTGCGTAATGTACATGGCGTAATGCACTGTGTGCTAGCGAAGCTTGCAAATATTATTAACACACACACTTGTGTCAGGCCTGCCTCGCCAAAGTGAATGAAAATTGTGCTTAAAATACCTTAAAAATTCAGGACTATTATTATCATAAAAAGATCATACTCAATCCTTGTATAATGTTGATTGTTGAATCATGAAATTTGGGTTAAAATAAAATAGAAAAATACTTCTGTTTGTCGTATCCAATTTGTTGTTAACACGAACTCTGTATATGACATGAATCCACTGTACCGTTCTTGAAATATCGTGTTACGACCTGGCCATCACATACACACATACGCCCACACCCACACATACATACATGCCATCATGACCACATCGGAACCAAAAATTCAGAAAATTCGTTGAGGAAACTTGACACAATGTTTGAGGATTCGAAATCGTATGATTTTTGTTGTCTGAACATCATAAGCCATCAAGTATGAAGTTGAAGTATTGGGCAATGCCTATCTACTTCTGTATATCTATTTTTATTCATTTTGTGGAAGGATTTTGGTGTAATTGTCATCACAATATGGATGTTTTGATTAAGTTTTATCATAACTGACTGCCTAAAAGTTTGATATAAAAAAAAAAAAATTATGAACCTTTTCTGGCTGTTTAGTGAAAAATACTTGATGTTTGATAGTCATATGTAGCTTTTTAATAGTTCATGTATTGTGTATTATTGAAGAACATAATATCGATATGACCCTTGAACTCAATATCGGCCATATCGATATGAGTCAATATCAAAATATATCGATATATCGCCCAAGCTAATTTGTAATATAGCGTAAAGCCCTCTCCCTTCCCCCCCTCCCCCCCCAAAAAAAAAAAAACTATGTACATGATTTTACCATGAAAGAAACAAGCACCATGGAAAGGCTTACACCAAATTCAATCTGATGGATAACTCTATTATTCAATGCTCATCACATAAACAACATTTATCATAGCTGAACTATTTCTTTCAAAGTTGCGCACAATAACCAGCAAGGGCCAAAATTTTAATTTTACGGCACTGTTCCACGGAATAGTACTTTTCAAATACTGTTTCAGATCAGATTTCACTGTTCCAACTTTTCTGCTGATAACAGGACAATTTCCATTCTTCATGATAGGCAAATTTACAACTACTTTATTACTTAAAGGACTATGGACAGCTGGAGGCAACATGGGCTTAATTGGTTTAAAATATGATTTAAATCATAAAACAGCAAAATATTACATCACAATTGGTTATAAATTGACCAATTTACAGCATTTTTTTTAATTTTTAGTTGTTATTGCACAATAATGTGTGACATCAAAGGGCGCATAATCCTTCATCACCTTTTGTAAAACCTTTGTTTTTTATTCCTCTGTCGATGTTGTTTGAAATATAGAATTGGACTTCGGGAAAATGCTTTCAGAACTTGCGTCATACCTTGAATCATCACGTATCTAGAACAGACATTCTGAATTTCACAAGTAGCTCAATTTGAGGAACAGAATTTAAAGAATTATATAAAGATTTTGAGATGTGTTCCTCTTGGTATATCACAAATTCCGTACAAATGAACAAATTATGAAACTTTCTTTAGTCATAACTTGAAAATTAAATAAGCTTTTTACAAATTGTAAAGACTGTTTTCAGTTGCATATAGCCGTACATGTTCAAGCAGCCTTTAAAGCATACGTGTATTCATGATTAATTGTGCTACATCACAAATTCCGCACAAATTAAGAAATCTTGAAACTTTGTTTAGTCATAACTTGAAAATTAAATAAGCTTTTTACAAATTGTAAAGACTGTTTTGTTTTTTCTCTCATAATTCCAAGCGCTTTCACAGATCTTAAATCTGCTACATGTCCATAGTCCATAAATATTATGTGCAAATATGTACTATATAACGGTCATTAATATTTAGTATCCAGTTGCATACAGTCATACACGTGCAAGCAGCTTTGCATACGTGTATTCATGATTAATTGTGCTGACAATTGCAGGCAAGGTGGGAAAAGCATTTTCTTGATTAAAAATATTGTTATGATAATCTTTTTTTGGAGCAGAATTCAAATTATTGATCATTGATGTCACATGCTAGTATAAGAACACTGGTCCACCAGAACACCGATGTTTGAAAATTCACTTTTTCTGCATTTTCTGTTCTCGGAACAGCAGGAAATTTGACCCCTGAACCACTTAGTTTTCCTGCCAGATTGATCTGAACAAGACATTTCTACTCTCCATCCCTCTTTCCTTTAGAGACCAGTGTCCAGAGGGTCAGTGACCGCAAACTTTGTGGCGGAGGATCAGCATCGAGTGGCCAAGCTGGAACAGCTCCTGGATGGACACATCCTCAACCTGGAACGAAAAACGGACGAAACAATTAAAAGACATTTCAGAACGAAACTTTCAGGAACGTAAATGTGGCAGTGAGCTGTAGAATTTGTCTTGCCTTTTAGTTGAATCAGGAACATTCTTACCTTCAATGCACACTCATCATTGAAAGCTTTCTTATATTGGTTTTTAATTAATGAAATCAAACACTTCACTTTTATTATAATGGTGCCTTCAGATGCCTTAAATTAGAAATGTCTGCTAAGTTCTCACTATTGCAGCTATTATAAAACTTTTAAAGTTTAAAACAACAAAGAAATTATGTACATATGTACAGAGATTATATTTTTATACAAGTTTCTAATTATTCGATCTCAACATATTTAAAAATTTGTGAATAAAATGTTGAAGTAACTTTAACAGTGTCATCCTTGTGCATTTGTAGCGTATTAATTTAATCACGTCATTTTAAAAAGAAAACTCAAAATTAGCTCCCAGTTTACATGCTCCGCTGGATTAACCCGTAACTTGTTAGAAATGAGAGGGGGAATGCCCCCTGTTTCCCACATGCAAATGGTTATCGCATAAACCTTTTGAAATCTCTCTTGATCCATATTCCTTTAAAGGATTAGTTCAGGGGTCAAGCATGTCCATCTTATATAAAAAAAAAAGAGGACTTCAAACAAAACAAAATAGTGAAGAAAGCATTCCAAAATCTTATACCATTAAGGAGATATTCAAGTTTAAAATTAGCTATCATTTGTGTTAATGACCGAGATTCTTGAAACACATCCTTCGTCTTCCAGAGGAGGAGCTTGCTAGAAGATATGCTCTCTACATTCTAACTCATGGCTAAAGAGCGGGACATCTACGCACCTCTTATGTTAACTACATTCAACGTATGTTAGGGATTGGTGAAGACATACAAACAAGCAGAACACTTGCCAAAGATTGCGGTGCATGGAAAAATCTTGTGGTCGCCTGCTCCACAGCCGAATAATGATGATGATTATTTGAGTAAAAACGACTAAAATCAGACTAGTTGTGACATCATAGCCTCAGATTCCTCAAAGTCTTATCTATTTTATCATAATTTGTCCTGTAATTTTGTGGCTTGAATACTGCTGGATCTTTTAGGAAAGTAATAAAATATGATCTTGTAAGAGTAATCATAATATACCACCTAAAGAAATTTTGCGGACAAATAATTCAAGGTTTGGTTTGGTTTGTTGATGTTTAACGGCACCGCGAAAGTCAAATGTGCCAAATAATTCAAATAGAAAAAAAGCTAATAAATTTTCTTTAAAATACATTTACAATTGTTAAGAATGTGAGGATCAGGGCGCTAACCTTCCATTGTAGGCTTACTACATCAGTCATTTCTACAAAGATAAGACAGAGCTTTAAACTTTAATATTTCCTTAATGGAATACAATTTTGAAATGCTTTCTTCACCATTTTGTTCCTTTTGAAGTCTTCTTTCATATAAGATAAACTTGCTTAACCACTTTATAAATTCATAGAGATTACAGTGATTACATCAAGAAAACAGTGCAAGAAAGACTGTCATGGTACAAAAGCTATACTGCATAATATAAGTTCTAGAGTTTGACTGCAACTACGTCAGGCTGCAAAACAGTCTGCATAAGGTATGATTCTTGGTTGTCCGGGCAGCTAGACATCTGACCTTATAGGCATGTTATTTTCCAAAAATCTTGGGATTGGCGGAAAGGAAAAAAATACTTTTAAAGAAGAACTAACTATTTCATATACCTTTCTCAACAGCTAAGGTTACCTAGAGATGTCCAAAGCCATTTGTGAACCAATTGTGAACCTGTTTGGCCATTTGATAAACCAATTGTGAACCTGTTTGGCCATTTGATAAACCAATAGTTATCCTCTTTGGCCATTTGATAAACCAATTGTTAACCTGTTTGGCCAATTGATAAACCAATTGTGAATCTGTTTGGCCATTTGATAAACCAATTGTGAACCCCTTTGGCCATTTGATAAACCAATTGTGAACCTGTTTGGCCATTTGATAAACCAATTGTGAACCTCTTTGGCCATTTGATAAACCAATTGTGAACCTGTTTGGCCATTTGATAAACCAATTGTGAATCTCTTTGGCCATTTGATAAACCAATTGTGAAGCTCTTTGGCCATTTGATAAACCAATTGTGAACCTCTTTGGCCATTTGATAAACCAATTGTGAACCTGTTTGGCCATTTGATAAACCAATTGTGAACCTGTTTGTCCATTTGATAAACCAATTGTGAACCTGTTTGGCCATTTGATAAACCAATTGTGAACCTGTTTGGCCATTTGATAAACCAATTTTGAACCTCTGATGGAAGAAGACTTGAAACTGAAGAAGGCCAAACAGATGCTATGACTGCTAGACCACAGAGGTTCCAGATCCATAAAACATACCTTAAATTTTATTTAGGCCCCTATTTCCCAAAAATAGAGATACTGAAAATGGCAATACATTTTTTTACGGTCGGTAATTTTAACTGAAGGCTGGTCAGCAACCAGAAATTAACATATATTTTATTTTAGCTAACTGATAATTGCCTTTTAGAATTGAGAAGGTTACCTAACAAGTGACCTCATGAAGCCTCCTGCTTCTCTAACTGTTTGAGCAACCTCTCCTTCTCCCTACTGAGTTCCTCCACCTTGCTCTGGTTCCTCTTCAGTCTCTGCTCCAACGTCTGGAGGAGGGGTCCACTCATCACCTCCATCTGGTGGCAGATGGCCTTGGTAAATACTATCAATAAAACAAATATTTAAAAAATTGGAAACTTCTTCATGCAGGCACGCCAGTAGTTAGCACACAGGGACTTCCTCCCCACACACACACCTTACAAAGGTTTTTCCCCTCCCTTTGTAAAATTGAAGAAACAAGGGAATGTGGAGATTGTCCTCTCATGAAGTGTTTTTGCCCCTTTGAGAAAATTTCTGGCTACGGGCCTGAATGCAAGTTGATTTGGAGATTTTCATTTTGTGCCTCTGATATTTACGAACTACAAAGGATTAATAACACTGCTAACATTAATGAAGGAATGAGCTGTTAAGTCTTGCATGGAGGTACCCTATCTGAGAAGTCCAAACTGGAGTGAAACCGGGATGCCTACTATCTCCTTTCCTGTTCTTGCTCACCATTAACTGAATTATGAAGGAAACAACATCAGGACTTAAGAATGGACTTCAGTGGACCTTCACTAAACAGCTAGAAGATCTCGACTTTGCTGACGACCTTGCATTGGTGTCACACAGCCACAAAGAGTTGCAGGACAAGACCAGTCGACTTGCACTGACTTGTGCTAAAGTGGGCCTTTACCTCAACACACAGAAAACTAAGTGATGTGCTTCAACAATAGGAATGTCAACCCTATCAAGTTCAACAACACTGACTTGGAGGAAGTTACCACGTTCACTTCCCTGGGAAGTGTTGTAAATACTACAGGGGTACTGATGATGTTCAAGTTAAAATTGGCAAAGCCAGAGCAGCATTCATTACACTCACAAATATCTGTAAGTCAAGGGACATCTCCAAGACCACTAAGCTCAGAATAGTTAATTCAAATGTCATGTTGGCATCCTCGACAATGACAGAGCTGATTCAGCCGCTAAGCTTGCCCTTAACCTCCCCCTAGCCCCTTTCCCAAAATCCTTTCTGACATCAAACCGCTGTTCGTGACCGCTGGCAAACCTCATGGGACTCCCAAATTGACAACTCCACAACATCCAGCCCACCATTCCGACCAAACCCACCATCCACAATCTCTCCCGTAGCAACAACGTCCACCTTACCCGCCTTAGAATAGGTCACATCCACCTCACTCACTCCCACCTCCTTGCTGGCTACCCCCCACCCCTCTGCAACAATTGCCATTGCCCCCTCACATTCAACAACATCCTCCTTGCCTGCCCCCTGTACAATCTTCCCACAGCTTCTCTCACCCCTTACAACTCCATAGCCGCGCTCTTCCAGAAAAATCCTCCAGATAAAATGATCTCCTTCCTTCATCGTGCCTCCCTCTGCAACCATATTTAGTCCTTTTCTCCCACCCCCCTCTACCTACTTTTGCCTCTTTTTTTTAGCATTTTCTCTCTCGATCCCAGCTTCCTGGCTTTTAGTCCTTGTACTTCTCTCAGACTCCCTATTTTCTTTTCTTCCTAAGTCTGGAATAATCTAACCTCTCAGGCCTAATTTGACCCTTGCTGTTATGGTGCCTTACAAGCCTTCATCAAACAAACAACAAAAGTGTTCTATTGACAGATCAAAAGCAGGAAATATCTACAGATAAAAGGCAGGAAATGGACTTGGATTGGCCACACACTTAGAAAACCTGACAACAGTATAACACGTCATCCACTGAATTGGAACCCACAGGGCAAACGCAAACAGGGCAGGCCCAAAAATATCCGGAGGCGGGACACTACAAAGGAGATGACCAGCATGGGCTACAACTGGCAACAGCTGCGAATACTGGGCCAATACAGACAAATATGGGGGGGGGTTTCATCAGTGGCCTATATTCCAGCAAGGAGAGGAAAGGCTTAAGTCAAGTCAACATTAATAAATAATAAGATGCATTTTGTTTTTTAGAACTGAATCATCAGCATCACAGATACAAGAAAGTTTAAAGCAGTACAAGATTTTAAAATATAGATATAAATAAACATATAAAACATTGAGAAATTTAACTAAAAAGGTGAGTGTTACTATAAAGTATGTCAAAATTGGTAATACTACAGTAGCTTTGAGTGACGTTGAATGAATTGCTGTATCACACCAGACCTGGCACAATGCCTATGGTTATAACTGGGCAAATTGATAATTTGGAGGTAAGATGATTTTTGTTCACAAAATGATATAATATAATGCTCCACACAATGATATAATATAATGCTCCACACAATGATATAATATAATGCTCCACACAATGATATAATATAATGCTCCACACAATGATATAATATAATGATCCACGTTCAAAGCATGGGACATTTTTTGTTTCAAAAATATCGATACTCAACAAAATATTAGGTATATTGGAATTGCAAAGCAGGCAGAGGTATGCACTCTACAGAGTGCTAAACTTATAAGGGTTTTTTGTGATTAGTATTGTGGAGGTTTTGTTCATAAATCTGTTTGGCTGGAAGTCAATTGATAGTGAGGGGGAATCAATTGATAGTGAGGGGGAATCAATTGATAGTGATGGGGAATCAATTAATAGTGAGGGGGAATCAATTAATAGTGAGGGGGAATCAATTGATATTGAGGGGGAATCAATTGATAGTGAGGGGAATCAATTGATAGTGAGGGGGAATCAATTGATAGTGAGGGGGAATCAATTGATAGTGATGGGGAATCAATTGATAGTGAGGGGGAATCAATTGATAGTGAGGGGGAATCAATTGATTTGGGGGGATCTTGGTGGTGCTGGTCAAGCAAGTCCACCATATATGAAAGAGGACTTCAAAAGAAACAAAATGGTGGAAAAAGCATTCAAAAAAACTTATTCTGTTAAGAGATATTCAAGTTTAAAGCTCTTGTCTTATCTGTCTAGAAATGACTGGTGTAGTAAGTCTACTATAGAAACTTGGCATCATCATCCTCACATTCTTGACAATTGTTAATGTATTGAAGAAAGTTTAATTTTTTCACTATTTACATTATTTTTTCTTGAACTTTCTTTCTTCAGGTGGTATATTAAAAATACCCTTCCTAGAATTAGTTTACTACTTATCTGACATATTCCATGGTTTTAGCCACAAAATGACAGAACAAATTATGATAGAATACATAAAGACTTTGAAGAATCTGAGACTATGACGTCACAACTAGTTTGATTTCAGTCATTTCCACACAAATGATACCAAACTTTAAACTTACATATCTCCTTTAATAACGGAATAAGATTTTTGGATGTTTTTGTCACTATTTTGTTTCTTTTGCAGTCCTCTTTCATATAAGATACAACTTTTGACCCAAATCCTTTAACGTAATAAGAATTTTTGAAACTAATCCTTTAATTTTGTTTCTTTTGAAGTCAATAAGATAGACCAACCCTATGGGTATGCAACTACCCACCTGCACCATTATGCACATTACTGAGGAAGTCGCCTCTCCCTGCTCTGATGGCCTTCTCGTATGCCTCCTCTTCTTCCTCGGATAAAATCTGTGGTAGCTCCACCAGTGCATCCATGCATGCAGGACTGATGGTGTCAGTTGACACTATTTGCAATGGTATCTCTAGTCTTTCAAACCTATTCCAGAGAAAGGCAAAAAAGTTCTTAAGTATTTTTACGGGAGAAACTTAATGCTATATCTTAAGGAATGTGAATGGGAGGAGGGTTCGGAGATGACAATTTGGGACAATGTTTAGTTAAAATATAGAAGCAACCTTTTTTTCCTCAAGCTACCACTCCTTCATTGTGTTAATTGTATTATAAACAAAACAAGTTCTTCTACTTGTTTGCCAATGTGTTGACCCTTGACCTTGTAGTATACAGTGTGATGTCATACTTTCAGAACCATGACTATTTCTATGTCTCTATTTAAAAATTAATTGCCTCTATCTAAATTAATGGAATCATTTTTGGCTTAAAGAAATATTCCCATGGTTTTTTGTAAAATCTTATTTGAAAGAGCGTACTTTTAGAGCCAATTTGGTACAAAAACCAGGTTGATATCATATTCCGTTCAGGAGATATGGATTTTCAAATATTTCCCAATCGCATTTAAAAAAATTGTACAGTATGATGAATTCATGTCTGATGATGTCATAGAGGCAATTCCATTGCAAATGTTTATGTATTCTTTGAATGTTAATCGGTTGTTTCTGTATGATTAGAAACAATTTTCTATAAGTTATTGAAGTAGGGTATATTTGGCAATGTATATAAATACCTAACTTTCATCAATTTATTTCTCTAGCAGGTTTTACTAATAAAAAAGGATGATAGATTTTAATGAAATACATAAACTTTGTGGGAGAATATGTTGCTGTGATGTCATACTGAACCTTTTCCTATTCGTTTATTGGCATTTTTTGTGAACCTTAAAATTTGAATATCTCCTGGTAGGAATATCAACATGATATTTGTACTAAATTGTTTCAAATTTGTTTCACTATCTTATGAAAGGTTACAAAAAAACATGGGAATATTCCTCTAACTTGTGAGATAGTGTATAACATGCACTTACAAGAACATGCTTTGCCCATCTGCTCTTTACACTCTTATTAACAGAAAAATACATTTTTATTTTCTATAAATATCGTACACAAAAAACTTATGACCTCACAGTATATAATACTGCACCGGTCACTTTTTAACACACTGGTTAAAAAAACTGAAATGTGATAATTTCTAATTTGAAGAGCAGGGGTCGAATTTTCCACTGTTCCGAGAACTAGTGCTTTACATGCAGGACGGTCAATTTTCAAAAACACTACTGTTCCAGTGGAACAGTTTCTTTTCACAAGCATGTTTGTTTGTTTGTTTGATGAGGTCTTAACGGCACCACGACAACGAAGGTCAAATTGGGCCTGAGAGGTCAGATCATTTCAGAGGTAGGAAGGAAAGAAACCAGGGGGAGAATGAGAGAAATTCAAGAACAAAAGCCAGAAAGCTGTAATCGAGAGAGGAGGTGCATGGGTAAAACAAAAACAAAGTAGAGAGGGGGTGGAAGAGGAGAATTAAATATGGTTGTAGAGGGATGCATGCTGAAGGAAGGAGATTATTTTATCCGGAGGATTTTTCTGGAAGAATTCAGCAATTGAGTTGTGGGGAGCGAGGGAAGCTCTGGGAAGGTTGTACAGGGGGCAAGCAAGGAGAACGTGTTGGATTGTGAGGATGCAGTGGCAATTGTTACAGAGGGGTCGGAGGATGTTGAGGGAGCTCAATGATCAACAGCTTATATTCTGCTAAAAAAAACATGCATGTTGTCAAACAAGATTAATAATTTCTTCCAGTATGAACTTTTTTCTCCACCTTGCCTGCAATTGTCAGTACAATAATTAAATCATGAATACACATAAGCAAGGTGGCTTGCACGTGTATGACTTTACACAACTGGATGCCACTTCAAGTAAATACCAATAACTGACTAGTGTTGTCACGACATGGCTCTATTACGTATTGATCGTGGAGAAGAATATTGCGATTTGTTGGTATATTGCAATACTTTTAAAGAAAACCTTTCACAACACAAATTGCTAATATCACTAACGTTACTTCTTTTATGTTAAACGCACAAAGAAATTCCCCTCTATAGAAGAATTCGTCAAAATTGCCTCTAAGCATCTAGACTGCCAATTTCACACTACACTGCACAATTAAGCTACCAGCTTGCCAGACCAGTATGCAACCGAATCCCCCTGCTCATTATCCTCACTTACGTTAACAATTAACCACATTTGCACACTAACTGTTTATATGCAATGCATGGTACAATGATAATTGGATAGCCCGAAGGTGCCTTCCACAGTGCTCTGCATAAAGGCTCTTTGTTATAAGTGTAAACACGCACGGGATACCAGAAGTCCGGTTGGGGTATCATTATACCAGACTTTTTATATGAAAAGTCCAGTGTCGGATACGGAAAGCTGTATAAAGAAACTTTTTGGCATGGCAAGAAAAATGATTTGCAGATCTAGCACGACATGATCGTGTGACTATTACGTTCATCATGCACATGGATGGTAATTTAGTCAACGTGACCATAAATCATCAGAATGAGAGGCATGTTCTGGGCCAATTTTTTGTTCCTTTTGCCAACTTACATCAGGACATGCCAGTGTGGGGTGACAGAGCACAATTTTTAATTAGTTTTTTTTTTTTTAATGTTTCAGGCTATTTTTGCACATTTTTAATGGCCTAAACTTGACATTTAGATTTAATACCGTAACGTTAGAATTGTAACGTATGGAGTAGCCTAGACTAGTTGCGCGAAAAATTTCTTAGTTTAGGATTAGTTTTTAGTATCGCGATATGTCGCGAGAGGCATATTTCCCGTCGTGGGAAAAGAGACTATCACAATAATCGACATGTCATGACAGCACTATAACTGACATACATATTTGCACATATAATCAATAAAGAGCCCATTTTTTAAAGAAAGACTTATGTCTTGTTACCAGCAAAAACGTTGAAACAGTGAAATTTGATCCGGAACAGTATTATCTGAGAAAGTACTGTTCCATGGAAAAGTGCAAAAATGATAAATTTTGACCCCTGAATAGGATATCAACATGTTTTATAGACTCACATCAAAAATCACAAAATATTCCTTCAACATAAAAAAAATTGTGATTATTCTTGTAATAAACCCCACTTTCATCCTTATGCCAGTAAATGTCCCTGATGGTGTATGACATGTACCATGTATAGACCTTTTCAAATCTGAATCGGCAATTTCCGGATAACATTTAAATAATGTCGCATGGCCGAGATTCACATGTCCATAAAGGACCAATCGTATACTGGTGATGATTTGCAATTAATTCACTAAACATTTAATCGCCAAAATTTGCGAGCGTTTAGCGATCATTCACAAGCATGGCTTCACCCAAAAATCGGTAAAATCTTTTTTAAATGTGGAACTGGTCCAGTTCCCACACTAACATAACATAACATGCATTTTCGGACCACTAATACTGTGGGCAAAGAATCTCACCAATTCCAAATATCATGTCTTAAAATTACCCGTTAGGCTTATAAAACTACCTGAAAATAAAAATCCTTGCTTTAAATAACATTAAAAAAGGTGTAGAAAAAAGATATTCATAAGAAATGTTGCTGATTTCTGGCAGTCTGAAGTTCCACCTGGTCTTTCACCAAATAATTTATGTACAGACCGTACCCCAGTGCAGCATTGGTTAAGGCCTGTAAAATCAGTTTTTAGTTCCTAAAATCAAAGTGCAAACAATTTAAGTTGTGGCCTTGATCGTGCAGTAGAAAGATATAAGCAATCGATAATAAAGGAAATGAAGTAATTTGCTTGATTTTTAATGCCATTTTCATGCATTTTAATCATAGGGAGGTTTTGTTTTCAGTATATAGCTCAAACCTTTTAGGTAATTTTTTGAGTTTTTTTACAATGTTTTTTAGTGTTGCTAATTGTCACTGTACACTAAGCCACCTATATACTATTTTTAGGATTAATCGCTTCAATGTTTTACTAAACGTTTTTAAAGTGTTGCGATTAGCGATCGCTAATCACATACGGGGGGAATCTTATAGACCAATTAAATACTGGAGGAATCTTGGCCGTCTGCACAATTCACGCACGGTATGGGACTGAGCGTATGAAAAAATTGTTGTCAAGCGCACGTATCATACGTGCGTTATAAATGAAAGTAATACGTGTGCGTATTGCTGTTGCTGTTTACAATTTTTTTCCTCAAACTGCACCTGATTGGATGAGAAACAAAGGAAAAATTACCGCAGCTTTTGATTGGTCAGAGTACTGAAGAAATCACATTCAGTGAAACTGTTTGAAAAGGTCTAGGCCTATAGCAATCCACTTACATTGGTGCTTCTCCATCTGGGCTTTGATTGATTGACTGGAAGCAGGTGACCTGGATTTGACCTTGCCTAGAATTCTTTTCCTCATTAAAACAGGAGAAGATGAGACCAACAAAACAGTCATCCAGATACTGATACGAGGCTTGTGTTTGTACATCTGTGATCAAAGAGATATATTAATGTATGTAACTTTTACATGTAAAGAATTTTTCCCTTCACATTTTAATCCAACCATACTTTTTCATCCATCGAAAATACGTAGTTATCATCCGAGGTACCCTCTTCATGCAAGGGGCAGAAGAGCATTCAAAATATTGGTTGGGCGAATAAAGTCAAATAGCACAGAATAATTCTGAAGAAAAGCAGTATTTGGCAATATACAATTTTAACACTTTCACCTGGAATTATTGGAGGTGCCGCCACCCCCCTCCCCCCTTTCTGGCTCTGCCACCCTTGTTACGCCAAACAATCAGTTTAAGAGCCCGATCGAGCGTGAAATTTTCCATTTTAGGCTTAAAATGCTATTTTGAACTCATTGTTGTCACAATGTTGATAATTTGGCAAAAACCCCAAAATGAATAAAAATTAGAGTTTAAAATTTGATGTCAAATCTCTCGTAACTATCATTAGTCTTTTTCAGATTACACTTTGGTACAGTAAATAAACTTTGGTACAGTAAACAAGGACACATTAACAATTTTTTTCTTTCAAAAGTGATTATGTATTCTTTCCTCCAATGCCACCCATCCTACAACAAACTTTAAGGATTTGTTCAGCGATCAAGCATGTCCATCTTATTTGAAAGAGGACTTCAAACGAAACAAAATGGTGGAAAAAGAGCATTCAAAAATCTTATTTCAGTAAGGAGATATTTAAGTTCTGTATTAAAGCTCTGTCTTATGTGTACAAGTCTACCATCTTCATCCTCACATTCTTAACAATTGCTAATATATTTTTTTAAACATTTTAATCAATTTTTGCATAAATTAAATCATTTTCCCTCAAACTTTCTTCAGGTGGTATATTATAAATACCCTTCCTACATTCAGTTTCACTACTTTCTTGACATATCCTATGCTTTTTAATCACAAAATCACAGGACAAAATATGATAGAATACATAAAAGACTGAAAAATCTGAGGCTATCATATAACAACAAGTCTAATTTCAGTCATTTCTACACAAATAATACCAAACTTTAAACTTCAATAATGAACCCTTTCTTCCCCATTTTGTTTCTTTGAAGTCCTGTTTTAATATAAGATGGACATGCTTGACCCCTAAACTAAACCTTTAATTACAATAAGTATCAAATCTGGAATGTCTTCCTTACCAACATGTGATGGCCACACAGTGATATGGGGATGTGAGTGATACCAGCCAACAACCCGCAATGGACGGTTCAGTAAAGCTGCAAGTCGGTGAGAGTTGGTTAAGAAAGTTTACAATAAAATGTGAAGTGGCAGTGGTCAGTTTTGCAAGCCTTCCAGGATAAACATCCAGGATGAAAGCATGTTAAATTAAAAGTCTATGGACATGTAGTTTAAAGCAACAAAAGGTAAAATTAAATATTTATGAAGAGAAGATTTTCAAATATAAAATTAAAAATATGCAACATCATTGCTCCACCAGCAATCTGTGCCCAACTTCCTCACGTCAAGAATTAGCAAGTAAATAAATGACGTCGGAATAAATTTGTTTAAAAGCAGATTTTGTTGTTGTTTTGTAATGATCCTCTCGTCACTTTATAGATAATGAACTCAGCAACAACCTCATAGGTCAACAAACTGGCAGCACCAGTTGTTGAATTTGGATCAACTGGATAGGAAATATTAGGCATTAGTGCAAGCGAGCACTTTGCCTTGTGTATCAAATCGGTAAATTTGCTACAAGATGTTACTACTGTACTAAATTTGGGAATCTTCAGGCATTCGTTGTCTTTCTTCAGGTTTGGTTTAGTATGGTTTGTTGATGTTTAATGGCACCATGACAATCACAGTCAAATGTGCCAAGAGGGTGTTAATAAATTATGGTGTAAGAGTTAGGTTAGTGAGAAGATGGAAGGTTTGTAAGGGGGAAAGCAGAATGTGGGTAGAAAAAAAATGTTTTTATAATAGGTAGAAGTAAGACAAATAAATTCTTGAATTGTGCAACTCTTACATCATTAAAACAAGAAAATTAACAAGTAAGAGAGAATCATCTTAACTGGGTTTATATTCATTTACAATAGAAAAAGAAGGCGATTTCAACATATTGGTCTAGGTCTACTATTTACCTTGAGCAACCCCATTCCCCACATGCACAAATGATCATGATTTATGCACTTGTTAGTTGTATGACTCACCCCTACTACCCCCAGCAATGTCAGTCAAAGGTGAGTCATTGACATATGAAATAGTGACTCACATGTGTGTCATTGTACCAAATTGTCAGTCACCAGAGTGACTCTGGGGTGGGTCAATTTACTTCAAACCAATTGACTTTGTACAGAGGTGATTGATTTGGGGTAAGTCATTTCACAACAAATGTCAGTCACCTACGTGACTGAGGTTAGGTGACTGAGGGGTGCATCATGTTTTGTGACATGTGACATGTTTTGTCCACCTACTTTGGTGCAATGACTCACCTTGTCCAGGAGTGTAGGGGTGAGTCACACAATTGACAAGTGTATTACGTCATATGAACCAAAACCTCATAAAGCTCGTCCTTTCAAGACAAATTTTCCTCACGAAATATGACCCAGTTATATTCAGTTTTAACTTTCAAGAACACCAAAATATGATATTTAATGATAATAATACAAGGATTTATATAGCGCCCTTTCTATACCGGCATATTTGAGGGCGCTTTACAAACAAACATCATGTGGCCACATTTTTTTGTGACCGTCACACCGCTACACACAAAATTACTTAAAGCTGCAGCATGCTGCCACAATTAACTTCTTTAGAGAAAAGGACTTCTTTGACAATTGAAGACATAAACATTACTAGAAATCTTCAAGATTTGCTCCTGATTAAAAGGATATTTCTCCCTCTGATGCTGCAAAGGACAGCTGCTCTGGAGATATCTCCACCCTATCCTTTCTTTTGTCTGACCTTCGTAGCATGATGACCGAGACGATGTGGACAATCTTTTCAGTATCAATCTAGAAAAGAAATAATCACACTTGTAAGTTATCTTCTTTATTTCATGTTCATGCCTTGGATGGCATATATTACTGATTATTGTTCAAGAATGGGTAAATAGGGACAAAATACTTCAATGAAACATTTTGCCACTACAAAAATGTGAGCTGGTGTGGCTAACTAATAATTTCATTTTCAATTTCAAAGTTAAAAGAAAAAGGAAATATTATTGTGGGGTGGCGTCATCATATTTGCCATCTCTGTCTAATGCACTCGTCAATTGTGTGACTCACCCCCACACCCCCGGACAAGGTGAGTCGTTGCACCAAAGTGGGTGGACAAAACACGTACATTGACACACCCCTCAGTCACTTAAATGACTGACATTTTTTGTGAAATGACTTTTCTGACCATTTCTTACCAAGATTGAGGTAATTAAGTCATGTACACTTGTTGCCTTTCTTCTACAGATCATGGCTTGCAGTCTTGCAGACAGATTTTTCGAACACTTCAAACATGCAGTGGGCAAGAGCCAGCAGTTACAGGCAGTCAGGGTTAAACTTTAACGAGTGATCATTCCAAAACACATTTAGCCTTGACTTAAAACTGTTAATTGATGGGGCACTATACAACATGATCATTCAAACTGTTTCACTTACCCCAAATGAATCGCCTCTGTACAAAGTCAATGGGTCTAAAGTAAATTGACCCACCCCAGAGTCACTCTGGTGACTGACAATTTGGTACAATGATGCATATGTGATTCACTATTTCATTTGTCAATGACTCACCTTTGACTGACACTTATGGGTAAGTCATACAACTGACAAGTGCATAAAGCATAGTTACTGGGGAATTAATTCCATTTTACTTACCCCCTCCCCCATAAATGGTACATAGGCCCAGGGACTAACTTACTGGGACTAAAGTTATATTTAATTTTATAACAATCGATCAAATGTGTGTAACGTAATAATAAGCTAACTTACTGGGCTTAACGTTATATTTAATTTTAAAACAATCGATAAAATGTGTGTAACGTAATTATAGGGCCTATTATTATTGTCATTATTGAATTTCTTCTTTCACTGAACCAGTTCCTAACTACTAACTGTTATGCACTTGTCAATTGAGTAACTCATCACTATACCCCTGGACAAGGTGTGTCATTGCACCAAAGTCAGTGGACAAAACATGTACATTGACACATCCCTTAGGCCTAGGTGACTGACATTTTTTGTGAAATGACTTACCCCAAATCAATCACCTCTGTACAAAGTCAATGGGTCTGAAGTAAATTGACCCACCCCAGAGCCACTCTGGTGACTGACAATTTGGTACAATGACGCACATGTGAGTCACTATTTTATATGTCAATTCTTGAGGTTGGGCATCTGGGAATGTTGTAGCGCACGGCGATGTAACAATACTTTTTTGACGATCTCAAACTTCAGTCAAAGGGGAAAAACAAAGAGTCGGTTATCATTGCAGTCAATGGGAGCAAAACATTTTTTTTTTAATTTTTTAACAATTACTGGACAGAATTTATTTTTCTTCAAATATGATGTGTATTAGTTTCCAACATATATGAGAACCATTAATTTCCGCTGACTGGCCGAGGCGACACAATCATTTATAAAAGAACATAATATCCCATTGACTATAATGATAATGACTGTTTCCTTCCCCCCACCCCTCGGAAAAAACGTACTGAGCTCGTACACGGTTACGTCGACTCCAACCACGAAAATGACTCACCTTTGACTGACATTGCTGGGGGTAGTAGGGGTGAGTCATACAACTGACAAGTGCATTAGGCCCTACATATGCCTACAGCTGTTGGGACAAAAAAGATAGCCTACTCAGCAACTTAACATAGAAGGAACGCTTTAGTATAGTAACTGAACCTAATTTCGTGCACCCCCTAATTTCGTGCACTAAATGATTTGCTCGATTCCACATAGTTTAGTAACTAATTTTGAACAATTGGACCTACAACCTACCACTTACATTCAAAATCGTGAAAATAACGCTTCCTGGGGTAAGGGAGACCAATATTTCTTACTTAAAATGCAATATAACTCCCATCCTAAAAGATATTTTCCTTTCAAAAATTACTGGTCCAGTTAAGCCAATAAAAACAACATTTATTCCTTCTCACTCGAACACACACATCCATCTGCTGTCACTGACGTTAGGATAAAGGACGTTTTATTATGTAATGATGCCCTAAGCTATTATAAACAAAGATCACATCGGGTTCAAAACTGATAAATATTTAAGAGCCTAATCTTTTAACTTAGGCTATGACGTTAAAAAAGTTCATTTCCGTCCCATGATAGGATGTGATTTTTTTTCTTTTTTAAAGTATTCTTATTCAAATTAATAATATGTGAGTGTTAATGCAAAAAAAAAAAGAGATTAAAGTCTGACACAAATGAAAGGTCTAGGTAGATTCTTTTCACCAGATATTACTAAAAATAAGCTATTGAATCAGAATGTGTTTTAGTGCGATAGCTTGTTAATGTTATGCCCTGATTGTAAAGACTCGGAAGAGTGATTTTTGATCTTTTTTGGGTTACATTTCCTAATGAATAAAAGCAAAAGCCAAAGTGCGCCATTAGATGCACGAAATTAGGGGACCCTTAAACTTAAATAAACACGCTCGAATTTTGTTATAATTTGTTATCGCTTGACTTTTCCATGGAAAAGTTTCTTTTTTATTCATCACTGTTACAAAGATAAGAAGTTTGGTGACACCTTCAAAGAATTTTTAAAGGTAAGTTCTCGTTTTTTAATAAAATTTTCGCCATTTTCTTTCTTAAGTGCACAAATTTAGTTTCCCTTATGCCACATGTCAGTTCTATTTCAAACATAGGATGAAATTGTGAACAGCGGGATGATGAAAAATAGTGGAACATTGGAACAGACTGACACAGTGACAGAGGCCTTCGTGTAACTCAGAACTATAACGAGTACCGGAAGTGCCAGTTTTCAAGACTAAAATTTGTCCACAATCAAATGATAAATCTTACTTCACCAATGCACAGCCCCATGACCTCCTCTCTTTCCGTTGAGAGTGCATGTGTTAAGCACACCATGTAAGCATCTGATGATAAATTCACAGAACTTGCAGCCATTTCGAATCCAAACTCCAAATTGACTTTTCTTCCAAAAGATGACGTTTAAGTGTACCAAATAAACGAATAAAATAAATATGTAAATAAGTACTTTTAAGTTTTATCAATTTCAATAAATCAACATTAATACCTGCATTTTTCAACATTATCATTCTTTATAAAATGAAAATATATTTTTCTTACATTTATTTCAAGAATAATTTGACTGAAAAGAATTAAAAATAGCTTAGGTTAGTTTAGAACCTTTACTCTGACAGGGTACAATAAAACGCTATCTATCGCAAGTGCTCCGCCCACAAAACGCTATAGTAGAGTTCTACCAGATTTTATCTATTTAATTACAAAATGCTGCTTATCTTAGACGATGAACATAAGGAACATTTGAATTTCCTAACAGATATAGATGTTCAAGGTAATTTTTCGTTTAAGTTTCGTCAAGATCATCATAGGTTCATTTGTTTTGCTTTTGTATTATCTTTCGTGTATACCAGTTATGCGAAAAATAATTTACTTACTTTGTTTACTGGTAAAAATCTATCAGGCTTATAGCGGTAAATTCCTATATAAGAATTTTTTTTTAAATTAGGAAGGGTGAATTATCCCATAAAAACATCTTAAAATGCTCATATTTTACCAACTGTAAGTCTGTTTTTTTAAATTAGGTGTGTTTATGTTGTTATCAGCTGTGAGCTGTTATACATCTGACATGGTCATGGTATGAAAACTTAGAATTTTACTGTAATACCATAGTAGGCAGGATTAATATGATTTTGCTGAAGAGAACTTGTAAACTCAATATCTCAAGAAAGATACACTAGATTCAGTTTATATGTAGTAAAGTTGTAAACAGATAGCCTGTGGTCCATACATGTTCTGTATTGTGGTGATGTCCTGCATAATAATGAGTAAGTGGGAAGTAAATGTACAAATCTGAAATGCTGGAATTTTAAGAGCTGCGTGTCTGTTTTGTTTCATTTTTGGTATAATTATGTTGTTAGCTGGTGTGTGCATGTTCATAGTATCAAAATACTGAATTCATTAATATGCTTAGTGGGCAGGGGCTACTATGGTTTTGCCAAAAAGAGCTTGTAATCACAATACTGTACAGTACCTCAAGACTGATACATTGGATTCCAGGTCATATGAAGTACATATGCTGTATAACCCATGGTCTATGGATGTGCCCTATTGCTGTAATAAAATGTATCATACATGTAATTAGGATTTAAATCCATATTGTACATCGAGAATCTCAAAACCTTCTGGTTTTAGCTTCTACTGTAGGTCACTAATGCAACCTCTCTAAAATACAATACAACAAGAAAATTCCTCCAAATACTTTAATTTACCTTCACGATTTCTTCCTGTCATCCTTCTTCTGTATTTTTATGTTATCCTTCAAGAGTCTGAAGTTCTTCAGTTATTCCAAATCTGGTGCTATGTATGCATGATATCAAAGCCTGGTCTACTGCCAATGACTCAAAATTATATGAGGATACAACCGAGGTTCTTCACATTGCTTCTCACTTCAGAAACTCTTCTTCTCTATATTTTGTGCAAATCTGTGATGTTTTAATACAGCCACTTAAAAGTTACGCAACTTGTTGTTGAAAACGATCTGAAGATGGATCTAAATGTTAATAACATATGTCGCTCAGCATCATTTGCTTTGTATCAAATTGGCCAGATAAGAAGTTTTCTTGATCAGAGATCAACTGAAATGCCTGTTAATGCTTTTGTAGCATGTCGATTAGACCAGTGCAATGGCCTCCTGTATAGCCCACATGTAGACCCGATTCTCAGATTGCAAAACTCCAACAAATTCCAAGTTTGACTGCTAGACTAGTCACATGTACTCGCCCTCATAAACACATCACTCCTGTTCTTCGCAAACTGCATTGGCTGCCAATTAAACATCACATAATTTATCAGATTCTTTTGCTCACATACAAATGTATTCATGGACTTGCATCAATATATCTTCAGGAACTTTTTCTTGAATACAAACCTACATTAGTTTGCTTGTTCCTCAACTTCAACGTATTCTTATGGTCACCGCTCGTTCTCCACTTCTTCACCTGAACTTTGGAATAACTTGCGTGTTCACATCTAAGCCAACTATTTTAAATCTTTACTACAGACTTGTGTTCTGTTGCATATTGATTTCACTTGTTTGTACCATGTTTCTTATATTTCAATTTTTGTTGTTGTTTATTTGCCATGTTTGTCTGCATGTTCAAAAGCGCTTAGGGACTTCGGTGTTCTGCGCTATATAAGTATGTTTTTTTATTTTTTTATTATCAAGTTTCCAAAAATTCCAAGATTCCAAGAAATTATAATGATAACATTTTTTGTACTTTGATACACCAATTTCTATGCAAAGAATCCAAACTTATACATATACAGTGACTATTGCTTTGTTCTTTATAACCGTGACAGCATGTAATTTACATTATATAGAAATTGATGGAGATCTTTACCAATATTATTTGAGTTAATTAGGGGTTTTTTTTCTCTCATGATTCCACAGTTTTGCAAGAATTTGGAAAAATAGCTTTAGAGTTTCTGAAAACCCCACCAAATGTTAAGCTGTATCAGACAGCTGCACGTAAGTTCCTAAACTTTTGCTTTTAAAAAATGGAAGGAGAGCAAAATGCAAGCAATGTTGAAGGTCTATTGACACCTGGAGATTTTTAGCCCACGAGAAAGAGCATTAAATGCTAGGGGCAACAGTCTTTAAATCTCGTTAATATCGCGTATAGTTTTGAATTATGACTGATTAAAGTTTTAGCGATCCGCAGTGAATGCATAATTTGTTCTATTTGTGATGTATGACCAGGTGGGTAGCTGAAAAGCTTTGTGTAATTCTTTATTTCCTTCCTAAATTTCAGTTCCTGAAAATTATGACCAAAGTCTATTCCTGCTAGATTTTGATTAAGGGTTTGGTCAATACTTACAAACGTTTGGTTAAAATTCCTTTCCATTTTTCACAAATGTGTGACTTGCAATTAAAAAAACAAAGGGTTTACATAAGGAAATAGGAACTTCTGCCCTGTCATACATCACAAGAGGAACTTAAAGAGGAACAAAAAGTTGCATATTTTGGCCTGAAAATTTAAAATGCTTTAAAGTGGTCAATTTTTATTTGTTTTTGATGATTTTTTGTTGTTATTTTCATCTTGTTTCATAGACTTAAGAGCAATTTCGCATAAGTTGCTGCTACACGCTCATAGACCTTTAAAGTGCTGTGCACATTAACACGCTCTCAACCCTTACCTAATCTTCTAGGAAATGCAGTTACTTAGGCCTTGTCACACTTGCCAGTGCATAGGCCATCAATCATTCCTTTCCATCTCACATGGTTTTGGGCTACATTCTCAATTGCACTCCATGAATATCCGCACCTCTTTCTCCATATCTCTCCTCAAAGTGTTCTTTGGTCGGCCTCTCTTCCTTTTTCATTGGGGATTCCATGATAAGGCTTGCCTAGTGATGTTGGACCTAGGCTTCCTTAGCATGTGACAAATCCATCCCCATTTCCTTCTGCAAATAACATGTTCAACTGGTTGCTGATTGGTCATTTCCCAGTAAGTTCTTTATACACAAATGTCTCAGAGGAATTCTGGAGAATTTGGTGGCCTGGAGGAAATGCAGTGGCTTAGGGAAAAGAGTCTATCTTGTATTTCAATGCTACTGTGATGTGTCCATGAGCAAGACACTTTATTCTACTTGCTTCAGTGCACTCCACTGTTAAATGGGTATCAGCATTTAGCATTGATTATGATCCACAATTGCACTATACACACCAGTGCTAGAGGTATATGGACAGGTAGAGCAGAGGTTGCATTATAATTTGTTGTCTGGTGTATTTGATTATAACAAGCCCTTGATTTTTGGTGTATTTTGTTAAATTTGCCATTATATGTACAGGGCACTGTGTAATGTACAGGGCACTGCATGCTAGCAATGCTTGCAAGTATTGTTAACACACACACTTACTTGGTGTAGGATGCCTTGCTATAGTGAATGAAAGTAGAATCCTAGCTAATGATATCATTGACAATTGACAGCCTACATTCAAAACAACATCAAAACTTTCTCGTACAGTATATGTACGTACACTCACTAGGCCCCACAGTACTTGTAGGGACATGTTGAATCATTCGGCCATTAGTCTTGTAGTTGTGTTATTTTCTTTTCATTTCTGAATAATTCAAAATCATTTTTGTGTGAAATAAAACTTTCAATCACACCAGAGAGGTAAGATTTTCATTTAAGTTATTGAAAAGCTGTGGTGTAAAATTTTACATGCTATATCTAAATTTTACGATGCAGGTACAATATGTGTCGTGAAGAAATTTCAGCCATCGCGTAATATACGACAAATTTGTCGTTAATGCAAACCCTGAGGTAGAGGCACCATTAGCTATATTGATTTAAGTCCCCTAAAAACATGAAGAAAGCAAAACAATTTATCAAAATTGGTTAAAATTTGGTCATTTTATAGCTTTTTGAAGATTTTTGTGCAAATATGCAAATTTGTGTGTTGCTCTTGTGATGTAGAAATGGGACATAGTCTCTATTCTCTTATGTATATCCTTTGTTTTTTAACCCTCTGCCATTTCTCTTGAAAACAACAAAGATATTTCTAATGAAGAGGATTTGATCTTTACCACACCCCTACCAATTTTAAGCTGGAGAACGCATTTTGAACATTTTGAAGACCTTAAATTAAGCATTAAAAGCATTTGGGGGCATTTTCCTGTTCATACATCACATTTTTTCAATAAATAATAAATTAAAATATTAACAAACTTTGATTACCCATAACTTCAAAATTACACCTGCTATTTTCAAAATGCAAAGACAATTAAAAACTCAGATTTTAATGATCTTTTCAGTCAGTGGTTTAACAAAAACTTTTGTACCTAAAACCATATACCTTTAAGCACCGGCCCATCTGGGTTGATGGCCCAGGAAAGGTTTTACTTTTTTTAACAAACTAATTTCTTGTACTAAAAGTCAAAAGGTTTCACTGTTTTGAGGAAAGAAGCACCAGGTACAGTAACTGGTTTTGAAATATGAATTATGTTCATCATTTATTTACCAAAAGAAATGCAAGAATATACTTGACTCCCACATTCATTTGTACAGTAAATCTTAAATCTACTTAATTTAAAAAATTGAATAGTGATCATTTTGCATATTTGAAATTATTGCAAGAAGATTAATACATCTCAAAATTTTGAAGATCCTTTTTTAATATGAATCGTTTAAAGTCTTGAGCAAATGCCAACATACTGTATATTAAAAATGAAAACAAAAGTTTTAAACTGGAAGCTTGAAAAAACTAAATGTGAATTTCTTTCTTATCAAAGAATTGCAAGAAAGAACAGAAATAAATTTACAGGCAAAGTATGACCCCAAAATTGATTTGTATATTTTTTCCTTTCAGCTTTCATTCACTTAATCTCAAAATTGATTTTTTTTTTTTCTTTTTCTTCTTCAAATTTTACTTTATTTCATTTCAGAAAAGCTTCAGGTTGAAAGTGCCACTGTTCAGCATGGAGTTGAGGGATTAATGCATTTACTCACAGAGAGTGTGAGATTAGAGGTTAGTGTAATGGAAGGTGGGGTCCTCACCATAGAGGCAAAGGGTGCATTTACACCCCAAAGATTTGTTAATCATTTGATTTTTAGTAATAAAGAATACAAACATGATTGAAATTTAATTCTATGGATATTGAAAACGAAGTTCATTTTTGTCCCCCAACCAGGTTTTGTCCTTCCAACTAAAATTTATTACAAGCGCCAATATACAGTATAGCATGCTTATATGCAAGGTAGAAAACTATCTTTGATGTTAGGAAAGATGTTCAGGAAGAAATATGTATGCTCTTGAAGGAATATTCCCATGGATTTTCATTATCCATATAGACCGTTATAGATAATTGCATAGCTTAAAGGAATATTCCCATGAATTTTCATTTTTTCATACATGATAGAAAAAAAAAATTAGAAACAAAGTGGTGAAAAAACTATGGATGTATATAATTCCATTTAAAAGTTACAAAATTTAAAAGTATTTTTGAATTTGAAAAAAGTGATTGATTGACAACATCTGTGATGTCATAGAGACAATTTCAACAAAACGTCTTTTGTATTTTTAAAAAATGATTTGGATTTTTTTATCATTGAAAGTAATGTACACTAAAAAAAAAAAAATGTTTTCTTGTAACTTGTATATTCCACCCTATCTCTATAATGAACCAAAAATACTGTTTGATATTGTAAAAAAATAGTGTGATTGAATTATAACAAATACATAAGAACTGTGCTGGAATTGCCTTGATGACATCACCAAGCTGAAGGACATACATGTATACTGTACAAGGTGTTTTTAAGAACATTTTTCTACTCTTTAAATTGTTATAACTTCTAAACGGAATAAGATATTAACATAGTTTTTTCACCACTTTGTTTCTAAAATTGTCTTTATCATATATGAAAAAAATGAAAATCCATGGGAATATTCCTTTAAATGGATTTTCTGATTGTATCCCCTAGAACCAGTCTCAATAGTCTGCATCAGAAATTTTAAATTAAAAACTATTGTTCAAGTATGCAAAGATAAATTGCACATTTTGTTGTCCTCCAATAACCATTTCTCATCATGATGATGTGGTTTTACCACAAATGCATTCAGTAACATGCATGTACACATTAAACTAACAATCACCATTTTTTATGCTTCAAAAGCTTTCAGATTTAGATTTTCAAGATTCCATTCTCACTCTTGGATTCTCGGATGAACACAAGAAGGAACTGCTGAGAATTTATCTTGAGAATAAACAAAAGGTAAAAGAGGTGCTGCTTCAGATGTCTATGGACTTGCCACACTACCACAATCTGGAGTGGAGGTTGGATGTAGAGGTGATGCTACTTATAAGTAAAGATTAATGTTCATGCGGAGTGTTTATATGTGTATTTAATGCACCGGGCAAAGGATTTTGTCCAGAGTAGAATGACCCGACTTTAGGTGAGTCATTCACGAGTGCAAAGTCCTTTGAACAGTGCATGAAATACACATAAAACAAGATGCCAAAACATTAATCTTTTTATAAAATTTCCATGTTAGATTGTTTAAAATGCATTAAGAAAAAACAATGATAAATGAGAAAAGCTCACATTGTTTTTTCTCGCTTTGTTAAGAAATTCACCTGTTGTAAAAATCGACTAAACCAAATACTCAAATTTGTGCATTACGGAGATTTAATGCCCGGGTCATAACAATGCAAATACCCCATAGAAATTTCAGATTTAATGCACGGGTCATAACAATGCAAATACTCCATAGAAATTTCAGATTTAATGCCCGGGTCATAACAATGCAAATACTCCATAGAAATTTCAGATTTAATGCCCGGGTCATAACAATGCAAATACTCCATAGAAATTTCAGATTTAATGCACGGGTCATAACTATGCAAATACTCCATAGAATTTTTTAACAGAGGTTAGCAGATGTCAATGCAAGCAGGAGCAACAGTCTTGTTTTAGGAAGTGTGTGTTTGTGGGGAAGTGGGGAGGGGGGGGGGGGGGGGTCAGAGAGGCATAACATCATTGTTACTCTTGATTTATTCTATGAAATTGTGATCATGAAGTGATGAATTTATGAAAGGTCATGCAATTTTGATGATCACCTACTTTCTACTGACAAAACTAACTTTGTAATTACAGCATTCAAAAGTTGCAATATTTTCTTCCAAATTGTTATGAAATACACAAATGTATGAACTCAGTACCGTACGAGATAACTTGAAATGACATTTTTGTTCTGTCATGGACTTAAAAAGAACTTAAGCTTAAAAGCTTTCAATAGTCGGGTGTTTCCCTCTTTTTTTTTCTTCAAGAATCCCAACATTTAGGAACGTGAATGTTTAAAAAGTCAGGGGTCATGTTAAAGAACTGACAACTTGGGAAGCATTGCAGAACGATTTGCATTGGAACAATGTGGATGTTTTGTGTCGCAATGGTACTTGTTATTTTTATTTAAGTATTCTTTGATCATACAAGGAAATAGAAACCACATGATCTGTTTTTGTCCAATCAAAACAAAATATCTCACATTCTATATTTCTGTTCAGAGTAAAATATATGAAGGGTCTAATGATGCATATTTGCTGTCTAATCTGAGGAAAGAAGTCACATGATCCACCTTAACTGATCAATCAGGTAAAGAAACAGTTATCATGTGATATGTGTTTCTTTGGCAGTAGAATACTGCTGCTTAAATGTTTGCTGTTTGATCTATTAAGGAAAACTTCAGTCACATGATCCACCTTAACTGTCCAATTATATAAAAAGAAACAGATATCACATGATTCTTATTTCTTTCTTTTGTAGTTTGGCAGCAGAACATTACAACACCAAGTCATTCCTTCCATTCTCATGAAGCTTCATACCCAGGACAACGGAGAGACAAGCACTCATGTCCTTCAGACAGATCCAAGCAACCTGGTCCATCTGACACAGTCTTTGGAACAAGCATTATCAGAGCCAAAAGTCAACATAGCAGAAGAATAATGAGAAATATTAATAAGTGAAAACAATTGGCTTCAGCATTTGACAAAGTGAACTGAAAAGGCAGGATGCAGTCCTCTTCATTGGCAGTCATACCAATGTTGTTACCATTATCCATATAGACCGTTATAGATAATTGCATAGCTTAATTGCACTTGCAATATAAGATATAAGCACTTAGGGTAAGAATTATGTATGCCTTGAGTCAGTGGCGTAGCTAAAGAGGGGGCAAGGGGGACCAATTGTGCTCCCTCCCCTCCCCCAGCCAGAAATTTTCCAAAAAGTTGGAAAATTTGCACAAAAAAATTCAGTTTGTTGTATTGTTTTGGTAATTTTGATCAAAGTGATTCATCTTCAAGTTCAGTTGTATACTTGCCATCTTGGTAAAAAGGATAAATTTTGTTGCAAAATCCAAATTTTTAAGTTAGGCATAATAGAATTAGCAAATCTCTGACCTTTTCCTCAAAAAACTTTTCAAAATTTTCCTGAACTTTTTCCTCAAATTTTTTTAAGGTTTTCCTAAACTATCCAAAGATTTTCCTCATTTTTTTTTCTTTTGTTTTTTTCCTGCTAAAACGTCTAGCTACCCCACTGCCTTGAATGTTACCCATTCCTTTAGGTTCTCGATTGAGAACTCTCCTAGGCTAGGAGTTGGTGGTATTTAATACAAATTTTGAAAAAATAGCCTACCTTATCTTCTTATATTATGAATCGGGTTGGCTATAATATGATTTAAAGGGACTGAACATTTAGTGGCTGATAGCTGTAGAGTAGTTTTCTCATCTTTAAAAAAAACAATAAACATGAACTTCTTTTCAAAATATTTTCTTAGATTCTGGGTCTTGCATATGTCAATAAAGTACAGGTAGGTAAATATAATTAAAGATCTTGAGAAATTTTGAAAAAGTAATTTAAATTAGTAAAAAAATGTTATCATAGTTTCATTAAAGAATTAGTTTAGGGGTGAAGTAAGTTCATCTCGTATCAAAGAGGACTTCAAAAGAAACAAATTGGTGAAGAAAGCATTGAAAAATCTTATTCTGTTAAGGAGATATTTAAGTTTAAAGTTTGGTATCATTTGTCATGTGGTGTACATCTCCTTTATTTCTTAACTGCCATTTTTGGCGGTTCAGTAAAACCATTGACCATTAATGTCACTCATGCACATTACATATAAATACTGAGTGGATAAATTAATACAAAACCATTTGGGCTATGAACAATAAGTTAAGGTGGTATATAAAATATGTTTTCATAGCAAACCCGCGGAAAGTGGGGAATATCTGCATGATTTTAAGCATATGTACACGATATGGTGTAGAAACAACTAAAATCAAACTACAGTAGTTGTGACGTCATAGCCTCAGATACCGCAGTCTTTATGTATTCTATCATATTTTGTCCTGTGAGTTTGTTGCTTAAAAACCATGGGATATGTCAGAAAAATAGTGAAACTGAATCTAGGAAGGGTGTTTATATTATACCACCTGAAGAAAGTTCAAGGAATAATAATCTAAATAGTAAAAAAATGTAATAAACTTTCTTTAAAATACATTAACAATTGTTAAGAATGTGAGGATGAAGATGCCAACTTTCCATAGTAGACTTACCACACCAGTCATTTCTACACAGATAAAAAAAAAGCTTTAAACCTGACTCATCTCCTTAACGGAATAAGATTTTTGAATGCCTTCTTCACCATTTTGTTTTTATTAATACTTAAAGAATCCTCTTTCATGTAAGAGGACTCCCCACTTTACATGACATGGTGGGTAGGGGTGGGGCGGACCCTGTCTAGACTCCACTGGTGTAGGGGTGGGGCGGACCCTGTCTAGACTCCACTGGTGTAGGGGTGGGCGGACCCTGTCTAGACTCCACTGGTGTAGGGGTGGGCCCTGAACCACTGGTGTAGGGTGGGGCAGACCATGTCTAGACTCCACTGGTGTAGAGGTGGGGCGACCCTGGTGTAGGGGTGGGACGGACCCTGTCTAGACTCCACTGGTGTAGGGGTGGGGCGGACCTGTGGTGTAGGGGTGGACTCCACTGGTGTAGAGGTGGGGCGGACCCTGTCTGGTGCAGACTCTGGTGTGGGGTGGGGCCCTGTCTAGACTTCACTGGTGTAGACTCCACTGGTGTAGGGGTGGGGCGGACCCTGTCTGGGCAGACTCCACTGGTGTAGGGGTGGGGCGACCCTGTCTTGACTCCACTGGGTGGGGTGGGCGGACCCTGTTTAGACTCCACTGGTGTAGGGGTGGGGCGGACCCTGTCTAGACTCCACTGGTGTAGGGGTGGGGCGGACCCTGTCTGACTCCACTGGTGTAGGGGTGGGGCAGGACTCTGGTGTAGGCAGACTCCACTGGTGTAGGGGGGGGAGACCTGAGACTCCACTGGTGTAGGCGGACCCTGTCTAGACTCCACTGGTGTAGGGGTGGGGCGGACCCTGTCTAGACTCCACTGGTGTAGGGGTGGGGCGGACCCTGTCTAGACTCCACTGGTGTAGGGGTGGGGCGGACCCTGTCTAGACTCCACTGGTGTAGGGTGGGACTCCTCTGGGACCCTGTCCAGACTCCACTGGTGTAGTGGTGGGGCGGACCCTGTCCAGACTCCACTGGTGTAGGGTGGGGACGGACCCTGTCCAGACTCCACTGGTGTAGTGGTGGGGCGGACCCTGTCCAGACTCCACTGGTGTAGTGGTGGGGCGGACCCTGTCTAGACTCACTGGTGTAGGGTGGGGCGGACCCTGTCCAGACTCCACTGGTGTAGTGGTGGGGCGGACCCTGTCCAGACTCCACTGGTGTAGGGGTGGGGCGGACCAGTCTAGACTCCACTGGTGTAGGGATGGGGCTGGAGCCTGAGCCTGGTGACTTTCCTCTGGGGTTCAACAGACTGAGCAGAAACAAAGAGGCATCAACATCTGCATTTATGGTTGTGTAGGACAGAAGTTTGTGTATCAGTTCAATACAAATTCCACCAGAAACTGTTTGCCTCCTGTGCAGACCATGCAAATGTTTGGTCTGCCCCAAAATGAGTACTGTTTGTCACCGAGTAGTGGGACAATTAGTTAGTCAATCAGCTATTTTTTGTGGCTCTAGCCTATAAAATTCAGTCCTGTTGTCCATGAAATTGATTCCCCCTTCCCCAATGCAGATCCTATCCCCACATTTCTAGTAGAAATTTTGTAACTTTCCCCATGTTTTAAGTAAAAAATTAAGACCTAACTTGTAAGGTTTGGATCCCCCCCTCCCCCTTAATTGAGAATAAAATGTTGGTGATGTTTTGGAGAAAAATCATGAATTAGAATTGAGGGCAGGGGATATCCTTAAGATCTCATTGTATGCTTTTGGTACAATCTGCTCTTAGTTGTAAATACAAGACTAGAGAAGGTTTTGCTCTCACAAGTGTATTGTGTTCCTTTGACAGGCAATCTTGTTTTACATAAATAGTGAGTTACTTATTAGTAAGAAAAGTTAATTAGGATGACAACGACACAAGTTTCAGGTGTTACAGTATATTTTTGTACAAAGTGAACAATGTACAGTCAAGTATACAATAAAGTAAATTCATTTTAACAATTATTATTTACATCAGTTTTTTATAAATATATTTACATTATAAAAGATGTGACAATAATAATTTAGAGAATTTGAATGTCAGCCTTTGTGTCTTTTTTTTTTCTTTTTTCGATAATACTGGTGCCTGGAGTGATACAGATGTGATTAATATCATAACAAATCTGTCAGAAAAACTAGTATTAAACTAGAATGCTCAGCTGCCAGTATTTGTAAAAATCTTCTCACAAGAAATTGCTTTATACTGAAGAGGTTGGTCTGAAATGGTCAACATTTGGACAACCACAGGGTTGAAATAATAATTCGTAATAAGTAATAAAAGTAGACATTAAAAGTATACAAATCTATTGGACACATTTACAATGGTAAAATCAATACTACATAAAGTTTCCCTCTGTCCGATCTGAAAACCCATATTTTGTTGAATATGCCTTTCAGTCATAGATAGTACTATTTGTTACAGATACCTAGAAGTCAACATTAATGGTTTGGTTTGTTAATGTTTAACGGCACCGCGACAGTCAGAGTCAAATGTGCCAAATAAATTATAAATTATGGTGTAAGAGTATAGTGAAGAGATGGATGGTTTGTAAGGGGCAAAAGCAGAAAAGAAAAAAAAACCTTGTGGTGAAAAGAAGGGGGTAGGTAAGTTTAGGTGTAGAAAGTAAGAGGGAGGGGGAGTTTAATGTGGTGGAAGAGGTTGTTGTTGCGGAAGAAGTTGATGTTTGAGAAAGAATTGTTTTCGAATTCAGTTGAAAATTATTCCTTAATAGTAGAGTCAAAATATGAAAAAATGACCTTACCCCAAAAAATTGCAAGAAAAGGTTTTTGGCAGTTTTATCAAGTATGGGGTCTGGAGAAGAACATATTAAAAGTTGGCATCGATCGGATCTCGAAAGGGTTTAAATATGACGTCATAAAAGATGGCGCCCGATATAAGAAATCGCTAGAAACTAGGCATAAGTCTGTAATTTAATAGTTTTTAATCATTTTAATAATGAAAATTATCACTAAAACTAAATATCTTGGCACCAACATAATTTTTGAAACGTTTTTGGCATCATCAATAACGCCAGGACGTTATCCGTGACGCCAGGACGTGACCTGTGACGTCATGACGTGATCTATTACGCAGAATATGGTTTATTTCTAATATGTGTGTTCCAGTCCAGATTTGATTGCGCAGGGAGACATTTGAAAGAATTTAAAGTCATTTCTGAAGGCGGGACCCAAATTGATAGCAGTGATAGCTCCGTTACAACTGGGACTGGGGGTTCAAATGCAACATCACTTTCGATCAAGGTTTTTGATAGACAGTTTGTCTGCCATGGGCTATTGCTCCTCGTATAGTGAAGTGCAAAGGTTTGAGGAAAACACCGCTTCTTCAGTGGCTCCTGATGTTTTAGGCGAGGACAAAGATATGCATGATATGATGCTTTTATTTGCCGCGATAACGTTGACCACAACATAGTGACCCTGGATGGAAAGGGAACATTTCATGGTGTGGGGATGGTAGCAGCCATAACACCAGGCACACGAACCAGTCACACTATTCCGAGGAGAAAGATGTCTGACTTGAACATAGTTGATCAGACGAAGATTGAGATCAAGGATTACCGCTTCCCAAAGAACACTCTTCGTAGCATTAAATTCACGTCTCTGCCACTTTTGAATGTTGTTGATTATAAGATTGATGTATTGTGGGAGATGTCCCTCCGCTTCAAGCAAACACTTCCAAATTGGCAAGGAGTGGTGCACCTGCTACACAAGGACTGTCTCCACCATGGACAATCATCAGTATTGTTCCTACCAATGATTGATATGAACCCTGGAGATAAGACATGTATCTTCTCTACACTGACTATATATGTGCTCTTGCTTTCCAAGCACAGTGTCCCACCAATTGTAACCTTTGATCAGCCACTCTTTTGGAAAGCTTCTAAGATTATACATGAATTTCAAGATGGTAGTCCACTTAGAGATGTTATTTTGTTATTGGGGAGCTTTCATACTTTCATGAATTTGTTAAATAGGAACACTTATGGATGGAAGTGGACTAAGGGAAATCCTGAGACAGTGTATGGTGAAAACGCTGTAACACATATGATGAATGGCAAAGCTGTGCACGTGCATTTCGTGGACATCTTCTTGTTAAGCAGTGTCTCACGATCAGATAGTGACCAAGGTAATTAAAGCCGATCCAAGTTTGGAATATCTACTTAAAGAGCTGGAGAGATTGTATACTCAAAAGGAGACTGGTAAAATAAGTTTAGATGCACTGCTGAAAGCAGACTGCATGGAAAGAATTTCCAATGCTCTCACTTCAAGAAAGTGTGAATTACCCAACAACTCAAAAACAAGCAAATTGTGGATTAACTATCAACGAATGTTGGGAGTTGCACAGGAGCTTATCAAGGCTGATCGCACAGGGTCATGGCAAACGATCTCTATGCTATATATGACTGTTTGCCAATATTTGCTGCTGCTGGACACCCTAACTATCTGAAGTCTGCTTATCTTTACTTACAGAAGATGAGGGATCTTGAAAATGGAAAGTCTCCAGTGTTTTCGAAATTCAACAATGGAT
The DNA here is from genome assembly GCA_020152595.1 of Chiridota heheva. NCBI lineage: Eukaryota > Metazoa > Echinodermata > Holothuroidea > Apodida > Chiridotidae > Chiridota > Chiridota heheva. The sequence continues at coordinate 370,345 of JAIGNY010001647.1, read as the reverse complement.
TCCATGTTATTCAACGCAGCAAAAAATACTGGGCTGGCTTTAATCCTGACTTGGTGATCGAGCAAACACTAATGCGGTCGCTTAAAAGCACCGTGGGCTAACAAGAGGAAGTGGCATGTCAGACCATCAGAGGGCCGTTTGGACAATGTCTGCCACTATATCTTCCGCCTACAACTACGCCATGCAGGAATTTGTCAGACATCATATGCAACAAGTGAACAGCACAAGGAGGCATCTGCTTCCTCATTATGGACAGGGATATGAGAGACTAAGACAAACTTGCGACGAAGCTGGAACACTATTCTCCATTTTCCAATAAGGCAACCTTGCAACATTATCACAGGGATAAATGCTGATGAGGGTGTCAATGTTGAAGAACTTTTCAATGTAGGCAGAGACACAGTAAAACAAATGGAAGGACACCCAGTCTTCTCATATTCCCACAAAAAGAACACTAAAGTGAAGACATTAGCATCAGCTCAAGCTGTCAAAGTTACAGAGGATCGAACCATTGATCCAGCTCTTTTGTTTTAGAGGTTCCTTGTGGTATCGCAGTCAGGTGACCTTTGCCTTGATGAAGTGATGCAATATGAGCTCTCCCCCTATCCACCATCCTTATTTGAAGGAAAATATCTTTTGCGAGAACCAGATAAAGCACATCTTCTGGAAGCTTTGAAAGACCATGGGACTTCCTCAACAGATGGTGCTGTTCTTCAGTCCATTCAAAGACTGATCACTATGTTCTTGACGGAGGTTCCTCCTACATAGATTGAAATGGACCGAGGGGAGCACTTACACTTCAATTGCAGATTCGTATGCATCTTTCACGACCGAACTGTATGGTAATGCCACTGTTGTCTTTGATGGGTACAATGGAAGACCATCCACAAAAGACAACACCCACCAAAGACGAAGTTGAAGTCAGGTCACCAACAAGGTCGACATTGTGGAGTCAACCAAATTTTCTGGGAAAAAAGAGGATTTTTTTTCAAACACAATGAATAAACAGGCCCTTATTAACCTGATGACGAAATACTTGCGCCAGAAAGGCTGCAACGTTATTCAGGCTGAGGGTGATGTTGACATCGTAAAAGCAGCAATCACAATGGCATCCTTCAAGTCAACAACTCTCATCGGGGAAGATACAGATCTTTTGGTTTTGCTCTTGTATTATGGAACCACGAATGACTGCAAAGACCTGTACTTTAGATCAGACAAAGGTAAACCAAATGTGTATAACATTAAAGTTCTGAAACTGTTACTAGGGGAAGAAGTGTGCTCTGATCTGTTGTTTGCCCATGCGTTTTCTGGATGCGACACTACCTCACAAATTTTTAGGGTTGGAAAGAAGTCCATCTTCAGAAAGGTCATCAAGGGCGAATCTGTCTTGGCGTGCTTGTTCTAAGATCTTTCGCACACCAAAGGCAAATCCAGAGACTGTAGAAACCACCGGCTGCAAACAAATGCTTTCAGTGTTTAATGGGACTCATTCTGACTCTCTGGCATCATTGCGCTACAGCTTCCTTTGCAAAAAGTGGCCACAGCAAAGACTTTGTGGCACCCGAAGGCTGCCCCCAACAACATCAGCCACAAAACTTCACTCACGGAGGGTATATCTTCAAGTTATGGTGTGGATGTGTACGGACGGTGGCATGGATCCTACAGACTGGGGCTGGAGTGTACAAGGGGGTCAACCGATTCCACTCATGATGGACAAAAGCCCTGCTCCTGAAAGTCTGTTAAAAATGATACACTGCAACTGCTCGACAGGTTGCCGCACACTCAAATGTAGCTGCAAAAAACATGGCCTTGAATGTACCTAAGCCTGTGGACCTTGTTAAGGAGACACTTGTGATAATATATCCCTTAACCCAGTATCAGATGATGATGGTAATGAAGGCTGTATGTGACTGTAACGGTAATATAGTAAGATAACGCCAGCTGGTCAGCTGAAACACTTGAAATTACCAAACAAACCAATATGTGCATTTATGTCTTCTAATCTATAACTGCATAAGGAAAACATTAAATGTTGATATTAATTCATTAAGTGGTTGATGATGTTGAAATCTATATTGCAATGAACACGAATAGATGACAAAAAGTTAGCCATTAAAAGCACAGCTCATCCAGGCATCACAGTGAAAGAATCATAATATTAAGAAAAATACATGACATAATGACGCATAGATGACGCATAGATGACACTATCACAGCATAACGCCACACAGGTACATTGTTCAGATTGAAAAATTAACAATCATGTAAGATACTGATGCCTTAAACTTGTTTTCATACTTAAAGATGCCAGAAACCGTATGCAAATCATTGAAATTAAGCATTTTAATACATTTTGGCAGCCATTTTGTATGATGTCATATTTAGACCCTTTCCGGTAATCAGATTTTTGCCAACTTTTAGTATGTTAATCTCCAGGTCAAATAGTACCAAAAAATGCAAAAAAACCTTTTCTTGCAATTTTTTTGGGGTTAAGTGGTATATTGACTCTACTATAATGAGGAAAAAGATCTATAATCAGCAGTGATTGTAGGCTCCTATAGTTCATGAATAATACTGGCATTATCCCCTGGATACAGGTTCTATGCAATTCCCCTGGATGCAGGTTCTATACAATTCCCTGGATACAAGTCCTATGCAACATACCCTAAATCCCCAGTTGGGGCAGAGACTGTCCAAACATATTTTTTGTTGTTTGACAAACAATCAAACAGCCCGGAAGTTTGTTCTGGCAATAAATAAAAGGACTCCTATAAGCAATAACCTGCATTAGTCAAAAATTGCAAATGTTATCCATGAAACGCCCAATGCCTCCCGAACGAGAACACAAGTACGACGTACAGACACCATAGCATCAACAATCAAGTCCATGTCCTTTGATAACCAGTTGTAGTGCACTGGTGTGTCTACCCAACTCAGGATTGAGCCCAGGGCCCCTTGGTATGCAGACAAGTATGATAACCGCTACACCACATTATTTACGAGGTAGCACCGTCATTATAATTGTGTGCTTTTGTTCGTCAATAACTGACCATTGAAAGTAACCTAGCTTTATCCCTCAAAATTAGCTTCACACAAGCTTTCTCCAACCTTTGTAACCACCATGAAAAAATCATTTTTAGGAGGTTTTCATCTTTGCCTAAATTTTCCATATTTATTACAAGATGACAGTTTCCATTGCAAAATGGTGTTTAATTGCAGTCCCCTATAAGTGTTTCAGCTGACGTCATGAGTTCACATGACTTTGTTTACATCTCCATTTTGTAGAGCGAGGACACTGTCGTCTGCTGTACACTTAATTCAACTTACATACATTTGCATGTTGTTATGCAAAATTATTTTTGTAAGATAACTATGCTGGAATCTTGCTGTGCCATTGGTTGCACCAATAGACGTATGCCGGGTAATAAAAAGACATTTTCTTGATTTCCATCTGATCCTGATCGACATTCGAAGTGGGTTTCTGCATGCTGTATGACGCGACTGCTTTCAACCTACAGTTCACATTAGGATTTGCAGCAAGCACTTTATATCAAGTATGTACCCTTTATCTGAGTATAACGAACAATCAGCTGGCATTCACGTAGAAATCACTATTCGTATACCCAGTGAATAATAAAAAACTTAAGGAAAATATGAAGTAAAATCGGAAGCAAAAACTCCAATCAATAAAATTCACTGAGCTGGTAGGCAGGTTAGCATGCAGTATGTTTGTTGAACGTGTGATGTGACTGAGCTGTGTAAAGACGCGTGAATTGCAAACGATGCTTTCCCTGCAATATGGCTGCCAGTTGAGTTAAAGTTACATGATGAAATCCCTCTATTGGGTTTATTTGGTAGAAATTGTAGTATAACAATTGGATATGACACCAATCAGTTGAATCTCCTACTAAACTACTGTTGAACATATTTTCTCCTATGAATGTCTTCAAAACAATTTCCAAATACACAGGAAAAAAAACTTTCGATTTTATTGCACTACTAGTTGGGGTTTGCTGTTCCCATTATTAGGCCTAAAAAAACTGTTTGTTTACCCATTCTTCTGGAAAATTATAAGGGAGGGGCAGGCGAAAAAAAGTTTTTCTTTTTCTTTTTCCACTGATCACTGAAATATAATATTTCCTGATGACTTTCGACCAACAGTGGCTCACTCAGGGCTTTAGAGTACCAACAAAACAAAATTAAATAATTCATTACATTTTCAGATTGTTGATTCCTTTTTTTTTGCTCAGTTTTTATATATCACAGGTTGCTTTTTGTGTAATTTGGGATTTTAATTTCCTTGCCTGACACACTCGTTACAAACAAACAGGACAACTTTGTATTCTATCAGTCAATCCCAAGCTCCTGTGGGTGGTGGGCTTCATTTTCTCCACAGTAAAGCAACAGGAAAAAGTGGTTACCACCTCATTTTGTGGGGAATTATAGGGAATGTTACGAAGGGTGGGGATTTTTAAAATTAATAAAAATCTAAAAATGTTTTTTAAACGCCGCCCTTATTTTTTGGCAACATTAGGGGTGGCGGATGAGGGCAAACAACGTTTTTTTAGTCCTTTTCCGGCTTCTTACTCCTCTTAATCCTTTTCTCCCTCTGCTCTCTGAGTTTCCGCTCATAATCCTTCCTCTTTTGTCTGTTGGCAGCATATTTCTCTTGTCGCTCCTGCTCCACCCGTTTCTTTTTAACCTCATCCAACTGATTGTACAATCTGAAAAATAATAGCATGTGTACTCAAAAAATGAATTCTTAGATTAGGATTTAAGGAGACATAAAGTCTGATACAATCTTTATTTCATATAACAGAGGATTAAAATCTCAACCACTACCAACAACAGCAAGTCAAAATCTTATTCCTATCTCAAGTTACTAATGTTTGAACTTGGCACATGGGGGCTGTCATGATTGTGTTTAATACAAGACTGAAATCTTGTGGCAGCACAGAACTAATCTGAGGTCCTTTATGTACCAGATTGTTATACAATTGGGATATTTCGTGATGTTTTCAAAAAGTACTATCTAATATCTCTTAGATCTGGGTAATTTCAATAGGGAGTCACCAAAGGTATTGGCTCCTTTTTAGGCAGAAGGGAAAAAGTGTTGTGCACCCTCATTAAGTGTAAACCTCATGATACATTTTGTGTCTTAAGCCCCGATAAAATCTGTCGGGTCTTTATTGCTCACAACAGAAACCACAACACCGTAGATATCCACACAATTCACCTCACTTTTCATGGTCATAATCTGACACTGATAGTAAACAAATTTTACTGCAGTTGCACACTCAACACAAGGATAAAAATATTCTCCTGTGGTCATTGTGTCTGATTTG